>BPTQ01000002.1:66169323-66540267 GCA_019973895.1 Chrysanthemum seticuspe
ACAACGGGGCGCTTTTTCCTTGACGGGCCTGCGCCATCATCCCTTCGGATCCTTTTGCGACTAAGCGCAACTTCGTCTTCCTCCTCCTCTTCAGGATGAGCTCCAGCTACGGGCGCTGACTGCGCCACCAACGAAGTTACCTCAGGATTGGGACGGCTCTGCAGAGGCGTTGCCTCCACTGCAACGGAGGAGCTGGTCCCTGTATCCCCAGCATTCAGTTCTAAGACACGTCCTTCCGTCGCGGCTAGGATAGGATCCTCATCATCCCTCAAGGGTCTTACTCCTGTCTTTACCGCCACGGGCTTCGCTAACTGCACGACAGTGAATAGATCCATCTCTGCGCAAGACAAAACACATATACAAACAGGTTATATAATGCGCGACAAAGGTGGAAGATAATTCTTACATTATACGCAGAGGAACGGAGGAATAAGTACCCACCCTGGCCATTGGCGTCTAAAAAGATAGGGATCTCATCTTCGGGGCCAAAATAATTGCGGCTGATCCCCATGTGCACCAAAAATCCTTCGGGATATGCACTAATGGGGATGCGGTTTGCATTTATCAGTTCCGCATCCTCGACGTTATAAGACCCAGGCAATGGGCACTCATCCCTCTGTAGTGTTCCTCGAGTATAGAAATCATAATCCCAAGGGAAACATGCATTATCTACCCAGAAGAAATACTCCCTCCAATTCCTAAGGGCGTCTAATTTATCCGTATAGCACTGCAGTCTACCGGCGCGTTTCGAGAAAGTTACCCACCCATGCGCCCACGTAGTGTGGTAAAAAACGCGGAATAAGTTGATGGTGGGATTAATCCCCAGCAAACGGCAATTTACTTCGAAGTTGGTAATTTTGGCCGCGCCGATGCAGTGTAACTGCGATATGTGTAGTGTATAATAATTTAACACATCGCATAGAAAGCGTGACAGGGGCACACGTTGATTCGCAAATTCGAATAATCGTGTGTATACACCCACTTTCCCTTCGGGGAAATCCGCAATCGTGGCACGCGCATCCGGAACCACAGGATGCACGTCCCGGGGTATAAAGTAATCTGAGGTAAATTCCATCAGATCGATCAAATTCAGGTCGGAGGTGAAGTCAGACAATTGTTTAACCATGGTGATATACTTATCTGTTGTCACGCACGCGTGGTTACCTTTGTGGTTGGTTGCTTTTGGGGTTAACAACTCTTAATTTGCTTTAGAAATGGCGGATGGTGTTTTTTACTGTGAGGAATCCGGTGAAAATGAATTCCCAAGTTATATACTTCTCCTCTTCCATACGATTGGCGCCACGTGGTTTCCACTAGTCTCATTGTGTGGTCGAGATGCCTTGATGTGACAACGGGGCAGTAACTTTCCCCCGATTAACGAGGCAGTGACTCTTCACTTGGATGTCTAGATACATTGCACCTGCGGGTGGGTGTATGGCTTCTTGAATACGTTTCGTACGTTACTTGTTTTTTGAACAACGGTCATTAGTCTAGCATCTGCAGTTACGCACTGCGCATACTAGACTGGGGGGACATGATGACGTATAGTCTGGAGTCGGGTCAGGAACCCGACCACAGTCCACTACTTTCAAGCCTGGTACGAACTGGGCCAATATCAATACGTGTTTGGGCTCACGAAAGCCCAAGCCCATATCTATTTACGGAATAGATATTCGATATCTTCTAAAATAAGAAGATAATCATTCCCAACCGACTTAGGCGGGATACGCCGAAGGTTGGGGAACACGGAACCAACAAGGATTCCGTGCGTATATAAAGGGAATTATATCCCTCGTTTAAGGTACGATCTCAGAACCCTAAAACTCCTTAAACCCTAAACCGATTACTTACTCTCACGCCGGAGGATAATCGTGGGAGACAATCCCACGGTAAGCCTAACGGTGTTTCTTGTCTCTTAGTGCGCAGGTCTCAAGCAGCAATTCTCAATTGGTACGAGAACCGGAGCTCCAAATCAGGAACGTCCAACTTTTGTATCAACACATATCTTGATCATATGATGATATCCCTAATATTTCTACATAAACCTTAACTTTAATTTAACAATTAATTCAAGATAGAAATTACTTACTTGTGTTGGAATGATCACTAGGCTTAACCCTTGATTGAGAAACATAAATTTCCATCACTAGATCACCAAGACTCTTGTTTCTCTCTCTTGTATTGTCTAATTCATCCCTTCCACACACACCAACACAACACTTGAGTTTTCTGGAAAGTTAAGGAATGTCTAAGAATCCCTTCACTTATAAGCTAGTCACTTCTTTGGTATTTTGGCACAATAAGTCCCTCAAGTCTTTTCCTCTTATATTTGTGACACATTAAACTTTCTAAACCAGTTACATAATATTAATACTATAGTTTGACTATCGGGTTTGACTAACCAATCAACTAAAGTCTTCAACTTATAAAAGTCGTAGTCAAATTATCTAGTTACATTCTTGTAAAAAATACCTAATACCTGGTTTTGAGGTGTAACAACAACGATTCAACGTATGATAGTGGTGGAATCAACTGGATCTTGCACTACGAGTTTATATTGTCATATTGTAGCGATATGGAAGAAGTTAGAGGATAATCAGGTTTTAAATAATTTGGATGAAGATGAAGTGGCGATGAAGAATGGATGGAATAAGAGCATATGCAATGCTTCAAAATGTAGCTGGCTTTTTCATTTATTACCATTAATTTCTCAATAAATTATATGTTTCAACAAGTCATTCTTCAAACTTTTCCCAATTCATAAAAAGCCTTTCAAAATCTTTTTTTAATTAATTTATATTTAATGAAGGGTGTGAAGTGAAAATTCAACAAACTTCATTTAAAGAAAATCACTTGTCTCATTTTGTGTCAAATGCTTAGTCATTTTCTTTAAAGTGGCTCAAGTCATTCATATAGCTTATGAAAATAGTGAAAAGTCATTTACAAAACTTGCATTGCAGAGGCTCTAAGATGAAGTATATGTAAAAATATAATGGGGGAGAGATAAATTATTGCGTTTTTATTTAAGGATTTACTTTTGTTTATAACTATTTTAAATAAATTTATGTTTAGTTTACAATGTGACTATCAATATAACGGAACTTAAGTATAATTAACTAATATCACGTTAGAGAAAATCCTTAATTACCCCATTTAGCACACAACATAGGAAATTTAGCAATAATAATACGTTTATTTGAAATAAGTACAAAAAAAAAAAAAAAAAAAAAAAAAAAAAACGTTACCACAAAATAGCAATTTGAATACATTTTCAATCAATTATCTTAAATTATTTTTTGATTAAATTGCAGAAATCGTTCATGTGGTTTGCCAAGATTGCATAAATCCTCCCTGGTCTTCCATAAGTGCAGGCGGCCTCCCTGTGGTGAAACCTCTGGATTGTTTTAGTCCCTTATTTTAACGGGCATTAAGTGGATTCCGTTAACAAGTACACGTTAGCCCCTTTTGGCTAACGACCGTTGCAGCATCCATCCTTTAAACTAACGACCGTTTATCATTTAATATTTTCAGTTTATTTAAAGTTTTTAATTTTTTATATACATTTTTTTTAAAAAATTATACATTTTGATATAAGTTTTTATACGTTTTTATATAAGTTTTGTATACGTTTTTATACACATTCTTATATACGTTGTTGTAAACATTTATATATACTTTGTATACGTTATTATATATGTATTTATAAAAACATTTACGTTATTATCTACCTTTTTATATACGTTTTTATATATGTTCTTATATACTTATTATATGTTTTTATATACGGTTTTATACGTATCTTTATATGTATGTTTTTACATAGTTTTTTATACACGTTCTTATATATGTTTTTGTATACACTATTATATACTTTTTTACTTTTATATATGTTAGGAATTGGAAATTCCATAGTGAAGTGTCGGTCACCCCAAATATAATCTAGCATGAGTTAGCTCGTAGACATATCGTTATTTACGTTATTAAGTAGTCTATTAGTTAGTTGATAGCTTAGTTATTAGTTTAGTGTAACACCGTGGAGGAAGGACGGGTCTTTACCCACTGTATGCCTGATCCACAGTCCGAAGGAGGACGTTTAGTATGTAACTATAAACTCCCAAGGTAGAGGGTTGGACCTTTCACTCAATCTAACCTTCTTTCTTTTTTTTACTTTCTCTCTCTAGAAAGTCTCCCATCTTCCACTTTCTCTCTCTAAAATCTATCTCATTCGAACCTTATATGTGCTTGATTATGTGTTTGTGAAAACCAATATATTACAAATGGTATCAAGAGCCATGGTTTGATCACTCATCTTTCATGTTCTTGGATTTCTAGTGGTTTTCATAAGGTTTTTGGGTTTGAATGAGTTTAGAGTGGTTAGCATCATTTGGATCATTTCTAGTGTTAAAGTTTGGATTTTGATTGTACTTTTGTGTTTAGAATCATTATAAGTGCTTAGGTTTTGATTTGGAAGGCTTGAATCAGCGTGGTTGAGTTGTTTTTGGATTGAAAAGTGGTGTTTTTTGAAAATTTCATGGAAGCGACTTGAGTCTCGGTGCATATTTCTTCGTAGCGATTTGTCCCTACGTTTAAGCGACTTGTCTTTGTTCTGTGAAGCGATTTGTGCACTTAACGATTTGTCTATTGAGACAAAATGACAAAAAGGACAAGGTAATGGACGTACTCTTTTGTCTAGCGATTTGTCACTAGTGACTTGTCTTTCTAGCGATGTGTCCCTCTAGCGACTTGGCTTTTTAGCAACTTGTCACTCTAGCGACTTGTATCTCTAGCGATTTGTCCCTCTAGCGACTTGGCTTTCTAGCAACTTGTCACTCCAGCGACTTGTCATTCTAGCGATTTGTCAATCTAGCAACTTGTCTTTCCAGCGATTTGTCAACTTAAGCGATTTGTCCCTTAAGCGATTTGTCAACTTAAGCGATTTGTCAACTTAAGCGATTTGTCCCTTAAGCGATTTGTCATCAGAGCGATTTGTCATCAAAGCGATTTGTCAAGGACTGAGATTTGTCTATTCCTACGATTTGTCTCTAAACCTAACATACAAAACCCTTGTTTTCAAACCCTAATTTTCCGAATTAGGGAATATCACAAACTCAACCATAACACCATATTTATCTTTACCACCAAATTATCTCCTAGTTCCCTTACTACGTCCTATTTCTCACTCTCTTACGGTTTGGTCTTAATTTTAGTAAAATCCCGTGAAAGATTCAATTTCTCGGTTTAAATCACAAACTTGTAAAATCCTGTGTACACAGCAACATCATGTCTTACACTCCTGATTCAGTGATTTCAGAAGTGCTTAAATTGTATGATGCTGTGGACAACAATGATGATGTATGCTAACTTAACGATTAAAGATGTTTGAATTAATCAATGAGGATGTGAGATTTTCATGTTCTGAGTACAATGAGAATGAATTGCACCTGCTAATGCTACAGAATGCCATGCAAAAGGAATGCTGCCTTATACCCTATCAACAACTTCACTCTCACCTCATGTTACTTTTACCCATAACAACGGAACGAATATGTATTGCCCTCTTCCGTCAGAACTTATCTACATTAACAGGAACTTTGCTGTTAAACTTAGAGCAATTGGAGCTACAACTTGTCAAAGAGAAGGTTCAAAAGGATTGTTCCAGTGTTGCACTTCAAGTGATCCACAACCAATTTCTGTCATTCATCAGTGGAGAATTTACATCTGATTATGATCAAGACATGACTGAAATGTCTTTCAAGAGACACACTATAATGGAAATTAGCATGTTCATAGAGACGCTTATCCATCTCATGGATAATGTGGAGAAGTATATTGAGGAAGTTACTCAGAAAGATGATAAAGTGGATGAGAGTCTGGTGCAGTTGAGAGATAGTTGTGATGATTTGGGTTATGTATCAGTTGAAGAATCGGGTGTTGCTGAATGCATAATGTCAGAGACAACAAATAATGATGTAACCGGCTGTTTAGTTACTCCTAACACACAAGAAGTAGATGCAGTAATCAGAAAGGGGAATGAATGTCGGGCACAATCAAAAGATTGTAGTGTTGAGTCGGGTAAAGCACCAGATGATGGATCAGTTGACACTGAATACAGAGGCTCAGAGATAGATAAGCTTGACACAGCCAGCGGTCCAGTGACTCTTGTTACATATGATGTGGATGCAGATATCAGACCGAAAATTAAACAGGTGTCATGTAATGAGGTACTTAAACATAGTGCATCTGCTAAACATGTTCAACATAGTTCATCTGCTAAAGTACTTAAACAAACTGATCATGATGCTAAACATGACTTTGATAAATGTTCTGTAACTGAGGCTGAGTCTGAGATTAAGCATTTCAAAACAAAAGATATGGTTGATAAAAAGGTTTTTGATGAACTTTCAAACAAATTCTCAAATCTTGAAATACATTGCATTTCACTTGAAATTGCGATACAGAGTAAAGAAGAAAGTTTTCAACTTAACAAACCATGTAAAAATCCGGAACTTCCTGAATTCCGTGAACTTTTTGAAATTAACACTTTGAAAGCTCAGCTTCAAGACAAAGAGTCAACTATCAACAATTTGAAGAAACATATTTCTAATATGCATGTGAAAAGTAATTTGGTTACAAGTAATTCTGATGTTAATACTATTGATGATATTCAAATGAGAAATGATGAATTAGCGGTTTGTGTGGCCAAATTACTAAAGGAAAATGAGTCTTTGAGAAAGCATCACATAGAACTAAGTGACTCTTTCAAAGAAGCTAGAACTAAGTCAATAGAACAAACAAACTCTTTGATAGCAAAAATTGATGATCTCAAAGCTCAACTTTAGGAAAAGAGTTTCGCTATTGTTGCCTTAAAGAATGAGCTTAGAAAAACCGAAGGGAAAAGTATGAACACTATGTTTACAAAACCGTCAACCTTGGGGAAGCCAGTTTCTCATCCCACTAGAGACCGGTCAGTTGTTAGGAAGCCTACTGCATTCATATCTGAAAGAACAAAATCTTTAAAAACAAGGATTGCCTCCCAAGTTGATGCGATAAAAGTTTTGTCAAAACCAGTCACTTCACCTAAGTTACCTAATAATAAGGCTTCTAGCTCCGTTAACCCTCAACAAGTAGCCACTTCTACTCCCAGCACCTCTAGGATTAGTTCGAAAACAGTGTCAAAACCAAGCATTAAAACCCATAATTCATATGATATGAATGACTTGTGGAAGAACTATTATCTAGAAGATGCTAGGAAAAAGGGACAGATTCGAAAAGACGGAATTTTAGGTACAATACTTAGGGTGATGAATTTCATGAGATTTTAAGGCACTACTAGTAGTAGTAAACCATTACCTAGGAACACTCAAAAGACTAGGGGTTGGCTTGAATCTAAGAGTAGTTATATGAAGAAGAATGCTAAGCATGTAGAAAATGAAATTAGAAATTCTGAGTCTTTTCCGAATAAGAAACATTTTCCTAACTCACATGCTAAGGTACAATCCACTAAGACTACTAACGTGGCTAAGGTTCAATATGTCATGAAGCAAAACAAACCTAAAACTCCACCTAGATGGATCCCAACTACTAAATCTTTGGAGTCTAGGAATACCAATAAGTCTTCCACTGTGCATAAGAATATCAACAATCCTAGACCTTGCCATAAGTGGATACCGTCTGGTAGAATGTTTAATGATGTTGGACTTAGGTGGATACCTACCGGAAAGCCATTTATCGATGGCAAAATCAAGGTTGACCGTGAAACCCCAAAGGGTTTGGATACTAATGTCACTAACCAATATATATGCAATCAAGCTTGTAATGTTAGTACAGGTAATCCCTACTCAGGTGCAGATACTTCGATCCTTCACTACATGGACTGGCTTAAAGTATGGATAACAAATGGATTGATATCTCATAACTCACGGGCTCAAGTAACTCAACCTTGATATTCAATCTGCAATGACGTTTGAACACAACAGTTCAAGCCTCGTTCCACAAAGAAAAGAAATGTGTACGCTTCAGTGCGCATTATCTTCAAAAGAAGAGAAATATTCTTATTATGACAATTCTCATCAACATGCTTCAAACTTTTTCCATGCGCTTTCATTATCAAGTGAACCGGACTATCGTTACTAGTTCTCCTATTCCACTTGCTCAATTAAAATGGCGATGGTGACATCATTTGCAACCTTTGAGGGGGAGAAGTGTGAAGAGACTACATTTTAAAGATATTCAATTGTTTAATCAAGAATGGCATCTTCGTATGCAATTATTGAGGGGGAGAAGAAGTGTGAATTTACTGCATGGTTGATCGACATCTGAGAAAAATGGTCATACGGCTCCAAACTCATGTAAGAACCGAACTTCTTCTTATCGGGTCATCTTCACATGGTGTTTCTTCTATGAGCCGCTGGTTGACATCTTCTCACGGACTGATGAGTTTATTGACAAAGTGTTTCCGGTTAATGCTTCGTACACATCAACATGATGATTCCGAACAATCTCTCTGTTCTTGTTTGATGTGATTGGTAGTTTGGTGTTACCATTTAGTGTGTTCGTTGCGGGCTGATTGTTGATTACCTTGATGAACATCTTTCTGTTCTTGTTTGATTGGGAGGGATTTGTGTTAAGGGGATTTGCAAGAGGTAAGTTAATTCGGATGCTTTTTTTGGTAAGATGAAGATGTTAAATATCTATTCCCCAACTGGAAAATCTTGAAGAAGGTCGAGTCTACAGTTTGTTCTACATTTTCTGCTGCATGTTAGAAGACTAAAGACGAATTGCATTTAACGATCTAAAGACTTCTTCTTATTCCGGGAATTCATCATAAAGATTGTTAGTTTAGGGGAGAGCACTAATTGGGGGAGAGAGAAATGTCAGATTTAATCCCCAATTAGACTTGCTCACACTCTTCAGCAAGTTGATTCTCACAAAGATTAAATGTGGTCTTCTCAAAACGATTTCAAGTATTTGGGCTTATAATATGTTGCTTATTCTGAAGTCTCAAAACCAGCAAGGGGGAAGGAGACACACATCTAAACACAAAGCGAGTAAACTTGATGAACTTAATTCTTCTAAGTGATTGAAGATATCCCGAGAAGACAAATGTCATGACCGCAGAGAAACTCAAGGTTTTAGTCATCAAGGCTTTTAGTGTTATTATTCCAACTACGTGGGGGAAGTGATGTAAGAGAAAGTTTCTGAAGATAAAAGAGGTACACAAGTGTGTGATGATTTCGATGTTATCTCAATCATCAGGGGAGAGAAAATTGTGTACATTGGGGGCGCTCAGCTGTTTCACTTGAGTGCTTAATCAGTGATTCAGAGATATAATAACTTATTCCAGAGTTGACATCCGCAGAGATAGTCATCCGCATAGATAATCAGTGTTTCGGCCTGCTTCTTCAATGTTATCGGTTATTCTCTCTTTGGGCATTCGGGTACTTCGGGTTCTTGAGCTTCATACACTATCATCAGGGGAGAGAAAAGTATACATCGGGGTTATTCTTTGGCTATCGGACTTAATGTACTCCAAGTGTTTTGATCTTTTCAATTTGGGTCAAATTAGTGTTAGAGTAATAAAAACTCAAGTGTAGGGATGTACCTATAAATCCCCATCATTTTGATGTTATCATAGAGGATGGTAGAGTAAAAGTGTATGAAAAAAAAATCGAAAAAGAGAAAAAGAAAAAAAATAGAGTGTTGAAAAAAAAACATACGGGCTACCATCCTACATCTATCTTTAATTTATGTTTGTTTGTTTCAGTTATCTAGAGTCTAGAGTGTCGAGTCTTGGCTTAGCAACGCCATTTTTCGCATGCTTGTAACATAAAGATTTATGACCTGCCACCACTAAATAGCCTATCCCACCAAACCTTTTGTTTCCCTACCGTAAGCCTAACATTACAACCCTTTAAAAGACCTCTTTGATAGTCTTTCCTAGGTGCTTAGGCCAAAGCGATGGAGGTTTGATCTAGTCTCAAGCCTATGGTAATCTATGTACTAGGACCGGTTAATGAGTGTTTATCTTTCATTTCCAACTTGTTATATTTCATATACACCCGAGAGATGTGAGTATCCAAACACCCCATGTGAGGTGCTAGTATGTAATTTCCGTGCTTGTTATGACTTTTGCGGGGCTTATATGTGTTGTGGATTGTTCTAAACCAATGCTTCATGACCCCTAACTTATAAATTAATTGGCTAAAAGCACATTTGCTTGAGGACAAGCAAATACCAAGTGTAGGGATATTTGATAAGGTTTTAAAATGTACCTTTTTGAGGGGTTATTTAAGCCCTTATTTGATCACTTTTGTATCCGTTATTACTTAATATTGTTCCTTTTCACTTTTTAGGTATCTTGAAGGCAAAATGTTGGAATGACACTTATTCGGACGAAAAGGCGCGAATATACGAAGAAAATGGCCAAAGTCAAGAATCGAGACACTCAGGCTGCTGGAACTGAAGGGGACGGCGTCAGGTGTTATTTGCGATTCCGTCGCATCACTTTTGTGACGGCTCAGTAGCCAAATTGCTTATTTACAAGTGACGGTGTCAGGTTTTAAAAGAGTAGGTTGTCGCAACTCAGACGGCCTAGATTTGATCCAGACGATGTCAGAGACTGAAGGGGACGGCGTCACAAGCATAAGGTGACGCCGTCGCAAGACTAAAGTGGCCAAGACGAAACCCTAATGACGGCGACCCGACGGCGTCACAAATCAAAGGGTGACGCCATCGCATATGTAATCTTATATATAGAATCCGAATTTTTTAGTTTTCGGTGTGTAGTCTTTTGGAGTAAAAACCTAAACCAAACCAAGGCTGTCTTGTACAGTATTTTAGGGTTCCATACCCTATCTTACATCAAGATAAGTGTTTTACTTCATTAATTTAATTATGTCTTCAATTACTTGTGCGTATGCTTGCATGTTCCCCATGTCTGGCTAATTTACTTGTGTGTTTGCTTAGGGAATATGAAACTTAATTATTGAATATTGATTGGTTGTCTCTTATCTTAATTGTTAATGATCTAGTAATGCGATAGGTCATCCGTTGTGTAGTTAATGCTTGATTAATCTTTGTGAACCTTAGTTTATAATACCTAGAGTTGTTGTAGGCTAAACCATCCGAAGAGTACCTTAGAGTTAAAGTTTATAAATCCTAGAGATTTTGTAGGCGATACCCTTTGGTAGTTTCAAAGAGTTAGGGATAAACGCATACCCTACGACCTTAGACACACAACGCGATTAAGAATAAGGACGTGACAATTCAACCATCAATAGGAGATAATTAAGGAGTAATAAAACCTAAGTAAACACATCTTTAAATCATCATACGAGCACACAATAATTAGACATAGACTACCCTCACCTTAGTTAATTAGATAATTAGATAGTATAAGTAATCGGTAGAAATACCAACCCCCAAATCCAAACCCCGAGATTCGTACCTTTTCGTTTTCTAAAAAACATAAAAAGATAAAAAAATAATCTTCCTCAACCCCAACCTTAGCGTAGTAACTTCTCACTAGCATTCCTATTCCCCTAGAGAACGATATCAATTCCCGCGGCTTACCCTAATACTACACTACAACGATTAGGTTCACTGCCTAGGGTGTTGAAAAACTTGCTCGACGAAAAGGAAGCTCATTTGACCCCGAACGACGCGTGTAGCATTATCAAGTTTTTGGCGCCGCTGCCAGGGAATAGAATAGCTAGTTAGGAGTCCACCTCGTTTAGGTTCTCTTTCTTGATTCCTATCAAGTAAGCTTTTTTCTCATTTTTAGCTTCCTTGTAGTCTATCCCCCTTCTTTGTGTTTGTGTTCGTAAAACCCTTTTCATTTGTCTCTATGGCAAGTGAAGTTGCACTTGAATCATTAACAAATGAGGAACAATTGAATTTCGCAAATTGGATTGGTTTTTATTGTTCTAATGAATCTGTGAGCGAACTTAGAGATATCCAAAAGGAGACGGGTGTAAGGTTGGATGGATTTCAAAATTTTTGTGCTTGTGTGACTTCTATTCAACGATCATTGTCAGGATCAACTCCTTTTAGTAAGACCATCTGGAAATTTTTTGAGAAAAGCCTCCTAATCATAAACCATCAGTTGTCACAACTTGAGGAAATGGATAAGGAGGATTTATCCAACCTTAGGCATCATGATAAAAAAGACCTAGTTTTTAAGAACATGGAACTTAAACCCGAACAAGATTGTGAGATGGTTAGAGTTGAAATACTTAGTTGCATGTGTGGGATAGGTTTCAAAACATATGACACACATGAGGAATCCTTTAGGAAATTATAACATAGTGATCAAATTTTTTAGAATAATTCTTATGAATCGGACCAAGAATTTTAAAAATGGCTAAAGAAGGATTTGAGATACGTAGGAGTGTATTTGGGTTAGATCATACTAAAACACATGATGAACTTTTAGGAGATCTAGATATAATGGAGAATGAGGTGGAAACTCCAAGCCCACAAGCCTTACCATCACTTGAGGAACACACATCGCCTATAACTTACCCGGAAGAAGTAGAAGAGACTATAGGAACCCCGGTTGATATAGAACCTTTGGACCAAACGCCACTAGAGAATGTAGTTTTAGATGCTTGTTGTCATGACCTCTCTCTTAGTCCTAGGGAAGTTCCTAATTTTGATGAACCGGAGCCTCAACCAAAAACCTTACCCAATTTTCTGTCTTTAGATGTGAATCTTGGAATTGAATTAGGCCCCAATCCACCCATCAAAATAAATAATCCGGGTAGTTGCTTGATAAAGGTGGTAGACTCTAGGCCATGTAGAGTGGAAGCTAATATAGGAGTAACCCATGACCTTACACACTTATATCACCCATTCATGGTTGATAACAAGAAACATTATGGGCTTAAACCGGGTTTATTAGGTCAAGATGGATCCTTAACTAATAATCTTTTGAAGTTGATAGAAGATGATCCATTTTTAGGAGAGAGATTTGATTCACCCGCTACACCAATAGACTTAGGTAAGGTTATAATGAATGGAGCACACTCCTTTGAGCATATAAATCACCCATCACCCTCTCCTCACGTAGCAAATTTCCACCCTAAGGGTGTGTATCGCTACTATCATTCGCACTTAAGCTTAAGTGTAGGGAAAACCTCCCCTTTATCCGTTAAATAATGGTAGAGTCAGGCTCGTGACTCGAACAAAAACAAGCGCTTCTTGGGAGGCAACCCATGTGTATTTGTTTTTCATTTTTATTTGTGTGTCATATATCTTTTCATATTGTATGTTCTCATGTTTGAATTTGTGAAAATGCTTTATTTTGTTTTTAACCTCGTCTTAATTACATATAAAGGTATTTTACAAAAGGGATAAGTGTAGGGAAGATTACACACGTTTTTAAAAGAACGTGAACATGAGAATTACAATTATTGAAAAGATATATATGTGTGAGTCAAATGCTTGTATCGAGTCATAATGGATGTTTTGTAGGAAATTTTTCCAGATTCTAAAGATGTAAATTTTCCAGAATTTTTTCTAGAAAATCGCAGACCAGTTTTTGTCAGGATAACCTGACGGCGTCAGGATCGCAACCTGACGGCGTCAGGAAGGAGCAAAAACAACTGATTATTTTTTCTCGTTTTCTGAGCTACTTATAATTTTTTGGAATTTTTCAGGTCTTAATTTTCCAGAAATTTTGTAAACATCCATTCCACAAGCATTATATCCTAGTTTAGTAGAGTCCTATATATATTATTACCGCCTATTTTACGCGAAGGTTTCGTTTGTTTTCTTCAAGTGTGCAGGTTTAATTTATCAAGAAGAAGATACATAAGATGAGAAGGAGCTTTTCACGCAAACGTTCTTCTTGAAGAAGATGTAACCACCACTTTACACGGATCCTACCGAGCTAATCAGGGGAGTACTAGTTTCTTTCATCTTTTATTACCTTCCATTATCATAACTTTGATACTTTCGGGGAACATTGGGGACAATGTTCAGTTTAAGTGTAGGGAGGGAAAATAAAACGGGAACTTTGAAACTATGCTTATCCTTGACTATTTGCTTTGTCCAATTGCATTTGTGTAATAAACCATGAGAAAATGTCGGTTAGGGTAATTTTGGCACCAAATTTAAAATTTTTCATGACATATAGGAGTGGGCCATTAGTCTTAATAAAGCGTCTCATGGATAGGAAGTTGTATGACTAGCACAAAAACCCTTTACCACTTAAATTCCACCCAAAATGTGATGATCGCCCTTAGATTAGTAGGAATTAAAGCATTCATCTTTAACGTTTAGTGTGTGAACCAGTAGTATAATAGATTCTAGAACTTGCTTTGTGATGCATCCCGAGATTGCTAGTAAGACTACACTTGTGTAGTTAGGAATAACTAAATGATAAGAGGCATTAGGATAACCCTTGTTTGATACCCGTAATATAGTTACTTCTTCCACATCGGTTGAGTAATTCCCCCACACCTTTGCGTTGTACTCATCTTTAGTACACGATACCCCTAGTTAACCCCTCAGAGCCTATCCTTTTCGCGGTTCTCGTGATGTTTCGATTTTCCGAAATATCAATGAAGAGCATTGTTTACACCCCACCCCCAAATGTACACCCAAATCGCCTTAGCCTACCTTGTATGCACTCACTTTTAGTGCATTATTGTTATCACCCTAAAAACCCTTAGTTCAATTATCTAGTTGCTTGCATAAGTTGCTAAGTCGAGTCATATCCTTTGTATACAGTTTTGGGACGATTGGGACTCATGGGAAAAGTTAAAGTTTATGAAATGACGGGAAGGGAACGTTAAATTCAAATTCCCTTTATTTGCGTAATAATGTACTCCAAGTGTTTTCATCTTTTCAATTCGGGTCAAATTAGTGTTAGAGTAATAAAAACTCAAGTGTAGGGATGTGCCTATAAATTCCCATCATTTTGATGTTATCATAGAGGATGGTAGAGTAAAAGTGTATGAAAAAAAAATCGAAAAAAATTGAAAAAGAGAAAAAAAAATAGAGTGTTGAAAAAAAAAGAAAAAAAAAACGGGCTACCATCCTACATCTATCTTTAATTTATGTTTGTTTGTTTCAGTTATCTAGAGTCTAGAGTGTCGAGACTTGGCTTAGCAACGCTATTCTTCGCATGATTATAACATAAATATTTTTGACCTGCCACCATTAAATAGCCTATCCCACCAAACCTTTTGTTTCCCTACCGTAAGTCTAACATTACAACCCTTTAAAAGACCTCTTTGATAGTCTTTCCTAGGTGCTTACGCCAAAGCGATGGAGGTTTGATCTAGTCTCAAGCCTATGGTAATCTATGTACTAGGACCGGTTAATGAGTGTTTATCTTTCATTTCCAACTTGTTATATTTCATATACACCCAAGAGATGTGAGTATCCAAACACCCCATGTGAGGTGCTAGTATGTAATTTCCGTGCTTGTTATGACTTTTGCGGGGCTTATATGTGTTGTGGATTGTTCTAAACCAATGCTTCATGACCCCTAACTTATAAATTAATTGGCTAAAAGCACATTTGCTTGAGGACAAGCAAATACCAAGTGTAGGGATATTTGATAAGGTTTTAAAATGTACCTTTTTGAGGGGTCATTTAAGCCCTTATTTGATCACTTTTGTATCCGTTATTACTTAATATCATTCCTTTTCACTTTTTAGGTATCTTGAAGGCAAAATGCTGGAATGACACTTATTCGGGCGAAAAGGCGTGAATATACGAAGAAAATGGCCAAAGTCAAGAATCGAGACACTCAGGCTGCTGGAACTGAAGGGGACGACGTCAGGTGTTATTTGCGACGCCGTCGCATCACTTTTGTGACGGCTCAGTAGCCAAATTGCTTATTTACAAGTGACGGTGTCAGGTTTTAAAAGAGTAGGCCGTCACAACTCAGACAGCCTTGATTTGATCCAGACGACGTCAGAGACTGAAGGGGACGGCGTAACAAGCATAAGGTGACGTCGTCGCAAGACTAACGTGGCCAAGACGAAACCCTAATGACGGCGACCCGACGGCGTCACAAATCAAAGGGTGACGCCGTCGCATATGTAATGTTATATATAGAATCCGAATTTTTTAGTTTTCGGTGTGTAGTCTTTTGGAGTAAAAACCTAAACCGAACCAAGGTTGTCTTGTACAGTATTTTAGGGTTCCATACCCTATCTTACATCAAGATAAGTGTTTTACTTCATTAATTTAATTATGTCTTCAATTACTTGTGTGTATGCTTGCATGTTCCCCATGTCCGGCTAATTTACTTGTGTGTTTGCTTAGGGAATATGAAACTTAATTATTGAATATTGATTGGTTGTCTCTTATCTTAATTGTTAATGATCTAGTAATGCGATAGGTCATCCGTTGTGTAGTTAATGCTTGATTAATCTTTGTGAACCTTAGTTTATAATACCTAGAGTTGTTGTAGGCTAAACCATCCGAAGAGTACCTTAGAGTTAATGTTTATAAATCCTAGAGATTTTGTAGGCGATACCCTTTGGTAGTTTCAAAGAGTTAGGGATAAACGCATACCCTACGACCTTAGACACACAACGCGATTAAGAATAAGGACGTGACAATTCAACCATCAATAGGAGATAATTAAGGAGTAATAAAACCTAAGTAAACACATCTTTAAATCATCATACAAGCACACAATAATTAGACATAGACTACCCTCACCTTAGTTAATTAGATAATTAGATAGTAGAAGTAATCGGTAGAAATACCAACCCCCAAATCCAAACCCCGAGATTCGTACCTTTCCAGTTCCTAAAAAACATAAAAAGATAAAAAAATAATCTTCCTCAACCCCAACCTTAGCGTAGTAACTTCTCACTAGCATTCCTATTCCCCTAGAGAACGATATCAATTCCCGTGGCTTACCCTAATACTACACTACAACGATTAGGTTCACTGCTTAGGGTGTTGAAAAACTTGCTCGACGAAAAGGAAGTTCCTTTGACCCCGAACGATGCGTGTAGCGTTATCAGTGTGCTTTTTTGTGCACATGGCTAAGGAAAGCTTGAAAGAAAGCTTTGAATCTACTCAGCTAAAGGATTTTTGGTTTGGGGGGAAGCTGCCAAAGTCTCGCATTCTTAAAAGCTCAATTCCTTCTTTTCAAGAGCCTCGGAAGCTTTGGGGGTGGATGTTTAAGAGATGACGATTTCTATCTTTTTCAACGAGGCTGTTTGATATCCTTATCTCGGTACTCGAATCATCATCTTCTTAAACTATATCATCTACTCTATCTTTGTAAATATTTATCAAAAACCAAATACAAAAATATAAAACGAACAAAAAGAAAATAGAAAATTATAAACCAACAAAAACCCATAAAAATCAGAAAATTTGAAAAATACCAAAAATATGTTTTCTCAAGACATGTCTTCTGATATCGATAACATCTACGGTCTTAGAAATGTCATTCAACAATGGCACGGGACCATAGATGAAGTTCGAGCAGAAGGTGTAAATATTTTTTCCAATACATGTTGTTGGGATATGAAAGTACTGAAGATTGACAGAGTGTTACAGAAAGATAAAGTACTGTAAACTATAAAGTACTGGAAAAGTCAAAGAGTCAAAGTACTGCTAAATGATAAAGTCAAAGTACTGCATACGAAGTCAAAGTACTGCAAGATCAAAGAACTGTTTTATTCATTTATAGAAAGTCTTGTAATTCTAGAGTATTCTATGTTAGATTACTTGACGTACAAGGATACATATTGTAAACCGACTAGGGTATCCTTGAGTCTATAAAAGGACCTCTAGATTGGCATAATACGTACGTGATTTTATTAGAGTTTTAGAGAGAAGTTCGATATTATTAGAGTTGTTAAAGATCTGCATAATAAGCAGAGTTAGAGTTATTAATAAAATCGTTCATTGTTAAAGTTATTCTTCTTAGCTTTGTTAAGTAAATTCCGCATACTTAATAGAGTTTGCTTAGTGTTTCTCTGTTAATAACTTAGGATTTATCCGAGGTTATTAAACCTTAACAAGCTATTTAAGTTAGTTTGGTTAGAGTACATCGATCCAACAAGTGGTATCAGAGCTTGTGTGGAAACTCTGACTAAGAAGATACCCTAAAACCTACAACAAAAAGATGTCGACTGATTCTGTTCCACCACCTTCCATCACCTCAATGAGGATTCCTGTAATCAAGAAGGGCGAATATGACTTATGGTGTATGAAGATGAGGCAGTACATTGCCATTACAGACCATGCTCTATGGAATGTAATTGTCAATGGCAATGAAGTAGTTCCAGATCCTATAGATGTTCCTGGACAACCTAAAGCACCCAAACCAGTTTTACCAGCAGCAACCTTAAGGAATCAAGAGAAGGCTCTAAATATTCTCTTGTCTGCCATTCCAGATGGCCATCTTCTCAAGTTTCATGATGCTAAAGATGCTAAGCAGCTCTGGGCTGCTCTCAAGACCAGATTTGGAGGGAATGAAGCTTCTAAGAAGATGCACAGAAATCTGCTAAACAACAGTTTGAAACTTTCACTGTAGGTGAAAGAGAGAGTCTTGATGTTGCATATGATAGATTTCAAAATCTCCTTAATATGTTGGAGTTATACAAGGCAGAAGTATCGGTTGAAGATGCAAATCTCAAGTTTTTAAGGAGTTTGCCATCCACATGGCATGTGATTGCTACTATGATCAGAGGACAACCAGGCTTAGATGTTATGGACTTTGATGATCTCTACAATCATCTGAAGGTGTATGAGCATGAGATGAATGGTCAAACAAGTTCTAAGTCACACATTATTGCTTTTCTATCATCTGAAAAGAGGGGCAGTACTTCCTCCAAAAGTACTGCTTCTCCAACTCAAAGTACTGTACCTCAAAGTACTGTCTCGTATACTGCTCCCACTTATGCTCAGCAAACCCCACCACCTACTACTATGCATTCAGATGAAGTTGTGTGTTCTTTCTTTGCACAACAAGCTTCTTTACCTGTCGTTTATGAAGAAGATCTCTCCCAGATTGATGAGGATGCATTAGAAGAGATTGATATCAGGTGGCAAGTTGCCTTGATCACTGCAAGGATCAAGAAGTATATGAAGAAAACAGGAAAGAGCATTGACTTCAAACCTAAACAGGGAATAACTTTTGACAAATCCAAAATTGAATGCTTCAATTGTCAAAAGACTGGACACTTTGCAAGGTAGTGCAGGTTTGCTAAGTATCAAGCAAACAGGATGACTGAGAAACCAAAGCTGGAACTAAAAGAAATCCCCATTACTGAAACAAAGGCTTTGGTTGCTCAAGAGAATTTGTCAGAAGTTGACTGGAGTGAAGAGTTTGATGATGAACCAGTGACTTATTGTATAGTAGCAGTGGAAGAAGTAGTAGAAGATTCAGTGGAAGAGTTGGACTGGAGCACTGTTTTTTATGAGGAAGTTGATCATGCTGCTTTGGAATCTGGAGATGGGTTTGGAGGATTCGACTGGAGCTTGGAGTGTGAAGATGATCATGTTCTACTAGCAATGGTAGCTACTTCACCAAGTTCAACCCCTATCTCTGAGGTATGCTCCAATTGTCATGATTTCTATCAAAAACTGCTAAATAATTATGTGTTTGAAAGAGATAATTGTGTTAAGGCTAGGTCTGAGGTAGCAGGTTATCAAATAACCTTAGAATCAATGGAAGCCAAAATAATAACACATGAAAATAATGAAATGGCTTGGGCTGAAAAATATGAACAACATGATTACCAGTTAAAACTTAGTGAATGGAAACTAAACTGTAAAATTGCTGAAATTGAGAAGCTCACTAAGGAGAGAGATGATCTGTTAGCAAAGTTTGATGCCTGGAAAGAATCTGGTCTGTCACATGTTACTTATGTTCAAAAACAAAGAAGAGCATACATTAGAACTGGCTTAGGTTTTGGTATGGACTTTGATAACATAGAAGAAAACACATCTAGTGATAAGGATGAGAATGATTTTGAGGATATTACCACTAGTGATGATGAACTCATTAATTATGTAGACACATATAGTAATGAGGGTTCAATTAGTGAATCACCTCCTGATTATAAGAAAGACAGAGGTTATCATGCTGTTCCACATCCTGTTGGTAGTCATCAACCCATAAGACCTGATGTTTCACGTTTTGGTGTAGACAGTCTAGAGTTTAGGAAGAAGCTTATTGGTCAATCTAGGTCTGAAACCCCAAAAGAATCTGTTGAAACAAATTTTCAAAGTCAAGCAGTACCTTCTACTCAAAGTACTGCTACACAAGCAGTACCTTTAGGAAAACCTTTTCAAAACAGTACTGCTAAACCTTCTTGGGATAATTTTGGTCAAAACAGATTTCATCATTCACCTAGAAGGCACAATAGTTTTGGTCATAGACATAGAAGAAGTCACGTGGGAAGTATGGGTGAAAAACTGTGTTTTTTGTGTTTTAGTCCTAATCATTTAATCAAAGATTGTGAACATCACTTAGAGTACCTTAGGAAATTTTCAAAGAATAGGTCTGCTAACCAGAAACCTAGAGAGAACAAACCAGTTTGGAATAATTCTAATAGGGTCAATCACAGAAATTTCTCACCAGACCATAGGTACCCCCACAAGAGAAGACCTTTTTCTAAACCACCAGTACCTTCACAAGCAGTACCTTCTCAAAGTACTGCTCAGTCAAACCAAGGTACTGTGAATACCACTTGGCACAGAAATCCTAGGAGATCTCACTACTATCAACCTAGAAGGTACTACAATTCACATAGGAGATCTAGATCACAGGAACCAAGTGTTAAAACTGAATGGGTTAAGAGAGAAAGTACTAAGGGACAAACTGTACTTTCAACAAAAAGTGAATCAGATTTTTTCATAATACAAGAAAAAGAGGATGATTTTGCAAAAGAGAGTTCTGTTGAACATCCAGAAAGTTTTGAAAATCCACATGCTAAAAATCAAAAGATAATTCTGGATCATGTTTTGAAAAATAGTGGAAATTACATTCTCAAAGAATTTGAGTTTGTAACTCCACAAGGGGAACATAAGTCAGTAATGGCTTGGGTTCCTAAAAGAGACTAACTCTCTAAATCTTTGTGCAGGGCCACCCAGAGGAGGAGCTTAAAGATCATCTTATTATGGATAGTGGTTGCTCTGGAAGTATGACAGGAGACAAGGAGATTCTGTCAGATTTTAGATCTATTAGTGGAGGAAGGATCACAGGGAAAGGAACTATCAAAGCAGGGCGAATAGACTTTGAGAATGTTAGATATGTGAAGGAGCTGAAGTTCAACTTATTGTCAGTTTCTCAAATCTGTGACAAAAAGCATCTTGTGTTATTCACTGACACAGAATGTCTCATCCTTTCTTCTGAATTTGAGCCTGTTGATGATAACTTGGTAGTACTCAGAGTACCAAGAACCAATGATGTGTATTGTCTGGACATGAAGAGTCTTAACTCTTATGGAAGAGCCACCTGTTTAGTGGCAAAAGCAACAACTGAAGAAGCACATCAGAGGCATAGAAGATTGGGCCATGTAAATTTCAAGAATATCAACAAACTGGTCAAAGGCAATTTAGGTAGAGGTTTGCCTTCAAAGACTTACAAGAATGAACACTCCTATTTGGCGTGTAAAAAGGGTAAACAACACAAAGCTTCATGCAAGAAGCTTGAGGAGAGGACAATTAGAGAACCTTTGGAGTTATTACATATGGATCTGTTTGGTCCTGTCTCTGTGGCAAGTTTAAACAAGAAAAAGTACTGCTTAGTTGTTACAGATGATTGCAGTAGATTCAGTTGGGTATTTTTCTTGGGATTTAAAGATGATACTTTTGATGCTATTCAGACATTAATAATAGCACTAGAAAACCAATTGAGACTCAAGGTCAGAGGTATTAGATGTGACAATGGAACTGAATTCAAGAACAAGCTTATGGATGAATTTTGTGCTAACAAAGGAATCAAGAGGGAGTTCAATATTGCAAGAACACCACAGCAGAATGGTGTTGCAGAGAGGAAGAATAGGACTCTGATTGAAGCAACTAGAACTATGCTTGCAGACTCACAACTACCTATTCAATTCTGGGCAGAAGCTGTAAGTACTGCTTGCTATGTACTCAACAGAGTATCAGTTACAAAACCACAGATGAAGACACCTTATGAGTTGCTGATGGGTAACAAACCCAACATTCGTTTTATGAAGCCTTTTGGATGCCCTCTTACTATTTTAAACACAATTGATAATTTGGGAAAGTTTAATGGCAAGTCAGAAGAAGGATATTTATTGGGTTATTGCACCAATAGTAAGGGATTTAGAGTGTACAACAGAGTCACTAAAAAGATTCAAGATTGTCTTCATGTTGAGTTTTTAGAAGATCAAGACAATCAGAAGGGTAAAGGTCCTGATTGGATGTTTGATCTTGAGGTTTTAACTCCTTCTATGAACTATGTACCTGTTAGAGAAGAAAATCAACCTGTACATGATGTAGAAGACTCACAGTATGTTGTTCATGGAGTTCATATTAGACCTGATGCTGTTCCTGATGCTACAAAGAAAAGTACTGAAGTTCCAAAGCAAAGTACTAATGCCCCAGCACAAAGTACTGATACACCAAAAACTTCACTATCTGCTGAAGATCAAGATATTCAAGAGACACTCAATCAGATGCTTTTACAAGATGTAATGGCACATTCTTATTCTGATGAACAAAGAAGAGCTTATGAAGCAGCAAAGAAAAAGACTAATACTGAAGAATACTCTTACAGTACTTTGGACAGTACTTTCGACCAAAGTACTGCTGCACCAGTTGACAGTACTTTAGATGATTTGGATGATCCTACCATGCCTGGATTAGAGGAAACTGATGATGAGTTTGCAGATGAAGGTATTTTCTCAAATTCCAATGAAGATGTTGATTTAACTAACTTGGATGATGCGTATGGAGTTCCACAGTCTCCAATCTTAAGGATTCATAAGAATCATCCTTCTGATCAAATCATTGGTCCTTATACTTCTAGAGTGATGACAAGACACAAAGCTAAGAGTTTTACTAAACCTCATAATGCTTTACTTAGCTTTGTATACAAACAGAACAAGCTGAATCATAAGGACCATCAAACATGTCTGTTTACTTGCTTTATTTCTCAAGAGGAACCCAAGAATATTGCTCAAGCATTGACAAAAGAAAGTTGGGTTGAAGCTATGAAAGAAGAACTTCTACAATTCAAACTTCAAGAAGTTTGGGTATTATGTGATCTTCCAGATGGGAAGAAAGTTATTGGAACAAGATGGGTCTTCAGAGTCAAGAGAGATGAAAGAGGTAATGTCATCAAGAACACGGCAAGGTTGGTAGCTCAAGGCTACAAACAAGAAGAAGGAGTAGATTATGATGAAGTATTTGCTCCTGTATCAAGAATTGAAGCTATTAGAATATTTCTTGCTTTTGCTTCATATATGGGATTTCAGGTTTACCAGATGGATGTCAAGAGTGCCTTTTTATATGGTACTATTACAGAGGAAGTGTATGTTAAACAACCTCCTGGTTTTGAAGATCCTAAACATCCTAACAAAGTTTACAAGGTGGTTAAGGCTCTTTATGGCCTTCATCAGGCACCTAGAGCTTGGTATGAGAGGCTCTCTACTTTCTTATTACAACATGGTTACAGGAGGGGAGCTATAGACAAGACTTTGTTTATCAAAAGAGACAAGAAAGATATCATGTTAGTTCAAGTCTATGTTGATGATATCATCTTTGGAGCTACCAAACAGTCTATGGTTAAGGAGTTTGAGCAGCTGATGCAGAAGGAATTTCAAATGAGTTCAATGGGTGAGTTAAATTTCTTTTTGGGACTTCAAGTTAAGCAGTCAAAGGAAGGCATTTTCATAAGTCAAGACAAGTATGTATCTGACATACTTAAGAAGTTCAATTTTGATGATATGAAGTCTGTCACTACACCTATTAAATCAATTAACTCATTAGGCAAGGATGAAGATGGACACCTAGTTGAAGTAAAGTTATATAGATCAATGATTGGATGTCTTATGTATCTTACTGCATCTAGACCTGATATCATGTTTGCAGTTTGTTTATGTGCAAGATATCAAGTCTCACCAAAGATTTCTCATATGAATGCAGTGAAGAGAATTTTCTGTTATTTGAAACAACAACCTAAGTTAGGGTTGTGGTATCCCAGGGACTCACCTTTTCACTTAGAGGCTTTTTCAGATAGTGATTATGCAGGTGATAATTATGACCGAAGATCAACCACAGGTGGATGCCAATATCTTGGAAGACGATTAGTTTCATGGCAGTGTAAAAAGCAAACAATTGCAGCAACATCATCTACTGAAGCTGAATATGTAGCTGCTGCAAGTTGTTGTGGACAAGTTCTGTGGATGCAGAATCAACTCTTGGATTATGGGTTCAACTTCAAGAATACTCCTATCAATATTGATAATGAGAGTACTATCTGTATTGTGAAGAATCCAGTCTATCATTCCAAGACCAAGCTCATTCAAATTAGGCATCACTTTATCAGAGATTGCTATGAGCACAGGCTCATTAATGTGGTCAAGGTTCACACGGATGATAATGTAGCTGACTTACTCACCAAAGGCTTTGATGTTTCAAGATTTAATCACTTGGTGGTAAGTATTGGCATGATTAACTACTGAGCTACCTTTAAGGGGAGGACTATTAGTATTAGTATAGTCCTGTGTATTGTTTGAGGGGAGGATATTTATGTATACTTAGCTTCTACAGAGGATTTTGGAAAAGTACTGTTTTTTTATGAAAGTACTGCTTGGAAAGTACTGCTTGAGAAAGTACTGCTTACGTGGAAAGTATTGTTTGTCTTATTGAAGTACTGTTCCAACGGTAATATTGAGGGGTAATTCAATTAACGGTAACTTTGTTATTATGGGCTGTGATTTTTCAAATCTCACCTATAAATAACTACTCTCCGATTTTCCCTCTCATCTTGATACTATCATATCTTTTCCATATTTCTTTCACCATCTCTTTTTTATTCAATTGTGCTTCCATACTCAACCATGGCGAATCGTCCTACTGTTTCAAAGCACAATATGGTGGCGAATTTAGATAAGACTAAAGATAATGAGGCTTTTCATGATATTATTGATTATCTCACTGGGTCGCCAATTAGCTATGCTCTTTTAGTAGAGCCGGATATCATTGAACCTTGGATTCAAGAGTTTTGGGCTACTGCAAGAGATAATATGGAGAATGATGAATTTTATATTAGGGCTACAGTTGTTGGAAGAACTGTGAAGATTACTGAAGCCTCTATTCGAGAAGACTTATTGTTTAATGATGAAGAAGGGGCTATTCGTTTTGATAAGGAGTTGTTTTGGGAAACTTTTGGGCATCTTGGTTATGAAGGGTCTTTAACAGAACAAACTTTCAGGAAACAACTATTTTGTCTTCACCAGTTCAAGGAGATGCTTCTCCTACTCTCTCATATGAAGAGTTAACGTTGGATAATTATGTTTTGACAAGGGAGTTGGTCAAGTTGAAGAAGACTACTGAGGCTCAAGCAAAACAGATTAAGAGGTTGATGCTCAAGTATAAAAGGTTGAAGAATTTTGTTACACCTTTTATCAAACGTTATCGCTTATGGGTTAAGGAAGAACACAAGCGTCGAAGGCAATTTAAGAAGAAAAACAAAGGCAAAAAGGTTCCTAAACCATCTTCTGTCCAATTGGGGAGGAATTTAGAAGAAAGGAATTTGAAAGAAGATGTTGGTAAGAATAAAGAACCTCAAGGTACTGAAGAACATGTTGTCATTCAAAGTACTGAAGAAGAAAGGTCTGATGATCAAGGTACTGAGCAACAAAGTACTGCTTTCACTGGTACTCACAGACAAGAGTTGGTTACACCAAGGGTTTTAGATTTTGAAGAGGAAGCTGGTCCTTCAACTATTCCTCATGAAGAACAAGTTGGTCCCTCAACAACTGCTATACCAGAAGAAGCTGATACACCTCATAGAGTACATACTGCTAGTGATGATGAATTTATTGCAACTATTTTGCATGGTTTATCAAAGCCAAGGGCTGTTTCTATCCAGGAGTGCAAGAAGAGGAACAATCAAGAGTTTCTCAACCTGCCATTGATCCTAAGGATAAAGGAAAAGGTGTTTTGGTTGAAGTTAAGAAGAAGAAACCAACTTTAGCACAGTTAAGAGCTGCTCAAGATGCTTTGAATGAACAAGCAGCTAGAAAGATTCAAGAGGAAATAAATGCTAAAGATAGAGAAGATAAGGAAGCTGAAGAAGCTCAGAATAGAGAAGCAGCTAAGAAGTTGGATGAGGAATTAAATGCTGAAGCTAGTGAACATTTAGAGTCACCTGTTCCTGTTTCGTTTATGCCTAGAAAACCAAATCTTGCTAAAGAAAGGAATGCAATGATGGCGTATTTGAAAAGCAGAGGATATAAAGGATTGCAGAAGCTGAAGCATGTTGATATGAAAAGATTATATGATGCTGAGACAGAAGCTTATAAGAAGGATGTTGCAAGTATCAAAGACTATAAAGATGAAGCTACTTGGACTGAAGCAGAAAGAAAGAAAAGTTTGAAAAGAAAAAAGAAAACTGAAGTTGAAGATAAACAGTTTTCAAAGAAAGAAAAAGTTGAGTTAAGATCTTAAACTAAGGATGAATTAAGAAATTATCTCAGAATAGTAGATTTTTAATATTCCAGAGAAGATGTTGACATGAAGATGAACATATCTCAGATTACTACTTTTGAAGTTGTGGATTCTAAAGAAGGAAGCTATCTGATGTTTCATAGAGAAGATGGAAGTTTCAGAGTGTTCAATAGATTATGGGATTTATTGCATATCATAGATAGAGTGGATATATTCTATTTATATCATGTGGTGAAAGAGTATTTTAAACATCATCCTTTAGAAGGAATTGGTTTAGTATTACTGGGAGATCTCACAATTGCATGGGAAACTGATGAACAGAGTAGTGATGAATTTTGGAAAAATCAAGAGAGCTGGGAAATTGTTTGCTGGAGATTTTTTGAAGAATCTGGAGTTCATGTTCTAGAGTTGGAAAATGGCACAATGATTCATATGTTTGCTGATAGAAGATATCCTCTTACAATCGATCTTATGAGGAGGATGCTAGAGCATGGAATGGAGGTTGAAGAGGACAATGAAATTGCTTGTATGGTCATCAATTTATTTATCAACTGGACTACTATTGCAGAAGATAATGAATAACTGGTATGAGACTTAATTGAATAAATTATTTTTGATAAATCAGTACTTTATTCAAAGTACTGCTGATCAAACAGTACTTTAATCAAAGTACTGCTTGCAGCTTTTAATCAGTTAAGTGATTTTTGAAGAAAACTTTTGTTAAATAACAAATAATTTTGAAACAAAGGTTGAATAAATGGTTTTTGAGATGATAACATCAATAGGTTATCAATCCACCATGGTTACAAAAGGATTGACTAATCCATGAGCAAACGGCTCTGGTAAAGATATATCAAATCCGTTTTTAGTTGACAACTTGCAAATAAGTTGGATGGTAATCAACTCATCATATCAGTAATGTGAAGAGTTGGCTAGCCCACAAGAAAATGGCTTGTGGTAAAGGCTGTGGAAAAACCATTATATGGCAATTAGTTCACCATGATGAAAGAACTAACTAGTCCTGAAGGGTACAACTTTTGGTAAAGACAAATCAAATCTGTTGATAGCTGATGATTTGCTAAAAATCATATGGTTATCAGTGTACCATGGTCTTACACACCAAAACATTTGGCTACTCCAGAGTTAATGGCTTTGGTAAAGAGATCTAAATCCATTAAATTTTCAATGATTCACCTCTCACAGGAGTTAACACACCTGGAAGTGATGAGAATAGTTTACAACTTTAAACTGAATTAATGTACAAATTGTCATATGTTGCTGTGTTGCTGAAAAGATGGAGCTTGCTGGATGATGCTGTAAAAGATTATTTCTAAAGATACTTTGACTATGCATAACATCTACAAAGATACAATCCAAAGATAAAGACACAATCTGTTTTTAAAGATGAAGCTGATAAAGATAACTTCACAAAAGAACTTGAAGTCAATCAAGTAGAATTCAAGTTAGGGGAGGATTGTTGGGATATGAAAGTACTGAAGATTGACAGAGTGTTACAGAAAGATAAAGTACTGTAAACTATAAAGTACTGGAAAAGTCAAAGAGTCAAAGTACTGCTAAATGATAAAGTCAAAGTACTGCATACGAAGTCAAAGTACTGCAAGATCAAAGAACTGTTTTATTCATTTATAGAAAGTCTTGTAATTCTAGAATATTCTATGTTAGATTACTTGACGTACAAGGATACATATTGTAAACCGACTAGGGTATCTTTGAGTCTATAAAAGGACCCCTAGATTGGCATAATACTTACGTGATTTTATTAGAGTTTTAGAGAGAAGTTCGATATTATTAGAGTTATTAAAGATCTGCATAATAAGCAGAGTTAGAGTTATTAATAAAATCGTTCATTGTTAAAGTTATTCTTCTTAGCTTTGTTAAGTAAATTCCGCATACTTAATAGAGTTTGCTTAGTGTTTCTCTGTTAATAACTTAGGATTTATCCGAGGTTATTAAACCTTAACAAGCTATTTAAGTTAGTTTGGTTAGAGTACATCGATCCAACACATGTCTCAAATTTATGGCTTGCAGTTACTTCAGACTGTAACCCGTGCTTAAACCATGGCTTGCTATTATTTCCGATAGCAACCCGTTCTTCAAAAGAAAGGAAAGTGTTGCGCTAAACCAATTTTCAAATATTTCATGCACTTATCCTAAAACAAAATGAGGAAAGTATGTCGAAGGACTGCTGTTCCTACTCAAATATTTTTCCTTCTAAAAATTCTTCTGAAAAATATTTGTTTTAACCAAATGGTGGTAAATAAGTTGCTTTAAAATCAATCAGAATCAAGTTTTAATAAATTTGCAAAAGCCAATCAATGACTTCAGCTTATTTAAATCTTTTCAGAGAAAGAGTCATTGATTGAGGGAGAAAATGTTTTCAAATTTATATCATCTAACGAGCTTATATATTCATCCTACACGCTTATCAGAAAAATATATTTGCCTATGTTGAAGGACTAGGAATTTAGGATGTGATTGTTAGAATTAGATGATTAGAGTTTGATGAACACATAAATCCCATGCCTCATATGAACTGATTGATATGTTGGATTGACTTTTATTAGTCGATTGTTGTTTGGGTGATGTCGACCACCATATATTTGTATGTGTGTTCACTAACGTATGCAGGTATATTGGTATATAAGAATGTTCCCAATCCGGATCCCACAATAGAAGATGATTGGATGCCGAAAGGAAAGGGTAACTATATCTTGGGTTGACAAATGAAGAAACGGAGCTTAATTTGACCTCTATGGAGAGTTGGCATGAAAAAATGCAACGTAAGAGGTCTCACTGCATCAGCAGATGGTTTTCTTCATTATCAAATGAAGAAACGGAGCTTAATTTGACCTCTATGGAGAGTTTGCATGAAAAAATGCAATGTAAGAGGTCTCACTGCATCTGCAGACGGTTTTCTTCCAACCTTCAGCAACAACAACAAAAGCAGCTCAACCACCTAACGTATCTTTGTGCATGATTATAATGATGATACCATTTTTTAAACAATTTTTGAATAATATTGTTTTGAAAAATGGAAAAATATTGGTTTTGAAAATAAACTGAACTCAAATTTTAGAAATCACCGGACTTCATTTTTTTCAAAACTTAAGTCACTCAATCAACGACTACGGTCATTGATTGAGGGGGAGACAGATTTCAAATTGAATAGTTTCAATCAATATTTCTTCATAAAAGTCCGGTTTGTACAAAATAAGTGGTGATCTAAAGACTTAACGTTATGTCATGGTATGATTTTTTTTAAACTCAAAGATCTTTCAAAATGAATTTTTTTCTGTTCTTGTTTGATTGTGAAATTGTTTTATTTTAGGGAAAATTGCATAAAAAGTCATCATACTTGACACTCTTTGTCATTGTATGTAGCGAACTATTTTTTTTCTCATTGTGACACAAACCTTTTTAGATCGTGCTATTGTGTGTATCGGTGACTTGTTTTACCTGTTGGAGCCGGTCATGTTAACGACCGTTAATTTTTTTATTGCACCGTTAGTCCTTTTCGTCTGTTTTTAACGACCGTTATTATATAATTTCACCGTTAGTCATTTTCCCCCCTTTTTTACACGTTTTCGTCCGTTTTTACACCTTTTCGTCCGTTTTACACCTTTTTTACACGTTTTCGTCCGTTTTTACACGTTTTTGTTCGTTTTTACACGTTTTCGTCGTTTTACACGTTTTTGTTCGTTTTTACAACGTTTTTGCATGGTTTCGTCCGTTTTTTACACGTTTTCGACCGTTTTTAGACGTTTTTGTTCGTTTTTACACGTTTTTGCACGGTTTCGTCTGTTTTTACACGTTTTAGTCCGTTTTTTACACGTTTTTGTTCAGTTTTGCACGTTTTTTTACACGTTTTTCGTTCGTTTTGCACCTTTTTTTTTCGTTTTTACACGTTTTTGCACGGTTCCGTCCATTTACACGTTTTTTACACGTTTTCGTCCGTTTTTTAGACGTTTTTGTTCGTTTTTACACGTTTTTGCACGGTTTCGTCCGTTTTTACACGTTTTCGTCCGTTTTACACGTTTTTTACACGTTTTCGTCCGTTTTACACGTTTTTTTTTTCATTTTTGCACGGTTTCGTCCGTTTTTACACATTTTCGTCCGTTTTTACACGTTTTTGTTCGTTTTTGCACGTTTTTTTACACGTTTTTTTTCGTTTTTACACGTTTTTGCACGGTTTCGTCCGTTTTTACACGTTTTCGTTCATTTTTACACGTTTTCGTCCATTTTTACACGTTTTTTTTTGTTTTTGCACGGTTTCGTCCGTTTTTACACGGTTTTTTTTCGTTTTTGCACGGTTTCGTCCGTTTTTACACGAACGAAAACGTGTAGAAAAGAACAAAAACGTGTAAAAACGAATGAAAACGTGTAAAAACGGACGAAACCGTGCAAAAACGTGTAAAAACGAAAAAAAGCGTGTAAAAAAACGTGCAAAACGTGTAAAAACGGACGAAAACGTGTAAAAACGGACGAAACCGTGCAAAACGTGTAAAAACCGACGAAAACGTGTAAAAACGGACGAAAACGTGTAAAAACGGACGAAAGCGTGCAAAAACGGACGAAAGCGTGTAAAAACAGACGAAAGCGTGCAAAAGCGGACGAAAACGGTGTAAAAACGGACGAAAACGTGCAAAAACAAACAAAAACGTGTAAAAACGGACGAAAACGTGTAAAAACGGACGAAAATGTGTAAAAACAGACGAAAGCGTGTAAAAACGGACGAAAGCGTGCAAAAACGGACGAAAACGTGTAAAAATGGACGAAAGCGTGCAAAAATGGACGAAAACGGTGTAAAAACGGACGAAAACGTGCAAAAACGAACAAAAACGTGTAAAAACGAAGAAAAACGTGTAAAAACGGACGAATAAGTGTAAAAACGGACGAAACCATGCAAAAACGTGTAAAAACGAACAAAAACGTCTAAAAACGGACGAAAACGTGTAAAAAACGTGTAAAAACGGACGAAACCGTGCAAAAACGGACGAAAAAGTGTAAAAACGGACGAAAACGTGTAAAAAACGGGCAAAAATGACTAACGGTGCAATAATATAATAACGGTCGTTAAAAACAGACGAAAATGACTAACGGTGCAATAAAAAAATTAACGGTCGTTAACATGACCGGCTCCAACAGGTAAAACAAGTCACCGATACACACAATAGCACGATCTAAAAATGTTTGTGTCACAATGATAAAAAAATAGTTCGCTACATACAATGACAAAGAGTGTCAAGTATGATGACTTTTATGCAATTTTCCCAAAATAAAACTAAACAAACAAAAAAAATAGCACCACCTACACACAAGTCTGGTGATGTGAATCACAAACATCTCATAATAAACAGAGATGGAGGGGGGAGGTAGAGGGGGTGGGGCGACAACGCGTTAAGTCGGCGTGGTGTTTTAGTGTTTTGTGCATGGACATGTCCTCTTCTTTTTTAATACGCTCAGTCCAAGATTCATATGAATTAAAATCAAATTTGAAAATCAAGTTTTTAATTGACCCGATCAAGTTACCGGGTTACGGGTTCACCCGGTTCGACCGTCGGATCAACCAGGTTTTCTATTAAAAAAAATTATTTGTTTTTTCAATTGGTTCAACCGGTTTGACCAGGTTTTCTGTAAAAAAAATGAAAAAAACCAAACCCGGTCGAGTTTCAAGAACCGAGTTGACCCGGGTCACTTAAAACTCGGGGGGTCTAACCAGTTAACCCGTTTTTTAAAACCCGGTTTCTTTTGCCATTTTTCTTGCCGGAACCAGTTCAATCGGTTAACCCGACCGCATCAACCCGAAATTCAAAAAATTGATTAAAATATAAACATATTTAGATCATCAAGCGGAAAAGAAACCCTTTAAACTAAGGTGGTGTTTGATAATGACTTAAAAGTCTTAATTGTAAAATAGCTAAGTTTATTAAGTCACTAATTGAGTGTTTGTTTGGTGCTTAATTTAGATGGATGACTTCTTAGAAAAAGACATGAGAGTGAGGGTCTTTATATTAAGTCATCACTTTTATTATACTTTTACATATTTATCTTTCCACTTCTTAACATCTAATCAACACTTATTTCAAATAAAAGGGTATAACAGTAAATTTTTTAATTCAGACACTTTATTCAGCACACAAAACAAACAACCATTTATTCATCTACAAACAGACAACATATATCCAGTCAGACACTTTAATTTAACACGACTTAATATAAAAACTAAACAAACAGGCCCTTAGTAGCTTAGAACACAAATTTTAAATTACAGGAGTTTGAGTAGTAGGATTTTTGAATCTCCATCAAATATTACAAAAACAGAAACAAAATAGTATCACAATTTTAACAATATCGATTACAAAGGATCATTTTCAGTTATGGACATGTTACTTTTTGCCTAATCTATCAAAACATATTGTTTTATCCGTCTTTATTGAAAACACATACCAAGAGTACATAACCTATCATTTATAATCTTAGAGCAGTAGGCATGATGGCATATCGTTTGGCTTGCCACTTTATCAAATCAGTGCCACCCTAGTATTTCACATTCATATTCACACAACAAATATAGCTTTTCTGTAGTGGCTCAAGCTGTTTGCCAGTTTTTGAGCCCCACCATTTAATTTATTTTTTTCTTTTCATTTTTCATACAAACTAATTTTTTATTCATTCAAATTAAAATACGAAAACTAATAAAATATGAAATATAAAAAATACAAAAAAATAGGAAAATTTGCATTTCTTGTTATTTTAGCACATTCGGGCCAATTAAATAAAATTTAGGCTTAGCACATTTATGTTTAAGTCAAAAGTATAAGTAATTAAATACAAAATAAACCCTACAAACACACCCCACAAACGCACACATACACACTCTGCACTTCATCTTCACCACAAACCCTACACACACTTACACCACAAACCCTACACACACTACAAACTCACGTACATACACAAAAAATAAACACTCACAACTAAAACATACAGAAAAAAAATAAAAAATAAAAATTAATGACAAGGTGTGAGTTTGATTTGCCGTTGGAGGGGGCGGCGCGGTGGCGCCGAAACAACGGCGCCGTTTAACTTGACACGTTGAAATTGACGAGGGTCCTCGTGACTATACCTTATTCTTTTAGAATACAAGGATTCTAATTCAACTTTTTGTGTGTTTTGATTTTTTAAAAAGAAATTATAGTTTAAATGAAAATGATAGATTTTTCGGTTGTTCTCTCATAATAAGATCAATTAAAAAAGGGTAAATGTTTTTAAAAAATACCATATTTGACACCATTTATTTTTTTGGATAGCGAACAAAATTTTTGGCTTATAGGGGTACTTTTGTTTCAAATTCGTTATTTTTAATGTACTTTGTGACAATTTTTCCTTTCGAAAAAAAAATTATTAGCTGCGAGGGGCGAAATTGTGTCAAAAATTCGCAAAATACCTGAAGAAGGCCGAATTTGAAATAAATGTACCCGTATAAAACAAAAGTTTTGTTCGTTATCTAAAATAACAAATGGTGTCAAGTATGGTAATTTTTTAAAATATTTGTTCATTAATAAATAGTGATTTGAGTAACATATTTTCATATTTATCATTTATCAATATAAATAAATGTAATATTATTTGATATACTAATATGTAATTTGCTTGTGTTATTCTATTATACGCTATCTAAAGCCATAAAGGCAGGTTACTCGCGTCATAATAAATATGAAAGTATTTCATTTTGAATAACATTTTTTTAATAAGGCTTTTGTTGATAAACAGAGAACAAAACAGGAAGAATGAAAAAGTGTGAAATATTTCATTGAAGTGAAAAATGAGAACATTACAAAGTATTTGTAGACTGTTACAAAATACTAATCTACTCTAACTGTATAAAACTAATACATGTCTAAACTAAACATTACATACTACATTAGATATTGTTACATTGAATTAAGGACTGATTAAGGCGTAGTTTCATCTTTGGAGGTGTTGCAGCTCTTTGTAGACTCTGCACTTGTGTTGTATTACTTGTAGGAGTGTTTGGGACTGCTGCACTGCTTGTAGGAGTGTTTGGGACTGATGCACTGCTTGTACTCTCTTTATCCCCTCCGCAAGTTGGCAATGTAAATGGATCACATATACATAACTTGGACATACAATTGTAGTGAAATACCCTGCTAAGACCTTTAGTTAAAATATCAGCCAGTTGGAATCTTGAGGGAACAAATCAGGGTTTGATTTGGCCTTGCTTGATTTTGCATCTAACAAAATGGCAGTCAATTTCAATATGCTTAGTCCTAGCATGGTGAATGGGATTGTTTGCCAAGGCTATGGTAGATGCATTGTCACACATGACTAAAGATGGTGTTGGAACAGTCACATGTAGGTCTTGAAGAAGACATTTAAGGCAAGAGATTTCACAAGTATTGTACCAAAGCTCTATACTCAGCTTCTGTTATGCTTCTGAAGACCACAGTTTGCTTCTTAGATTGAAAGGAAATTAAGCTATGGCCAAGAAAGATAGCATACACTGAGACTGATCTCTTTGTTGTGGCACAACTTGCCCAGTCAGTGTCACAGTAAGTGGTTAGTTGAAGGGGATTCTTGGCAGGAAAGAATAATCCTTGACGTAGACAGAGCTTGATATATCTTAAGACCCTCACAAGTGCAACATAATGAGAGGATCTTGGACTATGTGAGTACTTACTTAGAGCTTGGGCAGCAAAGGATAGGTTTGATCTTGTGATGGTTAGATAAAGTAGCTTGCCCATTAAAGTTCTGTATGCGGAAGGATCTGGTAGAAGGTATCCATCTATTTCATTGAGCTTGAGAATAGGATCTATTAGAGTGGCTATAGGCTTACTGTGAAGAAAATCTGCACATTCTAAGAGCTCAAGAGCATATTTTCTTTGTGTCATTGCAAGACCAGAAGAATTCCTTAAAAACTCAATACCAAGGTTGTGACAACTGGCAATTTAGGGAGTTTATTTTAGGTAACCGCATTACGTTAAACTAAACCGAGCTTTTGCCTTTATCATTATTTTTATCGACCATGACTTGATTTGATATCGTTTATTGGTTTTTATGATTTATTTTATTATTGGATGAGTTATCGTGTGAGTTTTAACTCTTTTTGATAGGCACTATTCGATTCGGCACTATAAAAGCCTAAAACGAGAAATAATGTAACTTTTAGACCGTAACTCGAAAATTGGCAAATAAATAGTCAAAACTTGTGGAAAAACATAAATAAACATAATAGAAAGTCGAAGGAACGTCGTGGGACACCCGTAGGACAATTACGGCTCCGACCCCCACCTTTCCCCATGGCAGCCGCCCCCCTCCCTCACTTTTATTTATTTTGAGGTCCCTCCTTCCCAAGTATATTTACCCTATCCTTACCTCATAATAACTCTTCCATTTCTCTCTCTAAAAACACCTACACCAACTTTCTTTCACTAACTTCTCTCTCTACAAACCCTAACCCTAAAAACTACCATAGCCGCCACCTTTTTGGCGAGATTTCGGCCACCCTCCGGCGAGTGACATCTCACCTCCACCACCATCTTGTAGATCTTTCTTTCCTCTTTCCATCCTTATATAAAACTCTCACAAAATCCTACGCTAACACCTCCAAATCTTGAAAATAAGATTCGTGATTCTAGGGTTTTTTCATTAAATCTTGTAGATCGGGTTGTAAAAATGTAAATGGAACATGGGTCAAGCTTGTTTTGGCTATGGAAAGCCACGTATGGGTCGTATTAGGCTCGTACATGATTCAAATTTTAGGGGTTTTGGTTTAAACATGGGATTAAAACTAATTTACACTTAAATAAACATGTAGCTAGTGATTTGGTATCATGTGGTGTATCATATTGTTGGGTTTTTGTATTTTAGGTCATGTTTCATGTTTTTGATTAGGAATAGATGATGGGTTTGATGTTTGGTTAATGATTGGAGGTTGATTGATTGTGTTTGGTTGTAGTGGAAGTGATTTGGGGAATGTTTGGATGTGAGTATGGGGCGTACGAGCCACCATGACCCCACGATGGTCATGGTTGGGTGGCGTACGAGACCTACATGGACCAAGGGTCCGGGTCGGGTTGTTGTGGTAGCTTGTTGGTTGATATTGTTGGTGTTTGGATGAGACGCGTGGAGCCGAAAAGCTTCTAGAGCTTGTTTGGTTCACGTGGTCTTAACCGTGACCGTGTCATGACCATTAGGGTCATAACATTGGTTTTCGGGTATATTTGGTTGGCGAGATTGATTTGGGTTGTTTTGAGATTGAATTGCGCTATTATGACTTTTATTTGGACTTATTATATAAATTGTCAACTTTGAGCAACGTCGTTGTTACTTTTACTTTTTAGTCAATAGTTGACCCCGACAACGCCGTAACATGGACTTTAATATAGTTTGGACTATTGATTGATTAAAAGCCGAGAAGTCATGACTCGTGCTTGTGGACTCGAAACGAATAACGATATGAAATTAATATTGAAATTGACGAAATATATATATATATATATATATATATATATATATATATATATATATATATATATATATGTGTGTGTGTGTGTATGTATGTATATGAAAATGCTAATAAACTATGAAACATAAATAATAAAAAGGCTTTTATACCAAAAATATCGATAACAAGACTTGTCTTGTTATTTACTATTTTAAATGAAAACTAACGACTAAAATGAAAAGGTTTTATAATGAATAAGTAATTAATGTTTCGAATGCACGTTTATCGAAATATGTTAATTATGGGCATTTAATACTATTTTCAAGTATTTATTTACTTACGTTGTGTGCATGGGTTACGGATGACCTAACATTAATAGCGTCGATCCACGTGGGTAGCGGACTTATTAGGTTGACGAATCTAATAAGAGATCGCTAGGTACGTAGGATAACGTTATTAATGGGTGAATTATCCTTATGACTCGTTAGGATGCGACCGGTTTATGGGATAATAAGCGACACAAATAAATAATTGAGTTTATCGAGTTGATGAATTCGATAAGGTCTACTATTTATTCTGAAACTTATTGGACTATGGAGCTTATCACTTAGATGTCTCGTTGTGTTGCATTGAGTCACATATTGGTTATTTGAGTGCATTCATGGCATCATATTGAGTCGATACACCCACATGAGGATACCAAACGCTAGGACTAAACGGTGAAACAAGACATTTTTGGAAATAACGAAAAGGAATACATTGGGGTAGATAACGTTGATTTTGGGAAATATATATTAAAATTGGTTTACATTAATAGGTTGTGCCGAGTCGATAGTTGTTGTGCCGTGATTAGCTGTTATCTTCTGCTAGTGTTTATTTGTGCGTTGCTTGCTTGAGGTGAGTTTCATAGCCCCACTTTTATCTATGTTTTTAACTATATTGGAGTGAAAATCATGCTACTATTTTTGGACCTTCTAAACTATTTTGATTTGCTTATGTGCTTGACTGATTTGATAGATATGTGGTAGTTGTTGCCTTAGTCTAGGGTAGCAATCCTAATTGCTATAACATTTGCCTAGCTAAGTATAGACTTCTACCTCGACCTAGTCCAGGGTTAGCAATCGTTCTAGCTTTGCTACGACTGTGCTGGCTAGTGTCGCTAGGGGCCCATTATGATATCAGATATGATATTTGTTTGTGATTGATGTGTATCTATCTTAGGTCTTGCATAGCAAATTAACTCCTACAGGTCCACTGCTTTTACTTGAATTTAAACCTATGAACTCACCAGCGTTAGCTGACCTTTTAGCATGCTTTCTCAGGTATTTAAGTGATGTTTGGAGTGCATGTTCGGTGGAAGCTTGGTAAGGAGGCATGGTCAAGGATCATAATCAAACTCTGATAATTTATGGGGATCTATTTTATTAAATCATGTTTGGGCCTAATATTTACATTTTAGGATTAATGTTTTGAATATTTAAATTTGGGATTGGTTTTGAATGTTAAATGACTATCTTGTTTGCTATACTTGTGTGAGATACCAATCCAATTGTAACGCCCCAAAAACTTGATTAAGTCTTCCGCTGTACCGAGATTTGGGGGTGTTACAGATTGGTATCAGAGCTCAAGGTTATAGAGAACTAGGTATTTAATAAAACCTAAACTATAACCACTTTTAAGAAAAATTGATCCTCGACCAACGCATGCCCGCCTGCCAAGCCGAAGCTTCTTATTTGATTATGGTATAAACTACGATTTGATTTATGAGATATTATGAATTGTGAATTGTTTATTGAGATGTTATGTTTTGAGATATGATTATTGATGTTGGGTAAATGTGATTCGATTGTCGAGATATTATGGATTTGAGTTGGATTATTGATATGTTATGATTTTGAGATTATGAGCTTGATTTTATGATTGATTTGATTTGGGATTATTTGATGCGTGGATTATGTGATAGAACAGAACTTATGTGTTTTATTTAAAGGCATATTTTGAGTAATGCGGTACCTTTATTTTAAAGCTTTCATTATGTGATATATGTTTTGGTTGAGTTGATGCGCTTATTAGAACTAGTTGTTTTCAAACACTTATACCTACCCTATGTCATTGTCACTAACTATGCCTTCACTAGCTTATGATGTGTCTGAGGATGTCCTTGCTGCTGCTAGTTCCCCAGCATTGACTCTCATGATTGTTGCGCAGGGTGATCCCTATGTGATTACCCGTCACTCTAGTTCATCATCATCATATCGCCCTAGCTCATCTAGGCAACTCACTTTGCATCAGGTCTTAGCACGAGCCCAGACTCCTAGACTTACTCATTGTACTGCCCACATGTCTGTGCGACCACCATCATCACCTATTCACCTAGCAGCTCACTCTCTTCTGTCATCACCACCAGCATCACCATGTCTTAGAAGACCTAGATCCCCTACTGTACCACCTCAGGATTCACTCGTACAGAGACTACGACTCATGGACTCTCCCTTTGAAGATGAGGGCGAGGAGGAGCATGAGATCGAGGAGGAGCATGAGATTGAGGAGCAGTATGTAGATGAGGATGAGGATCCTCAGGAGATGGATGATGAGGATATCCCTGATGTGGGTACTCCTACATTGCAGAGTCCTGCACATTCTCCAGGACGAGGCTCTCCCTTACCTTTGCCTGAGCCTGATTCACCTGGACAGCCTTTTGATTTTGACTCACCTCCACATTCACCTAAGATAGGTAGCCCATTAGGTTCAGATATACCATCGGAGATTGCTTCAGAGCCCGAGGAGTATGGGGAGACGGGTCTGATGTGGGAGAGGATCACATCACAGGGTATTAGGCTTAGTAGGTTGACAGATCGGTTGGTTGGAGTATCAAGGGATAGTTTAGAGGATTTGAGAGCGGATATGGGTTCGGTAGTCAAGAGGACTACGATCTTGAGAGAGGGTATGTCGGAGCTCCAGGAGCAGGCTGGGGACCTGCTGAGAGGGTTCGCGACAACTCGAGATGCGGACAGAGCGATATGGCGCAGGATAGGTGAGTTGGAGAGAGAGGTCATGGATCTGAAGAGTGATCGCGATGCTCGGTGTGTTGAGCTTGCGTCTTTGTGGAGAGAGGTTGACGATGTTAGGAGATCTGTTAGTGTTATTCGTGATCGTGGCTAGATTGTGTTAGATTCATGGCTTTGTACCATCTTGAAACTGAGTAGTCTCTAGTTCGAGATGTAGGTCTATCCTAGTTATCTTATTAGTATCGTTGTTAGGATCGTTTTTTATTTCTCCATATCCATTCATGTATTCCACTTTGGAACCTATGAGTTATGGTTATTGGAACGTGCATCCTTTAGTTATGATTCGGTCTCTGGTTGTTTTATTATGGTATAACGTTATCCTTGTTAACCTTGATTTTGTATTCGAGCGTTATTTGGTGATCCTTGAAACCCAACTCGGTCTTTTAGAGCGTGAATTGTGAACTTATGAAACTGTTATTCATGCCTTCAGAATGATGGCACCAAGACAAAACCTGCCTAGGACTAACCGAGCAGCTCCTGCTGTTATGGTTGCCCCTGTCCGTCGAGGTCGTCGTCCGACCCCGACCACTCCACCTTTTGAGAACCTAAACACTGATAACCCAACTGTACAGAACCCGAATGTGAATGACCGTGCTGAGAATGGTCCTGTTCCACAAAACCCTCCACCTTTGGACCCAGCCCACATTGACCAGCTTGTGACGCAACGTGTAGCTGAACTGCTAGCTGAGTCTAATCTCTCTAACACCCCTGGTGGAACCCTACTTCTTAGTCAGACTCGAGGTTGTACCTACAAAGAATCCTTCATCAGCCTTCCCATCAAACTTGCCTAGGTGATCTATGGTATTAAGGATAGTCACAGGACACCTAAATGGTTTCAAAAAAAATTGTTCGCTGACCCAGGGAGTGGTGACCCCTGGTAAGCACGCCATATCGAGCGACGCGGCTCCATACCCTGAAGGCAGGTAAGGGGGACGGAAAGAAAAACTTATAGAGCAGGGCTTGTCTCGGGCAAGGGATGCAGGTATAGAGGTGCCATGTGGGGTACCCTTCAGAGGTTGAAAAAGACATCTAGGGTAGGAGTTCTACCATGAAATAACTCATAGGGGGTCTTGTTGTGAGGCTTTACTACCAAAACTCTATTCTGTACATAACAAGCAGTATTAAATGCCTCAGCCCAAGACGTTGTTGGTAACTTAGAATCTGCAAGCATAGTCCTAGCAGCCTCAATAAGTATCATATTCCTCCTCTCTGCCACTCCATTTTGTTGAGGAGTCCTAGCTACACTAAACTGTCTCATAATACCCTTCACTTCACAAAATTGGTTCATTTCTTTATTCTTAAACTCACTCCCATTGTCACATCTTATCACTTTAACTTTAAGATCAATTTGGTTTTCTATTCTGGTTATAAAAGCCTTAAGTATCCCACTAGTTTCATCCTTAGTTGCTAATAAGAAAACCCAAGTGAATCTACTATAGTCATCTGTGACAACTAGGTAATACATCTTCTTCATTAAACTCTTAACAAATGTAGGTCCAAATATGTCCATATAAAGAATTTGTAAAGGTTGGCTGATTAAGCTCATAGTCTTAGTCTTACAAGAGGCTTTGTGCTGCTTTCCCTTCTAACAAGCAACACAGGTTTCATTAATGTCAAAAATCTTGGAAGGTAGACCTCTGACAAGATTTCCATTCACAAGCTTGCTTATAGTTTTAAAGTTCAAATGGCCAAGCCTTTTATGCCAAAGTCTAGACTCATCAGATGTGGCCTTAGCAAATAGGAAAGTCAAACCACCCTTAGGAACCATGTTCTTTAGGTCAACACTGTATATATTCTCTGTTCTTGGAACTCTAAGCAGTATCTGAATTTCATCAATCAGCTTAAAGTTTGGAGACAAGATTATACACTCAGTGTCAGTGAAAAGAGCACTATTATTTTTATCACACATTTGTGACACACTAAGGAGATTAAACTTGAGTTCTTTAAAAAAATACACATATTCAATGTCGAGAGTACTTGTTTTAATTTTCCTTTCCCAGTGATCTTACCACCCTTTAGGTTGCTACCAAAGGCAACATATCCTCCATCAATAGGCACATAGTCAGAAAATAAGACATGTTCCCTGTCATGTACCTAGAGCATCCACTGTCAACAACACCTCTGTCCAATAAGTCCACCTGTGGATTGCCTTGGATATAAAATAAGAGAATTAGTTTCTCTTGGGGACCCAAGCCATGATAGACTTGGATCTGCCTTGTGCATCCATGTAATAAAATCTTTTAAGTACATAAGATGCACTGTTGTCTTTGGAGACATGGTCTAAAATAGGTATCTTTGGTCTCCAAACCCAACATGCTGAGGCCTTTACAGCTTTGACCTTTTTACCCATAACAACATTAGTGGTTGATTTTGGCTTAGCAGCAGTTACTTTTTGCCAAGCAGTAGTTACAGGTTTTCTCAAAGTAGTATTAACTTTTTGTTTATCCCTGTTATTTATTAATGTTGTTCTCCTTTGAATGGGTCTATACATACTTGAATGTGCCCCTTTTGAAAAACATGACTTTGATTGGGCAGCATTAACTATAGGTTTTGTGGAAGCAGTAGTAACAGATCTAGCAGTATTTACAGTTTTAAACCTGATCTCATTAAGACTGCTTTTGGAACAAAATACTTTTGAGCATGAGGGTGAGTTTTATTAGCAAAATTAGAATGATTCACCTTTTGAGCATAGTTCCATACAGGTTTTGTCACTTTTTCTTTTATATTACTTTTACAGTTATAATGCTAGTGATCAAAACTACCACAAATAAAACAAGGTTTATTATTCATAACAAAATCACTCCCTAGTCTATTAGACATCAAATTGTTCCAATTTCTTTGATTCCCTCTACGAATAGAAGTGTTCTTATTACAAGATTCTACTATTTCTACATTTCCCTAGCAGCAGTTGTAGAAACAGTTTTATTTTGGACTCTAGGTGTGACCACAGCTTCATCCTCATCATCTGACACCCATTCCTCTATCTCTGGGACATCAGACTTTCTTCTACCCTACTCAGACTCTCCTCTATCAAACATCTTATCTCTAGGGGTCTCAAAAACCTTTTCTTTTTCTGGTTTAACAATCTTTTCTTCCCCTGTAAAAGACAAATCAGGCATAAGGGGACAAAATTTTCCAGTTACATGAGGTGCAACATCATTGTACCCTATTCCTTTCTTGTATCTTATTCCTTTCATCTTATTGTAAATTTAAATGTCTATCATTTTGTTAACTTCTTTAGAGTTATGTTCATATTTGTCAACATGCAACTCAATATCTTTATCTATTTGAACATTTTATTTTTCTGGTTTACACTTGTTGATCCCAGTTTACACTTGTAAATATAAATCTTGTTTATAACTTCTGTTAAGAAACTATTTGATTCACAAAGTATCACGCGGAATATAACACTTTATGATTAAGAAGAACACAATGATTAACAACCCAAAGCTTTAATATTATTAGAATAATACAAATACTCTTAATAGTATTAGGGTTTACAACCTTGAAGCCGCCTCTTCTAATCATACTCTAAACAATGACCTAGGTTCTCCTTTTATGGATTAAGGAGTCCTAGTCAATTACAATGACTTCCTATACAGTGTATATCTCTATAGAATCTTTTCTATTTCTATTTGAACCTGGTCATATTTAGTTTTAAGCTTATCAATGGTTTGATCTCTTAGATATACATCAACTTCTAATGTTCTAATTTTCTCACACAAAACAAGTTCATTAGATTTGAAGAATTCTAACCTAGCCTCAACAGGTTTCAAACCCTCTTTATAGCCTAAAAGTAATAACCTAGCATATTCAAGTTCCTTAAACACTCTATTATATTCATATTTATAAAAACAAGGATCTGAACAACATGATTCAAATGATACCTCAGAGTATGATCCTGAAGAGCTAGAACTTGATGAATATGCCATGAGAGCATAATCAGTAGGACCATCAGCAACTTGGTCACTCCAGTCATAACATCCCAATCCATCACAAGACACCAAAGCAGTTGTTGTGGAAGTCTCCTCCACTGGCACAGTTCTTCTTTCCACTTCCCTTGATCTGTTGTCCTGTGACCTTTGGAATCTGCATTCCCTTGCAAAGTGACCCTTCTTCTTGCAGTTATAGCACTCAACCTTGGACTTGTCAAAGCCCACTCTGTCAGTCCCATTCATTTGCAAGCTTCTCCCAGTCCTTTTTAGAAACCTTTTTTCCCTCATTGTAAGCATAGCCATCTGCCATCAAAGATCCATCTCCTCCACATCATCAGGATGGATCTGTTGAATATCCTCATTTGCCAATTGGGTAGTAGTGCTTTGACTGGCAAAGAAAGAACATACAACAACATCATTTAAGTTCTCACTTCCAGCAGCAGTAACCTGTGTACTAGCAGTACTAACTTGACCTTTGTTTCACTTCAGCCTCATAGACCTTAAGATTGTTGTGAAGATCATCCAAGGATGACTTTTCCAACTCATGCTTGTTTCCCCACACAATTGCATGTGTGTTCCATTCAGATGGAAGACTTCCCAGTAGCTTTTGGTTCAAATCTTCTTGTTCAATAACCACTCCTAAAAGCTCTAGTTGGCTTACAAGCTTTTTCAACCTATTACAGATTTCATCAAGAGTTTGAGTACTTGAGACAGAGAAATTTGCATATTGTTGTTTGAGATGATTCTTCTTGCTCTTCTTAGTAGCCTCATTCCCTCCAAACTTTTTCTCCAAAGCGTCCATCAACAACTTAGCATCCTTGATGGTGTTATAAGACAACTGATATTCATCTGGAATGGCCATCATTAGAATAGTTTTGGCCTTGATCTCCAGTCTCCTTTTAGCTATGTCTTATGTAGCAGTGAGTAGAATAACCTTTCCATCTGCTCCAGCTTTCAAAACAGTGTTACCAGTTTCAATGATCTCCTATAGACTAATATCAATCATCTGTATATGTTGTTCTATTCTTAGTTTCCACATCTCATACTCAGAAGTTTCCACATCTCATACACAAGCTCTGATACCACTTGTTGATCCTGTTAATACAAATAAACCGTAAAAACGTTTATTAATCTTTTGCGATCTCTTTGTGTTTTGTTGATAACAAATATAATGTTATCTTAATTATAATTATAAGGATACATGTTATTTTTGTAAAGCATTTACATATAGCCATTTAAATACAAAAATGTAGTAATTAAGCATTTGTTGTAATAGTTTATTAGGATGGGTAAAAACCATAACCCATGGACCATAACCCATGGATCTTAACCCATACTCAAGTTGGCTAGATACAATGTATACTTAGATACATTGAATCTAAAGAAAACCCATGGACCAACCCATAACCCATGACCCATAACCAAAAAACCTATAGGCAAAGAGGAGCGTTCCACGGATCCCTAGGATTACACTAGACGGATCCCAAGTGGAAGGGATCCGTGGGATCCGGGGAACAGTGAAGATTTTTGCCTATAAATAGAGAACCATTTCTTCATTCTAACTTACCCCTCTTCTTACTAAATCTCTCAAACACTCTCATTCTCTTCTAACATATAGATCACTTGATCTAGAGAGTTGTTCTTCTTTCTTTCTATTGTGATCCTCATATAGGTCCTTCTCTAAGGCGAGATCACGAGCATTCTACAAGTCATCCAAGCAAGGGGTCCTTGATTGATTTGTCACTCCGCAAGATTTCTGTAGCGAAGATCTTGTATTTGATATTTCACATAGTTGTTGTGTAATAGTCGTGTTGGTTTGGTCCACCTTGTTACGGACTCGGTATCTAGCTTTGTACCGGAAAAAGTGTAAGCAACGTTGTGAAGGCTTCTCCGCCAAGTGAAGGAGTTTATTGACATAGTGCTTGAACTCTCGAGTAGGTGACTCGGGGAGTGGAGTAGGGCAAGGAAGGTGTCCTTGTAGCCGAACCACTATACATCGGTTGTGTCTTTTCTTTCCCTTCGCTTTACTTTATTTACTTGCTTTATCATTAGATCTATACTTTCTCTACATCCATAATATCTCACATATTAACGAATCTAAAGTTTTTGAAACTAACGTAAAATCGGCAAATCTATTCAACCCCCCCCCCCATTTCTAGTTTTCCACAATTGGCTTCAAGAGCTAAGTTTATAAAAGTTTTAAAGTAAAATTGTATTTTAAAAACTTTTCGATCACTATGGGTTCTGAAAATTATAAGGAAGGGCAATCTATGCAACGACCACCACTACTTGAAACTAATGGTTTTATATATTGGAAAAATAGATTCGAAACATATGTGAAATCTAAAGATATTGACCTTTGGTACATTATTGTTGAAGGCGACTTTGAGGCTACCTCAAAAGACGATAAAGGGAATTTAGTTAACATACCTCATGATAAACTAAATGATGAAATGAAGAAAAAGCTTTCTAAAAATAGTGAAGCAAAAATGGTTTTATATAATGCTTTAAAAAGGAATTCAAAAGAATTTCTATGCTTAAAACCTCTAAAGAAATTTGGACTTCTTTAGTTGTAACTCATCAAGGCAACCAACAAGTTAAGAATAATAAAATTGATTTATTTGTTCAACAATATGAACAATTTTCAATATCGGATGAGGAAACTATAGATCATTCTTTTGCTAACTTTAATACTATTATTACATCTTTACAAGCACTTGATGAATCTTTTTCTAGCCGTAACCATGTTAGGAGATATCTAAGGGCACTTCCATCGAAGTGGAGATCCAAGGTGACGGCGATCGAAGAGTCAAAAGATTTGACAATCCTCACCTTCGATGAACTCATAGGCAACCTAAAAGTCTACGAGCTTGTCCTTGCCAAAGACTCCGAAGCCTCACAGGTAAAAGAGAAACACAAATCTCTTGCCCTTAAAGCCAAAAAGGCTTCAAGCGATGAAGAGAACTCCTCTTCGAGTAGTGACGACGATGAGTACGCTATGGCGGTAAGGGACTTTAAAAAGTTCTTTAGAAGAAAGGGAAGATACGTCAAACAACCATATGACGATAAGAAAGGCTTTCGGAAAAGCAAAGAGGACGAGAAGCCAAAGGATGATCGTACTTGCTTTAAATGTGGGAACCCAAACCACTTTATTAGTAAGTGTCCCAAACGGGATGATCAGAAAGCATTCCTGAGCGGCACGTAGGGAATGAGCGACGAGGAGGACGAATAAATTTGTCTCATGGCAAATGACGAGGTGTGCTTAAAGGTCGATCTACACCCCGATGAATGGGTCAAGGATAGCGGGTGCACGAGGCACATGACCGTAATAGGGATCTATTCTCCACATATGAATCCGTAAATGGAGGTAATGTGGTGTTTGGAAATAGCAAAAGTAGAATCATCGGTAAAGGTACGATTTCTAACAAATCTCTAACCATTAACGATGTGTGTCACGTAGAAAACCTAAACTTTAATCTCTTAAGTATAGGACAAATATGTGATAAAAAGTGCAATGTACTTTTTACCGAAACCGGTAGTAAGATACTAAAAAATGGCATAACCATAGGAAGAGGAATTAGGAAACATGGAGTCTATGTCATTAAAATTGGTAATGAACCTAAAGACAAACTTTGTCTTACCTCTATGGATAATACTTCGACCTTATGGCATCGAAGATTGGGTCATGCCAATATGCGACTTCTTCAATCGCTATCATCCAAAGATCTAGTAAGAGATCTACCTAAGTTAAAATATGAACATCACTTTTGTGATGCTTTTAATGTAGGAAAACAAGCTCATTCTAGTCATAAAGCTAAAAACATGGTGTCAACAACTAGGTGTCTAGAATTACTACATATGGATTTATTTGGTCCATCCGCTATCCAAAGTTATGGAGGCAACTACTACACTTTGGTCATAGTGGATGACTACTCAAGGTATACATGGACAAAATTTTTAAAGAACAAAACGGAAACCTTTAATTATTTTGAAATATTAAGCAAAAAGATCCAAAGACAACTAGGAAGTCCTATAGTGTCCATTACGACGGATCATGGTAGGGAATTTGATAATGAAGTGCAATTTGGAGCCTTTTGTGACGCTAATGGTATTACTCACAACTTCTCGGCTCCACGCACTCCACAATCAAATGGGGTAGTAGAAAGAAAGAATAGAACCCTACAAGAAATGAGTCGAACAATGCTTAATGAACAATCCATACCTCAAAAGTTTTGGTGTAATGTCGTTGATACTTCAACGTACATACTCAATCGAGTCTTAATAAGACCAATCTTAGGTAAAACTCCATATGAGTTACTCCGAGGCAAAAAGCCTACGTTAAATCACCTTAGAGTCTTTGAAAGCAAATGTTTTATTCTTAACACTAAAGATTACCTTACAAAATTTGATCCTAAATCAACCGAAGGTATCTTTCTAGGTTATTCGCCAAATAGCAAAGCTTACGTCATATTAAACAAAGAAACAATGAAGGTAGAAGAGTCATTAAATATAAAATTTGATGAAAGTCCACCCAAACCCTCTCCACCTCTTGTCGATGACGAGATCATAGAAAGTGATGCTATAGTAATAAAGAAAAAGATAAATGAAGAAGAAGAACCTTTAAATAATGAAATCATAAACATTAAAGAGTCCAAAGATCATCCCGTAGATAAAGTCATAGGAAAGCTAAACGAACGAACATTAAGGTCTCAAGTTCAAAATCAAAGTAGCTTGTTTTGTTTCGTTTCAACCATAGAACCTAGGAATACACAAGAAGCCATAAAAGATGAGAGTTGGGTAATGGCTATGCAAGAAGAACTAAATCAATTCGTGTCTAATGATGTTTGGACGCTTGCCCTCCACCTAGTAATCAAACCATAATAGGAACCAAATGGGTTTATAAAAACAAATTAGATGCAAACGGAGTAGTGTCTAGGAACAAGGCTAGACTCGTTGCCCAAGGGTATAACCAACAAGAAGGAATAGACTTTGATGAGACCTATTCCCCCGTGGCTAGATTAGAGTCTATAAGAATACTTCTTGCGTATGCTTGTGCTAATGATCTAAAGCTTTATCAAATGGATGTCAAAAGCGCTTTTCTAAATGGTTTCATTAATGAAGAAGTATACGTAGCTCAACCTCCGGGCTTCATCGATTTTGAAAAACCCAAACATGTATATAAATTAAAGAAAGCCCTTTACGGTCTTAAACAAGCTCCAAAAGCTTGGTATGATAGAATCAAGTCATTTTTAATTAAACACAACTATACCATGGGGTTAGTTGACAACACAATTTTTACTAAGAAAAGAGAGTCACATATAATCATAGTGCAAATATATGTAGATGATATTATATTCGGATCCACTTGTCAAGACATGTGTGATGATTTCTCTAAAATCATGCATGACGAGTTCGAGATGAGTATGATGGGAGAACTCAGTTTCTTTCTTGGTCTACAAATTAAACAAGTAGAAGATGGTATCTTCTTTAATCAATCTAAATACATAAAGGAGATGTTAAAGAAATTCGGTCTAGAAGAGTCGAAACCAATTAGGACACCAATGTCATCCGACACCAAACTCACAAAAGATGAAGACGGAGAATCCGTAGATAATACTAAATATCGTGGCATGATAGGTAGTCTTCTCTACCTCACGGCAAGTAGGCCGGATATCATGTTTAGTGTTTGCTTATGTGCTAGGTTTCAAGAAGACCCTAAAATATCACACCTAGAAGCCGTAAAAAGGATATTTAGATACATTAAGGGTACAACACAATTAGGATTATGGTATCCTAAGGGCACGGGAGTAGAAACAATTGTATATGCAGATTCTGACCATGCAGGTGATTACGTTGATAGAAAAAGTACAAGTGGGGTATGTACTTTCATGGGATGTTGTTTAACGTCTTGGTTTTCTAAGAAACAAACGGCACTAGCTATATCAACAACCGAAGCCGAGTATGTCTCCGCCGGCAAAGCATGCCAACAAGAACTATGGATGAAACAAGCGTTAGTCGACTACGACATTCATCTAAGCGACATAGCCATCCTATGTGACAACAAAGGTGCCATCGACTTAAGCAAGAATCCGGTATTGCATTCTCGCACAAAGCATATAGAGATTCGACATCACTTCTTAAGAGACAATGTTCAAAAGGGGAACATCTCTATTGAGAAGGTAGCATCCGAAGACAACATAGCTGACGTCCTCACCAAACCGTTGAAGCGGGAACAATTCAACCTACTTCGTCTTGGTCTTGGTCTAATGGAACAAACGTCGTAAATTATTTGACTCTACAAGGTATGTAAACACTAGCCTTCTTCTTTCTGAGTCTAGGATCTCTATTTCACGCACAACTCACAAACAATACGGGAATTTTCAAAACCCAAGATAAGTTTTCGACTTATAGCTTTCTTATTTTTTTTAAACACATACACATTTTCAAAGAAAAACTCTTTTCAAAATGTTTTCTAAAAGAATGATACCTTCCCATATCAATTTCACAAAAGCAATTTCTTACGTCTAGGACAAATCGCTTTTTCATTATTAATACAAAGTAAAAACCCGTTTTCATTGCATCTCATGTCTTTTGAATGCTAAAGGGGACGCATAACTAATATGTGTTTTCGGGTACATTCATTTAAGCAACAATGAATTAGGAGCATTGATAACACTCAATTACGTACTTATGTACTAAATATGTGTTTTTGGGTTATCTCAATAGGATGCTTTTTCTACTTCTAGTTTATTTTTCTTTTTCCTTTTAGAGGTCGAGATAACCGCAACTCCAAATAGTTTGCATATAGGCACACAATAGGCAAAAATGTTTCCAAAAGGAAAATTTTGTGCTGCCTGAATCACCAGACCCACGGATCCCAGCCTTCATGCTGGACGGATCCCTCAAGGGAAGGATCCATGGGATCCGTGAGACAGAAACTGCTTTTACCTTCTATTCTTCTCACTTTGGATGAAAAATCAACATTTGTTTTATTTTTTGGAGTTTGCTCTTTAATGCTTGTGTTCTCATGATCACATGCCTTAAATTCATATCTAATCATTAGATTTTAATCCACATTTTGAGTCAAGCATTCATTACAATGCTTTGTTTTTCTATATATAGAACTCCCAAAATGCTTGCATAATCCATCTCATCCTCACAAACACAATATACCATGTCCTCCACAAACCCTTTAGATGAATCACCTAGTACAAACAATCATCTTCATGATACCCAAACCTTTGTACTTCCACCATCCAAAATACCACAATCAAACTCTAGGATATCCGCACGGATTAGTATCCGATCTTGTTGCTTAGCAAAACCAACCTCAAATGGTTCTTCCTCAACCAACAACTCACCACAAGATGCTTCCTTTATAGCACCTCCCTCATCACCAACAAGTACACCAACTTCATCACCACCTAAAGTCACTCTTTTGGAACTCCTTAAGACTTCAACAAGATCCAAACAACCTAAACAAAAAGAAATAGTCTTTTCAACACCCCCACATCTCCAAATACTATTTTTCAAGATCTTGAAACATCACCACCATTAGCTCCCATCACATTACAAGAACGTCTAGGTTCTTTTCCACCACCATTTACAAACATTCCGGATGTTGATCCATATTTTCCTATTTTTCCACCACATCTTCCGCATAACTCAAATCAAAACAACCCAGAAAACTTCCGCACTCATTACCCACATCATTTACATTGTGAACATTGCCAATCCACTAGGGAAATCGCAATAGAAGTTAGGGAAGAAATGCGTTTCATACTCAACCTCATCCTTGATTGCATCAATACCATCACTCATCAAAACCTCCATCCATAACCTTATGCAAGCATGGAAGGAATCACTACTACTATTTTCTAATTTTAGTATTTTTTTTCTTTTGAAGTCATTTTCAAGAACAAGTCTTGTTCTTATTGTTACATGCTTGTACGTGGCATAAATACCACTACAATTTGTTGTTTTATTACAAGGTCTTGTTTACATACCTTGGCTCCCAATCTTGATTCTCGTCAATCACAAGATTATTTATGTAACACCCTAGGCAAATCCCACATCGGCCGTGGCCTGGAGAGATGCTGGGCTCATAAGATAACATTCGCCTTACAATGACACAACGCGTTTTGTGGTCTACTGCGGGTGGAGTTCTTAGGAACTGGCAGTTAAGCGTGCTCATGTGAGAGTAGTACTGGCTTGGGTGACCTGCCGGGAAGTCTTCAAATGAGGCCACAAAAACAAAGCCGTGAGCCTGCGGGCAAAGCGGACAATATTGTGGTCTAATAAGGCGGGGTGTTACAAGTGGTATCAGAGCCACTCCTAAGCCGTTCGGGATGGTGGGGCAAACCTCATCGAGGACGATGAGTCCCTAAGGGGGGGTGATTGTAACACCCTAGGCAAATCCCACATCGGCCGTGGCCTGGAGAGATGCTGGGCTCATAAGATAACATTCGCCTTACAATGACACAACGCGTTTTGTGGTCTACTGCGGGTGGAGTTCTTAGGAACTGGCAGTTAAGCGTGCTCATGTGAGAGTAGTACTGGCTTGGGTGACCTGCCGGGAAGTCTTCAAATGAGGCCACAAAAACAAAGCCGTGAGCCTGCGGGCAAAGCGGACAATATTGTGGTCTAATAAGGCGGGGTGTTACAATTTAAGCATGTTACTAACCTTTATTTTTGTAGGATTTTTATTTTTCTTCTCTTGACGCCCAAAACAAGGGGGAGCTACAGTCAAGGGGGAGTTAGCGTTTATTTCTTCCAAGGGTTAACTTTTTGTTTCGACAAAAAGGGGGAGAAGAAGTCAAACTTAGGGGCTTTCAAAAATTACATCTATTCTTAAGTTTTACTCATCATAACATTATGTTTTGTCATCAACAAAAAGGGGGAGATTGTTAATACAAATAAACCGTAAAAACGTTTATTAATCTTTTGCGATCTCTTTGTGTTTTGTTGATAACAAATATAATGTTATCTTAAGTATAATTATAAGGATACATGTTATTTTTGTAAAGCATTTACATATAGCCATTTAAATACAAAAATGTAGTAATTAAGCATTTGTTGTAATAGTTTATTAGGATGGGTAAAAACCATAACCCATGGATCTTAACCCATACTCAAGTTGGCTAGATACAATATATACTCAGATACATTGAATCTAAAGAAAACCCATGGACCAACCCATAACCCATGACCCATAACCAAAAAACCCATGGGCAAAGAGGAGCGTTCCACGGATCCCTAGGATTACACTAGACGGATCCCAAGTGGAAGGGATCCGTGGGATCCGGGGAACAATGAAGATTTTTGCCTATAAATAGAGAACCATTTCTTCATTCTAACTTACCTCTCTTCTTACTAAATCTCTCAAACACTCTCATTCTCTTCTAACATATAGATCACTTGATCTAGAGAGTTGTTCTTCTTTCTTTCTATTGTGATCCTCATATAGGTCCTTCTCTAAGGCGAGATCACGAGCATTCTACAAGTCATCCAAGCAAGGGGTCCTTGATTGATTTGTCACTCCGCAAGATTTCTGTAGCGAAGATCTTGTATTTGATATTTCACATAGTTGTTGTGTAATAGTCGTGTTGGTTTGGTCCACCTTGTTACGGACTCGGTATCTAGCTTTGTACCGGAAAAAGTGTAAGCAACGTTGTGAAGGCTTCTCCGCCAAGTGAAGGAGTTTATTGACATAGTGCTTGAACTCTCGAGTAGGTGACTCGGGGAGTGGAGTAGGGCAAGGAAGGTGTCCTTGTAGCCGAACCACTATACATCGGTTGTGTCTTTTCTTTCCCTTCGCTTTACTTTATTTACTTGCTTTATCATTAGATCTATACTTTCTCTACATCCATAAGATCTCACATATTAACGAATCTAAAGTTTTTGAAACTAACGTAAAATCGGCAAAACTATTCAACCCCCCCTTCTAGTTTTCCACAGATCCCAGTTTACACTTGTAAATATAGATCTTGTTTATAGCTTCTGTTAAGAAACTGTTTGATTCACAAAGTATCACGCAGAATGTAACACTTTATGATTAAGAAGAACACAATGATTAACAACCAAACGCTTCAATACTATTCGAATAATACGAATACTCAGGGTTTACAACCTTGAAGTGGCTTAAACTAATCGTACTCTAAACAATGACCTAGGTTCTCCTTTTATAGATTAAGGAGTCCTAGTCGGTTACAATGACTTCCTATACAATGTATATCTCAATAGAATCTTTACTATGTTTATCTAATACTAAATTATAGGTACACGTCATTCCATAAATACAACCCGACACTAATACTGCAGTATTAGTTTAAAATACATCAGCAATAGATATCTTTACTCTGGCAGTACTTAGTCTTCAGTAGTAGAAACTTTATACCAGCTGTAGTTTCATTTGGTCTAGCAGTAGTTACCACTTAGTGTATTTCTTTGGTCATTTCCAGCAACACCTAGCAGTAGGTTGAATACAATAGCAGCAGTTTCAATCATACCAACAGCAATTATAACTTAGAGCATTCTTCATTGAAATCCATGACCATTTGAATCTTCCAAGAGCAGCAGTATCTAAAAAACCCAACATGTTCCCACATAGCCTTTTTCGTAGTCTGAGAGTCAACACTTCGATAGATTGGATTAGGTATGCCAAGAAGAATAATCTGCATTGCAATTTCATATGCCTCACGGTGAAGTATTTGATCTGGAGTAAGTTGACTGTTTGGAAGGACTGTCACATTGTCGGGTCTTGGTGGAACAGCATTTGGATCTCCTAGAACCGTTGTAGTAGGCATTTCGAAAGGACCTTCAAGTATCACTTTCTTTAGATATTTTCCATGAGGTTTTCTGAGTTACACATACCTTAAGAATCGACTAGCCCATTAAACATAGTTTCTGGGTGTGAGCAACATTGGTGGTCTTTCCATCGATCCAGCTTCATGTATTGATTGTTGACTACTTATAGCTTCGCACATTTGATGGATATTGTAGAAAGATGTTTGAAATTCTGACAAATCCAAAACTTTTGAATAAATCCGAAAGTTACTTTAGAAAATCCGAAACTTAAGTTGCAAATCCGAAAGGTAACAAATCCAAAAAATTTGAAACAAATCCGAAAGATTTGAAAGAAATTCGAAAAATGTACAAATCCGAAAGATTTGAAACAAATCCGAAACTTTTCTTCTAATTTGTACAAATTAGAATAATTTCCCTAAGTCGAAGTGTTTTCAAACTTATACAAGAGAGAGAAGCACTGAGTAGTCCATAAACTTTGAAGATGCTGAAGTAGTCACAAATCCGAAAGATGTACGAAAGCTAGGGTTTTACAAATTCGAAAGTTGCATTTTCAACCAAATCCGAAAGTTAGGTTTTCGCAAAAAATCTGAAACTTGCATAATACTTTCAAACGACTTAAAATTTCACCAAGAACGCTTTTCTAACACGATTTTCTTGGACAGCTAAGCTTAAAAACACTCAAACTAAATGAAAGTTGTAAACTTTAACGTTTTTAAGAATTTTTGAACAAATCTGAAACTTGGATATTTCAAACTTTTTCGAATAAAACTTGACTTTAAACCACAAAGCTTGAAACTTTCATGTTTCACTATGTTTGTAACACATATTTGTAATCAAAAGAGTGCTAAAACAAAGGAAAAACAAGAAAAATAACCAAATTTGAAAAGGAACGTATATACCAAATGCAAATAGTTTCGAATATCACATAAAAAAAAATTCCAAACCGACTTCTAGCAATTGATTCCACTTGTTAGGTCACCATATTGACATACACAAGCTTATTTGTAATGAGAGAAAGTTAGAGAGAGAGAGAGAGAGAGAGAGAGAGAGAGAGAGAGAGGGAGGGAGGGAGGGAGAGGAACAATGTATGCTTAAGAATGATAAAGAGTAAATTACATAAATGAACCAACCACCTGAAATAAGGTGATTACAATGTATTTATAGGGTTTAGGGTTAGGGCAACACCCATGTTACTTTCTAGATATTTCTACACGACCCATGGGCTTACTACATGAGTTGTGGGCTTTTACAAACGTAGAAGCCTAATTAACAAACAACCTATTACATAAAACTAATGACCGAAACTTTATATTGATTACACGTAATCCCGACATATACACTTTCATCAACTTTTTAGAATAACTTGTTCGCTTTCACACAACGTTGATGCCTGTCTGTTCATCTCACTTCATTTAGTTTATGGGTAAAAGTCAAAAATGATAAACATACTTTCTCAGATATACCAATATGATAAACATGATCATTTATGTACTAATATGCTAAACCAAAGTTCAAATTATGTACAATAATGGGTAATTCTTCACATTTTCATCTCTTACATTTGCATTGTTAGTCCTTTATACTAACAGCCGTTAGTAAATAACTTCAAATATGGTTTTCTTAAGTTTTTGTCCGTTTTTATTTTTATATGTTTTCATCAATTTTTACACGTTTTCGTTCATTTTTGCACGTTTTTTGTTCGTTTTACACGTTTTCGTTCGTTTTTACATGTTTTCATCCGTTTTAAACGCTTTCTTCTGTTTTTACAAGTTGTCATCCGTTTGTATATGTTTTCGTATATTTTTACACGTTTTCGTCTGTTTTTATACGTTTTGTCCGTTTTTACACGTTTTCGTCCGTTTTTATTCGTTCTCGTCTATTTTTACACGTTTTCATCGTTTTTGCATGTTTTTGTCTGTTTTTAAACGTTTTCGTTCGTTTTTGCATGTTTTCGTCCGTTTTTACACGTTTTCGTCCATTTTTATACGTTTTAGTTCTTTTACACGTTTTTGTCCGTTTTCATCCATTTTTACACGTTTTCATCCGACTTTAAACGTTTTCATCCGTTTTTACATGTTTTCGTCCGTTTTTACACGTTTTCGTCCATTTTTATACGTTTTCGTTCATTTTTACACGTTTTTGTCCGTTTTCATCCGTTTTTACACGTTTTCATCCGACTTTAAACGTTTTCATCTGTTTTACAAGTTTTCATCCGTTTTTACACGTTTCCGTTGGGGTTTACATGTTTTCGTCCGTTTTAACACGTTTTTGTCCGTTTTACATGATTACATTTGTTTTTGCACATTTTTGTCTGTTTTAACCAGTTTTCTTCCGTTTTATACGTTTTTGTACATTTTTACATATTTTCGTTCATTTTTACATGTTTTCATTTGTTTTTTGCACGTTTCATCCGTTTTTAGACGTGTTCATCTATTTTTACACGTTTTCGTCCGTTTAAAAACATACTAAAATGTTTAAAAATAGACAAAAACGTGTAAAAATGGACGAAAATGCTGTAAAAATGGACGAAAATGATTAAAAATGGACAAAACATGCAAAAAAGAACGAAAAAACGTGTAAAATGAGATGAAAACGTGCCAAAACGAACGAAAACGTATAAAAGCATATGAAAACGGATAAAATGGACAAAAGCGTGTAAAAACAAACGAAAACGTGTAAAAACATACGAAAACGTGTAAAATGTAGAAAACGTATAAAAACGGGCGAAAACTTGTAAAACGGATGAAAACGAATGAAAACGTGTAGAAACGAGCGAAAACATGTACAAATAGACGAAAACGTATAAAAACGGACAAGAACCTATAAAAATGGACGAAAACGATTAAAAACATATGAAAAGGTGTAAAAACGGACGAAAACGTGTAAAAACGGACGAAAACGATTAAAAACGGACGAAAACATGCAAAAACGAACGAATACGTGTAAAATGGACGAAAACGTCTAAAACGCACAAAAAACGTGCAAAAACGAACAACGTGTAAAACCGACGAAAACGTGCAAAAACGTGTTAAAACGGACGAAAACATATAAAAATAAACGAAAACGGAAAAAAAGGGACAAAAACGTGTAAAAACGAACGAAAATGTAAGAAAACCAAATTTTAAGTTATTTACTAACGGCCGTTTGTATAAAGGACTAACAATGCAGATGTAAGAGATGAAGATATGATGAATTACCCATTATTGTACATAATTTGAACTTTTGTTTAGCATATTGGTACATATATGACCATCGGACGAAAACGTGCAAAAACGAACGGAAACGTGTTAAAACGGACGAAAACGTAAAAAAACAGACGAAAACGGATAAAAACGGACGAAAACGTGTAAAAACGGACGAAAATGTAAGAAAACCAAATTTTAAGTTATTTACTAACTGCCGTTAGTATAAAGGACTAACGATGCAGATGTAAGATATGAAGATGTGAAGAATTACCCATTATTGTACATAATTTGAACTTTGGTTTAGCATATTGGTACATATATGATCATGTTTATCATATTGGTACATCTAAGAAAGTATGTTCATCATTCTTGACTTTTACTTTTACTTTATCAGTCATATTTTGATATTCTAAAAAAAATCTCATGAACAACTATATCAAAGATAATCAACTAACTTAAATAAAACAAGCAAATATATCTTCTTCTGAAAATGTCAATAGTTGTTCAATGATCTTCAACAAGAACCTAAATGATGAAAAAGCAAACAAAACGTTAAACAGGGTATATAAACATCTGACAAAAGTTAATAAGAAACAAACAATAGCATATCAAACAGGTAAAATTAGAAAAATTAGTGTATACAGGTTAGTAGATTGAAAGCCAACTACATGGAACATTTTTTTGTCCAAAACGCTTTGAACCGTGGACATTCAATTGATTTTTCTATGATTAAGAGCGTGTGCATTTTTATGACGAGGGTATATTAGTCATTTTGCACGCCTTTAATCAAGACTAACCAAAAATATTATAAGTGTTAGTGAAATTGTGAAAATGGCACGATCTGTTACAAAAAGTCTATTTTAAAATATTTTTAGCATTTTAAGTTTGGAAGTGACTAGAGTGCAAAAATCAAAAACTTTAAAAACATACTTTGTAGTTCACCCTAATAAATATAAGTACTCAAATGTTTTTGCTAACTTATAGTATAACTTTCTGATAAACTTCAAAAAAACTTATTTAAAGAGGACACTTAATTTTCTTAGTCTGTTATTAACACAGAAAAAAAATCAAAACATCAAATTAGGTCTTTCAATTCTATGCTACACAAACCTTTTGCTATTTCAGTTTAAAAGATATCGGAAACAAATTGAACTTAGATCTACCCGTCTAACCTTTCTAGTTTGTGTCATATATAAAGTTTCATGACCTTCGGTTGCCTACATTTTTGTCAACTAATGCCAGTTTTAAACGTACACACTTTTTTCGTGTCTCTAGTACTATAGTTTATTATCTCCTCCACTCATAACTATCACACAATTAGTAGTAGGTCTCCAATTCTAAAGGATACCCGAAAAGATATTCATGGTTAGTTCATGCCTAACTACATGATACTAGTATGAATCACATATCACCATGTTTAACTTTTTTAATATAACAAACATTAATTTATATTTTATTTCATAGTACATATACTGTATTTGCTAATAAAAATATTGTTTTGTCGAGCATATAAAACAACCAACAAAAGACAAATACAAAGATTTTATTGAGATCACCAAAAAGCTTCCCATAATATTTGGACACGCCAATTTCAATTATTGCAATATAATGTGAGTTCATATGTGATACTTCACTTCCCACTAAAATAAACATGTCAACTTTTAAGTCTAACTAAAATTGGTCTACAAAGCAAATATAGTGTTATAAATAGACATGGCCCAAAACGATAATACCAAACATATCATATGTTCTACCCAACACACACTTATTTCATATCTATCCTAAAAAGAAAAGAGAAAACAGCAACATAGTACTAAACTTGTTACAACATGGTGGTGGCTCAATCTTCTGGTTCTCGAACCACTACTGGTCACGGTGGTGGTCGTGATCATGGAGTTGTTAGTTTGGGCCTACATGTCTTCACGGGTCGATGGTTCATGGTTTTCGCATGTCTTCTAATCATGTCCGTGGCTGGGGCCACGTACATGTTTGCTTTATACTCGGGTGATATTAAATCATCACTCGGGTATGATCAAAGTACCCTTAATCTTCTAAGCACGTTTAAAGATTTAGGTGGGAACGTAGGAATCATTTCGGGTTTAATAAACGAAGTAGCACCACCATGGGTCGTGCTACTTATTGGTGCAGTTATGAACTTTGGTGGCTACTTCATGATTTGGTTGGCTGTTGCTGGAAAAATAGCGAGACCACCCGTTTGGCAAATGTGTTTGTTCATTTGCATAGGTGCAAATTCGCAAACTTTTGCCAACACGGGTGCTTTGGTTACTTGTGTAAAAAATTTCCCTGAAAGTAGAGGTGTGGTTTTGGGACTTCTAAAGGGTTTTGTAGGGCTAAGTGGTGCAATTATCACTCAATTGTACCATGGTTTGTATGGGTCTGATTCAAAGTCATTGATCTTATTTATTGGATGGCTTCCAGCTGCAGTTTCAATCGTTTTTCTTCGAATTGTAAGGGTTTTAAAGGTGGTTCGACAAGCTAACGAGCTCAAAACGTTTTACAACTTTCTATATATTTCATTAGGGTTAGCCGGGTTTCTTATGGTTATAATTATAATTCAAAACAAGCTTCGGTTTCTACAGTTCGAGTATTCTTTAACTGCTTCAGTTGTCGTGATTCTACTCTTTGCTCCCATTGGAATTGTGTTCAAAGAAGAGTATCATCTTTGGAATAGAAAACAAGAGGCGGTTAATCATTTCCCTGTCCAAATAACAACCGAGAACCCACCTAAGGGAGATGTAATCGCAAAACCTACATCTCCCGAAAAGGAAGTATCTTGTTGGAAAACCGCATTTTCTCCACCAGAAAGAGGGGAAGACTACACTATATTACAAGCGGTTTTTAGTATCGACATGATAATACTATTCACTACCACGACCTTTGGCGTAGGTGGCACGTTAACCGCAATCGATAATCTAGGCCAAATCGGGCGGTCACTCGGTTACCCAAGTACTAGCATCACAACTTTTGTGTCGCTAGTTAGTATTTGGAATTACATGGGTCGGGTCGCCTCGGGTTTTATCTCAGAGATTTTATTAGCCAAGTACAAATTTCCAAGGCCATTGATGCTCACCATTATCCTTTGTGTTTCTCTTGTGGGCCATTTATTAATTGCCTTCGGTGTACCGAATGGGCTGTATGTGTCATCAGTCATATTGGGTTTCTGTTTTGGAGCTCAATGGCCATTAATTTTTGCCATAATATCTGAAATATTCGGGTTGAAATACTACTCGACCTTGTACAATTTGGGTGGTGGAGCGAGCCCGGTAGGGGCATACATCCTCAATGTAGTTGTCGCGGGTCGACTTTATGACAAAGAGGCATTAAAACAAATGAAAGCTATGGGCATTGAACGAAGAAAAGGGCAAGATTTGAGTTGTATCGGGGTAGACTGTTATAAAACGTCATTTCTTATTATAACTGCCGCAACGGCATTTGCATGTCTCATATCGTTCATTTTAGTGATCCGAACAAGAAAATTCTACCGTAGTGACATTTACAAGAAGTTTCGGGAGGCAGCTGAAGCGGCAACACCTCAAACCGAGATGGTGGCATCCCATGAAACACCGATGCCGCCACAAGAAAGAAGAACAAGAGAGGAAGATAATAATTGAGGCAGATATATGTCATTTTATTGCCACTTAATTATAAAAAGAAAAGAAACAGAAAGTAACGGAATGTTTTGTGTTATGAAGAATCTTACCTTCCAATACAATGGGGTTTGTGTAAAGTAATGTTATATTTTCGTCTCACTTCTCCTTTTGGTATTATTGGAGTTCATCTTAATCGCGTTACATTGAGAAATTTACTGAAATAGTATAAAATCTTACATCAAGTCTTTATGTCGGTCATTTTTCAACTTAATTCTTTAAAGGGAAATGATTTGTACACTTCAAAAATTGATTGGGACACTCAAAACTGTGCATTAAACAGTTGTACTGTATATATATTATGCTTTAACAGGTTGCACATTAGAGTGTGCAAATCAAAATATAATGTGTACAAATCATCTCCCTTCTTTAAATGGTCATGCGCAATCACGTATCTCCACAACTCCACTAAAATTGTGTCACTTGTCCATTTACAAAAGTCCACATTAACTTTCACAATTGCGCAACGGACGGCTACTCAACCGACGGTTGATTTGACTGATATTTTATTAGAAAATCAAAGAATGTCTAAAAAGTAAGATTTTTGTTACCTTTCCAATAAAGTATCAGCCAAATCAGCCGTCGGTTGCGCAGCCGCCGTTGAGTAGTCGTTGATTGCGCAATTGTAAAAGTTAATGTGGGCCTTTGTAAATAGACAAGTGGCGCAATTTTAATGGAGTTGCGGAGATGCGTGGTTGCGCATGACCATATATAATACGTAACAAATTCTATTTATCTTTTGTTGTGAAAATATTATAAATATATACCAAACTAAAATTATCAGATATTTATACACAGGGTCCAAAAGGCTTCGTCGCAACGTGCGACAACATAATTCCTCATTTTCAATAATTAAACATGAGGTTAAACTTTTGGGTGAAAGCAAAATATATGCAATATATCTATTTAAAACATATGAGATACGTAACAAACTTTATAAATTACTAAAATATGCATAATACTTTCAAATTATGGACAACATACATAATATCGGTATGTCACCTGTTTGACCGGTTATTACTTAGAAAAGTTACGTAATGGCCCATGTGGTTTGGGTTGACTATCACCTTTGGTCTCTTGACTTTTTTCACTTATAAAAGTTATATTAATGCTTCATGTGATTTGCGTTAACTTTTACCTTTGACTAATTTTTCACTTATAACTATTTTTATAACTATTTTTTTATTTCACTTTTCAGTTATTTTTTTTTTCTTTTAACGGTTACCATTTAGAAAAATTATACGAATGGTGACTTTTACACTTATTATACATGCACTTTAACGCAACATTTAGAAAGAAAAAAACTTCCTTTTACTTTTTTTTCATTTATTCATACAAGCTTTTGTATTTTTTTTTCTTTTTTCCAAAGTGTTAATTTTGTTGCTTCATTTTTCCAATTATTATATTTATACTTCAACGCATTATTTAGAAAAAGTTTATTTTTACCTTTTTTCCATTTGTTCTTATTTATTCAGATAAGTTTTTGTATTTTTTTCCCCAAAGATGATAATTTTATTTCTTCAGTTTTACACTTGTTATACTTATATTTTAACGCAACGTTTAGAAAAAAAATATTTTTTACTTTTCTTTTTCATTTATTCATACAAGATTATGTATTTTTTTCAAATTGATAATTTTATTTCTTCGTTTATATACTTATTATACTTACATTTAAACGTAACGTTTAGAAAAAAAAATCTTTTTAAGAAATATAAGTCATATTACGGCGTTAGTTTTGAAAAAAGTTTAAAGTGACGGTTAGAAATTTTTTCTTAAAAAGATTTTTTTTTCAAAGTTGTATTAAAGTGTAAGTATAATAAGTGTAAAAAAATAGTGTTATTTTTCTAGTGGTAAAAGACATTAATGTATGAATAAAAAAAAAAAAAAAAAAAAAAAAAAAAAAAAAAACTAGTGTAAAAACAGTGTAATAAGTGTAAAAAAAATAGTGTGTGAATAAGCGAAAAAAAATTAGTGTAAAAAAAGTGTAACAAGTGTAAAGAAAATTAGTGTATGAATAAGTGGTAAAAAAATATCATAAGTGTAAAAAAAAAAAAAAAACAAAACTTAGTGTATGAATAAAAGATAAAAAAAAGTACAAAATAAAAAACAAGTGAAAGGTGAAAGTAAACAAAAGAGTTATAAGTGAAATAATTAGTCAAGGGACTAAATGTGAAAGTTAACGTAAATCACGTGGACTATTACTGTAACTCTTCTAAGTGAAAAAAAAATCAATGAACTAAAAGTGAAAGCCAAATCAAGCCACAGAGACCATTACTGTAACTTTTTTAAGTGGTAACCGGTTAAACATGTCACATACCTGTCAATATTACATATGTTGTCCACAATTTAAAAGTATTTTACGTATTCTTGTAATTTTCAAAGTTTGCTACATACCACGTCTGTTTTGAATAAATATGTTGTGTATCGTTAACTTTCACCCTAATCCTTTATGTTTAATGTGGATATTATGTTTCCGTAACAGTTAACTTAAAACTATTGATGAGTCTCTCACTATGCTTACGTCCTTCGTTCGTATACAAATTTGTTTTTGCCCTGAACAAATCTAGTAAACTATTTTGGGTGTACAGTACTTTAAATGATTAAATAAATAAACTTTCAGTTCATTAATTAAAAAATCAGACTTATTTATGGTAAATTATAAGATCAATTAATATGTATTAAATACAATTTTTAATTTAAAAGAAAAATTCGAGATGAATTAATGCACTTTAAGCGATGCCCTAAAGACACTTGTTAGACAATCCTTTCAATTTATGTTAAATTAAAGTAATTGGCTAGTGATATTTTTAAGAATGATGAACCATGTTTACTTGTGATGAACAAACTTTCAATGTGCAACTTTGTGCAATTGTTTCTAAAAAAATGTTCATCGGTTTAACAGTTCAAATGTTCTATAATTCGAGTGTAATTTTATTAGTCATGGTCTTAATGTTTATAAAAAAATAAGTGTTCATCAATTCAAATGTGTGTTCATCAGTTCGACTATACGTTTAGCAATTTGAATTGTTTCTTAAAAAATGTTCATCGGTTTAACAGTTCAAATGTTCCTTAATTCGAGTATAATTTTATTAGTCATGGTCTTAGTGTGTATAAAAAAAATAAGTGTTCATCAATTCAAATGTGTGTTCATCAGTTCGACTGTACGTTTAGCAGTTTGAATGTTGTTCAAAAGTTCGAATGTATGTTCATCAAGGAAAACAAACCGTTCGTAGGTTCGAATGTTCATCAATACCTCACCTATCTTTTATATAATAAAGGAATTACATCATTTCGGAATAATTTTGTCAATTCATTCTTATTGAAAAAACAATTGGGCCAATAGGAGAGTTCGATTTTGCCATGTTAGCAAAATCGTGTGATGTGATTGGTTAATAAAAGTCAAAATTAAATTGATTTTGGTCAAACTTTAATAAATTTGGTGGAAAAATTTGGTTGATAAAAAAAACACATAAAAATATAGGTGTCAAATTTGTTAAAACAAAAACTTAAAAAAAGAGGGGGTAATTAATAAAACTTTAGTGGTTAAATTTTTAAAATTTATACAGAGTTAAGTGTAATATTATTAGCCTCCATATTTTTTAATAACTTTGGATTATAAACAAATACCCCCTTATACTTTATACCCTTTATACTTTCTATCTTAAAAAATACAATGTATATGTTGTTTTAAAATAATAACATATAAATTTGCATAAGATTATAAGTATCAATTTTTTTACTATATACATTCAATAAAGACTAATTAATTTCATTTTTAAAAGTTTAACTTATGTGGACACGCGTTTATATTTTAAATACGGCTAAATTACTGACAACGGATATAACTATCAAATTGTAAGCACGGATTAATTTAATATAAAAACAAATATACGCGATTGTGCTTATAACAATGACTCATGCAATTTTTATTTATTTATATAAGGATATCTAGAAAATCATTTTTTTAAAACTATAAGGACTATACTTTAACTTTATCAACGCTCATTATGTGCTATTAAACTTGCATCATGTGTATAACATAATATCAGTAGTGAAACTTAAATAATAACATCAACATCTTTGTCAGCTAAATAAAATTAAATCTTGAGTTACCTAACATAAATTTTTACAAATATTTTACCAAATTTTAATTGATATTAATGCATAATAAAAACTCGTGTATAAGTATTAATTGTACTTATATCACAATTTTCATGGGAAATTCTTATATGTGTATATACTGAATTAAAATATTAAAATAAATTTGATTTATGTGTAGGTTTCATGCGTGCATGAAACTTTAACTATATAGTTATATGCAATTACATTTAAAGACACAATATCAGTATTAATACAAAATAATTTTTTTTGTCAAAACTCTGTGCGTGCACAGGTATTATAACTAGTTATATTCATAGGTGAATTGCATATATATCCTTCCAAAGACTAAAAATTGCATATATATCTAACATAAACTTAAAATTGCGTATATATTCTTTCCAAACACAAAAATTGTCATATATATCCAAATAACTATTATATATATATTTAATAATAAAAAACACATGATAATTGTAATTAAAATACAAAATGACCATTATATCATCTACTTATAATAAATCTATACACTAATTATATTACAATCTCCACACACAAATTAAAAATTAATTCTTAATGATTAGAATGAAAACAATAGATATTTACAACCAATGATATTTATTAAAAATTAATACTTGAATGAAAACATAGACGGTACACGAGTCCACATCAAACATCTTGTTATATCATCTAACTTTTTGATGAATTAAAAATTAATTTTTAACGATACACTCGAATGAGTCAATCTTTGAAATTTCTGATCTTTCATGTGAAGATTTAGGCTATGTTTGGCAAATAAGATTATTGAAAGATTATGCATATTTTAAAAACAAAAATAAGCTACTTAAAAAATAATCTTTGTTTGGCAGACACAAAGTATAACATCTGATTCTAAGGTAGCAAGGCTTTTCACAACTAAAATCACATACATTGTTGATTGCTATAAGTAATATGTTTTTCTTATTGTAACTAATAAATAATATTTATCCTAATTCATGCTAAAGCTTCTGCATTGGGCTTATATGTTTCGAAGTTAAAGTGATACAAAATTTGCTACACAAAATAAAAATTAATCAAATGATAAGCCCTTCTTTTGTTGACTATAAGTATTGGCTCCACAAGAAAGACAAACAATATTTGAACCGTGACTCTTGTGTTCTGAAGGTGGTTTTTCTTGTGAAAGGACCAATTAATTCAGTTTGCATAAGTTGTACAGAAGAGCTTTACGGGTCACTAAACGGGCAACTGGAGCTTCTTTATGGACATAACTTATAAAAGATTATAAAAAAAATAATCTTCCATAATCTCTAAAAATAAAAAGTTACTTCATGTAGTTTATAAAGAAAATATATTTTTATAATTTTTTAAGCACCAACACCAGCATCAACAACAACACCAGTATCAGCACAATCTATTTTTGTCAAACATACCCTTAATGTAATCAATTTTTAGTGTTTAAAATAAATTAAATTATATATCTTTATTTATGTGGAATGTTAGTATGATCCCCAATAAGCCACAAACAAGGATGATCTTTACATAAAATTTATAAGATACAGTATTTGTACGTCATTATTTTTTTTTATTATTATGTTTAATGTTTGATGATATTTTGTAATTTTGATAAATGATAAATAAAAGGGTAAAATGGTTATTTTGTATTTAAATTTTAATTATCTTGCATTTTTGGGTTGTAAATATATATAAAATAACTATTTTGATATAGAGTTGAGATCAATATAGAACTCATATTTGCCATAGAACAAATGAACCAATCATAACCCTTCATCTTTTATTTAAATTAATAAAAAATCATTTTTCACCTTTTTTTTTAAACAACATATCTTACAAACGGTAAAATTTCAAAATATAAAAAATACACCATCGCGACGAGAATTAAATTATCTTTCTATAGATATGCACTTTTATATATTTTCGACAAACATTTTTTTTTCAAAAATTCCGTCCGAAAAAATCATATATGATTTTTACGAATCATATATGATTTTAAAAAATTTATATATTTTCGACAAACATTTTTTTTCAAAAATTCTGTCCGAAAAAATCATATATGATTTTTACGAATCATATATGATTTTAAAAAATCATGTATGATTCGATTTTTATGAATCATATATGATTTTTACGAATCATATATGATTCTCAAAAATCATATATGATTCGTAAAAATCGAATCATATATGATTTTCATAAATCATATATGATTTTTGTTGACCGAAATTTTGAAAAAAAAAATGGTTAAAAATATATAGTAGTGCATATCTATAGAAAGATAATTTAATTCTCGTCGCGATGGTATAATTTTTATCGCGTAACGATTAACGGTTTGCGAGATATTTAATTTTTTAAAAAAGGGTGAAAGTTTATCATAATAAAAAAATGAATGGCTATTATTGGTTCATTAGATCTATGGTAAATTTTGGATCTATATTGAACTTTTGCCTTTTGATATATATGACATTTTTTTTTATTTAAGATGGATATATACACAGTTTTAAGTTTATGTTGGATATATATGCAATTTTTAGTTTTTGAAGAGATATATATGCAATTCACTCTATATTCATTGGAGAGAGATCCTCTCAAGTTGTAAACATAATTCGACTCAAGTTAAGGAATTATGATCCTTTTGATTTGATCTAGTGGCTCAAATCAAAATAACTTCTTTTGATTTGAACCATTAAATCAAATCAAATGACTCACAATTGGCTAACTTGAGTCGATGTGTCATAAAAGGATCCCTTTCCATATTCATTAATGAACCACCCAACTCGATAGGAAAGGACACATGTCATCAAGTGTATTTTAGACTTTTTGGTTTTTTAAAATGAAAAAGACAAATTTTCATTTCCAGCAAATTTACGATGCTAATGAATTACTAAGATTGGTATTGCTATTAGGAAAAGGTCAATAAGTGATATATCAAAATTGCTATTCTAATAAAGACAATAACTGAGACACTGAAAGGTTTGATTTAGACAATTACAACCATTTGTCGATTTTAGTTTATCTTTTATAAATGCAAGAGAACAAATTTCGTAATAGTGGTTTTTGTTAAAATTTGAACGTATATAACCTTTGGGGGATTAAAATCTATTCAATTTCTATAGATTTGGAATGGTTTCATTTTAATCTATACTATATATAAAAGAAAAACGGTCAAATCTTGAAAAATGATATATTAAAAGTCAAAGGTGGAAGAAATGTATGGTTTAATTAATACTTTTATTAAAGCAACCAATTACTTAAAAGTACAATATGTTAATACAAATAAGTCGTAAAAACATTTATTTATATTTTACAATCTTTTAATATTTTGTCGATAACAAATATAAAATCATTTTAACGAAACAAATAAAATACGTATATGGTTTGAGCCAATAGTTTACTAACACAATTACGTTTTCATATAAATCACTAAACAAGTAATAATGTTTTCATGTTATAGTAATGCATATGTATAACAACTAGTGTTTACATAATTGGTAGATATATACATACTTAGTATGTATTATAATGAGTAATATAATTGGTAGAAATCTAAGTATTTGACCCATTGACTAAATACATTTAATGTAGTTGGGTAAAGCCCAAAGTCCATGGCCCATACCCATGAAGTATGATCCATAACCCATGACCCATTGCATGACATCATGTATAAATCATAATGGGTATTATCCATGACTCATGGAGCTAACCCATGACCCATTAACTAGATGCATTACATCTTCTAGATACATTGTATCTATTTAGATAACCATGGATCAAAGCCTACAACCCATGATCCATGATCCATGACCCACAACCCATTTAGGGGAAGCGTCATACGGATCCCTCAGTTTACACTGGACGGATCCCTCAAGCAAGGGATCCGTGGAACAGTAGCATGTTTTTGTCTATAAATAGTGAGCCATTTCTTCATTATAAGTTGCCACTTTCACACATACTTTCTTCTAGTATTGTAAACTCTCTAACCTCATATCCAAAGGATCTTTCTATGTAGTTTGTATTTGTTTTTTTGTGTGATTCTCTAGGTTCCTCTTAAAGGAGAGATCACCACCTCTTGAAGTCGAGCAAGCTCAAGTCCATGAGTTGCCTAGCTTCGTCATCATCAAGACTACTGAAGTTCTCTTGTGGATAGTTCTTTCTTCCTCTCTAGAAGTGTTGTGTTGAAGGCATTAGTGAAAGATGCCAAAAGGGTCAAGTTGAAGGCATTAGTGAAAGATGCCAAAAGGGTCAAGTCGAAGGCATTAGTGAAATATGCCAAAAGAGTCAAGTTGAAGGCATTAGTGAAAGGTGCCAAAGGTCCGTGTCTAAGGCATTAGTGAAGGGTGCCAAAGGTCCATGATAAAGGCATTAGTGAAAGGTGTCAAAATATCATGTCAAGGGCATTAGTGAAAGATGCCAATGGTGTACAATCGATATGGTGTATCGATGTACAAATATAGATAGGTTGTGTCCAAGGATATTGATATCCTTGATGATGTTGTAATAAGGAGTGGGTCTCCTTCGGGATAGGTGTCGTGTAGTGGTGGGTAGTAGTTCCACCTTTATAATGGAACTCGGTATCTAGCCTTGTACCGGATAAAGTGTAGGCGACGTTGTGATAGGTTTGGTTCTACCTCGTGGAAGAACCCGTTGTCTAGCCTTGTACCGGAAAAAGAGTAGGCGACGTTGTGAAGGCTTCTCCGCCATAAGGAGTTTGTGTCGTGTAGTGCTTACTAACTCTCGAGTAGGTGACTCGGGGAGTGGAGTAGGGAAAGGAATGTGTCCTTGTAGTCGAACCACTATAAACACTCGTGTCGTGGTTTTGTGTTTCTTACTCTTTACCTTTGCATTACATATTTACATACTTATCTATCAACATCCAACATACACAACTAAATAGATTGACATAAGTTGATCCAAATATTTTAAAACAAAGTTTTAATCAGTAAAACTATTCAAGCCCCCTTCTAGTTTTCCACAGTTGGTATCAGAGCTTCGTTACCAAGTTTCTTAAGAGTATATTGTACTTCTAAAAACTTGATACGATCCGTGTATGATTGAAAACTACAAGGAAGGAAATTTCTTAAAAACAAAAGGTCACGTTTTAAAATCATCATATTTTATAATGTTGGATAATGATAGATCTTTCTAATATTTTCCTTGTTAAGAATTCTCCATACTAGGATTTGAGCATCCTAAGAAGATCATGAAGAATTTCTCTCTAATATTTCTTTTCTCAAAAAGAATATATAGCAAACGTATGATCTTTAATAAATTACTTACAAATAAATCATTTTCGTATATTTTTTTAGATGAATTAATAATGTCATTTTGTATAAACATGATTAAGTTTAGTAGTCTCATTACGCTTTCTTAAAAATCAATAGAGTGGTTATCTATATTGAACTCATCATCAAGAATAGTATTATTCGTTGATCTCTATAGACAAAACTATAAACTAGTGATGATGATATCTCGGCTATTCGAGAGCCTTGATCATCACTCCTCACATAAGGTTATTGACATTTCATCTATGTCAATAAGTATCCATGTGAAACTCCTCATATTATGATAAAATAGGATTTTATCATAATCGTTAAAACTTCCTAAAGAATTATGATTTCTTCATAAAAAGGGAACCTCATCAAATAGGACTAGTAAAACTCGTCAAAACCCCAAACCATAAGTTATAGAGCATAAACATCAACCCTAGTGGTTGGTCCCGAACCGTCAAGTTATCTCACACAAGCTAGCCACTTGTGAATGGCTAACCGTAAGAAACTTAAAACAGTTCAGACACCAATGCAATGAAATCCAGGAGAGTATAGTGTTTCCCCGGATCGTTATGTCCCAACGAGCTGTGCGAGAATAATCAAACGAATAGTGATCGAGAGGATTTGAACGGAAAAGGATTGTGATCGATTATACCTAAAGAAAAAGTTTATAAATTACAGGGGCTTAAATGCAAATTAAAGAAAATTAAAAAGATAAAATATATTAAATAAATGCTATCACTATTTGCAAAATGATGTTTTTGATTTTTCAGTTATAAAACTTAAATTAAAAACTACGTGACGTACAAAAGAAAATGTGAAATTGAAACAGTATTAATCCTAAAAATATAAAAATGATATTTTTACAAACCTAATGATAAGAGAAAATTTTTAGAAAAAGAAAATTATTTTTAAAACTATTTATCTAATTATTATTAATTAAAAACTATTTTTCCCTATTTAATAATACCCTAAAATACAAGAAAATATGAAATAAAGCTAGAAAAATGAAATTATGACTTGGAAAAATCTAAAATAACTAAAGAGAATTTTCAAAACTAATTTTATATTTTTCTGATTATTTTTCTATTTTCTATGAATTAAAAACTATTAAAAACTAATTAAATTGCTAAAAATACAAATTTAACTAAGAAAAATCTGGAAAAATATTTTTTTGACTTTTTATATTTATCTTAACCTAGGAAAAATGAAAACTTAATTTTTTTAAACTTTTCTGAATTAATTGTATTAAAAGCTAATTAAAATTGCCTAAAAACTGATTTAAATTAAGAAAAATAGCAAACAGTGTTAGAAAAATTCAGGAAAAGTCTAAAATAATATACTGAATCTAAGAAAAATATGAAAACAGTGGCTTGTGTGTAAGAAAATGAGATTGCAGTTACAAGTGCTTATAAATAAGCACTTGGTATAAGCCAAAGGTACCAAATGGGCACCAATCCAACATAGAAGCTATAATAAGCTGAAACTACTCAAATGCAACTAAATAAAACTGACCTTAACCTCTGAAATACAAACTTAAACAGATTTGATGTTTTAGACTTAAATGCCAAAAGCAGTTTTAGCCACTACTTTGTGGCTTAAAAATAAGCTACTGGATAAGCAAGAAACTAAAAACCAGAGGTTGGGGCCTAAAGTAGACCTGGTTAGCTACTTGTAAACCAAAGACCAGACCTGGACAAGCTCTTATGAGCTTGTGACAAGCTCTGCAAGAAGCTGAGAAAACTCAGTATTCACTGAGTTTGTGAACAGGGCAGATAAGCCCAACTTGACAAGCTAATTTAGAGCTTATAAAAAATTACTAAAAATCTACTAAAATCATAATAAGAAACTAGACCAGTTGAAGTTTATAAACCCAAAGTTTCAATGAAATTGACCCAGAAATGAGTCAATTAAAAATCAACTTAGGTTGGGTTAAAACTGACTTTTCAAGTATTTTTGACTTTTTGAGCAGTTATGAAACTTTGACTTTGGTGAACTTTGATCTTAATTTATGGACTGAATATGATGTTTAATGATGAAATGAAACTGAATCAAGCTACATTTATGATTTTTGAACACAAGTTAAGCCTTTGATATCTGAAAATTCCAACAGACAAGAAAATGAAAACAGATTGAAAGGATTTTGACTTTTAAGCTATGCAGATGCAATATTGAGACTAGAATGATTCAAATGGACTTAATGGAGACTAAGTAGACAGGTTTCAAGCACACACAAGAGCTCAAGCTCAAATAAGTCCACTGATCCAAACACTATTTTTACAACTGTTTTGCAAATTAAATTAAGCAAACTACTGATTTAGCTCATATTCTTACTTAAACTGAGTCTACTATCCTAATTACAACTAGTTAAACAGGTTTAAGACATTTAATGTCCACAGATTCTAACAAAAGCACAATATGCAAATTGAACTAGAAATGAAAATGAGATAAAAATCTCACAAGTATCCAGCTTATATTGCAGCTTAAACCAGAACAAACATCACTATTCTATTCCAAACCAACCCAAATCAGCACTGCATCAACCCCATTCCATTTCCAAAACTGCTTAACCAAAATCTCTTCTCAGTTGACTTTTGTTGACCAAATTCCAATGTTGCTTGAAACTGAATTCCAAGCTTACCAAAAGCTATAATAAGCTTAAGTAAGCTTGTTTGAATTTAACAATAAGCTATTTGAAGCTTGAATGTAAGAGTTTGAAACTAAATTTTGAAACAGTGAACATCAAAACATGAAATTTAAGTGAAACTTTGAATTAGGACTTGAAAATGAATTACAATGACTAAATGGCTTAGTCTTAGTACAATAAAGCTTGAGATTACAGTTTGAAACACTAATTAAGATAATTTTAATAAAAACGACATACAAGGAATTTAAAAACTAACTACTGCCTCTCCTCTTGCTTCTTCTTCCTTTATTTATATGTGAAATATCTTGTCACTTGTTTCTGAGCACATCCAACCATTTATCTTGGCCATTGGATCCGTTGAGAAGATTTTAGCCGTTTGATCACTTTTTGGCGCCAAAATGGATATATGCCAGTTGGGGTTGAGTGCAAAAGGGGGGGGGGGAAGCATTAAATGCATTTTGGATGTTGGGTGAGGAGGGGGAACAAAGCGTGGAGTAGGGTGGAGTTGCAGGTATAGGTGGGTGAAGAGGAGACAGTGGAGGGAAAAGGGTGGCTGGGTGGTTTTATTTTAAACCGTGGGTATTTGGTTTATACTTGACCGGGTAAAAGGGTTGGGTTGGATGGGTAACGGGTTGGATTTGTGGATTGGACCGGGTATAGGGTGGATTGGGCTTGGGATATTGGGTGTTTATTAGGACTTGGACTTAGGATTAAAATTGAACCCATTTATCAATCTAAGGACCAAAAGTGCATATTCTGAAAATCCAGGGACCAACGTGTAAATTCTGAAATTAGAATCCAAGGGCTAAACTTGACAATCTCCAATACTCCAAGGACCATTTTTGCCAATTGTGAAATTCCAAGGACTAAACATGAACATTTTTAAAATCCAAGGATCAAAATTATAATTTCTCAAAACTTTTGGAACTTTTCACCAAAGGACTAATTATGACATTTTATGATTCCAAAAGGACCTTTGGTGACTTTTCTTTTAAAACAAGTGCCTAGGGACTAAATTTGTCAATTTTTGAAAGTCGGGGGGCTGAAACTGCCAATTATGCAAACTTAGCTCGTTTTTCATCTGATTTTAAACATTTTGCATCTGAAACATATAAAACACAATTTTGAGATATTTTCAGTATTTTGATGCATTTCGGAGTGTTTTTAGATGTTTTGCAGTTCAGATTTGACCAAAAATGATGAGTTTTTACACACTCATAAACCCTAGCCAAGAATAAGAACTCCCAAACCAAAATTATCAAAAATCACTTAGGCTGTCAATCTGCTGATATGCCGGATCCATGTGCTTGAACTAGCCGGATCCCTCATACAAGGGATCCGTGAGATCCATGCAACATGTTAGGATCACACTTTTTATGTTGTTTGATGATTCGGGTGGTCTAGGATGGTGATAGTATATGAATGCCATGTTTAGAGAGATGAAGAGAAGAGAGGGAGTTCTTGAGAGAGAGTTAAAACAAAAAGGAAAAGGTTAGATTGAAAGAAGCTCCACCCATTCCAAGGATGGAAGGGGTATTTATAGTTACAGCTAATACGTCCTCCCGTCGGACTGTGGATCAGGCATACAGTGGGTAAAGACCCGTCCTTCCTCCACGGTGTTACTCTAAACTAATCTATGCTAATAACTAACTAATTAACTACTAAATAGCGTAAATAAAGATATGTCTACGAGCTAACTTATGCTAGATTATATTCGGGGTGACCGACTCTTCACTATGGAATTTCTAATTCCTAACAATCTCCCCCTAAGGGAGGTCACCCCATGTTTTACATTTTGAATCCTAGCATTCTATTTTATCTTCAGTCTTGCGCTCGTAGACTTTAATTCTTCACTTATGCAATCTTTGTGCTTAAGCAGTGACTCTTCATAGTCCGATTATTTTGTTCTTTCAGTGGAGGTCTTTGAACTGATCCACATCTTGATGATCTTCGAGCTTTCTTTGAGATCATCAGCCAAAGTAAATCTCTGGATCACCCTTTGTTGTGTTGCTTTAATGTGATGTTGTGACTATTGGACCGACATGCTCACACTTTCTGGATCATGACATCTTTTCATCAGAGTAGCGGAAGCATCTTTGTATGTCTTTGATTGTCATGATTTTCTTCAATTATATTGGTGTAAGCTATGAGCATGTGGTTGTGAATTGACTTCTCAACTCTGATCAGATGCAACCGTCAACAGTTCCTGCAAACAAACAGTTAGCAATAAAACACACGAAAATGTCTTTGTCACTTTCGTTGAATATAGTTGCAAGAACCACGGTTCCCCGTTGATCAGTATAAATATTGCCTGTGATCAGGTAGAATTCCAAAGAATCTCCTTGACAGGGTTTCGCAGCTTGATCTAGCAGTTCTCAAACCGGAGCGTCCCAAAGAAGACAACACGGAGTGAGTGAACCAGCGAATTGAGATTCACTGATTGATGAAAAATTGATTTCAAAACAATCGCGTATTGCTTGAAGAAAGACTTTTGCAATACGACGAAGGTTTTATGAGAAAGATCAATTTTCAATCAGAAATACTTTTTGTATTTGAAAAATGAATACACATTCGATGTGCTAGAGAAAAGAAGATTTGCACATGGAACGGTTTTTCCAAAAGTATTCATCAATTCATTTCCTGGACCAAGGTTGATTCAAGAATGAATCTCCCCATTGTTTCTATCTAGTTGTCACAAGTTTGATCTTTAGAAAAGATCTCACATGTCACCCACCAAGAGCTTTTTTGATGTTGGCTCTAGAAGGATTTCCATCTTCATCGTGAATACTTTACATATCACTCGGATGTTCTGGCAAATATCACAAGGATAATGCGTAGGACTCTTAATATATTCTTACTTTCCACATTGTGTGAAATAGCAAGTCTTCATTAATTTTGTGTCCTAATGAGATTTTGTGGGTCTCTTGGCTCTAGACTCAATTGTGCATTTTTGTTCCTATGCCGGAGACTAGGGAGAGGGTCTCCTTCTTCAATATCAACCATCTCTAAGAGAAAGTCGATAGATTATGTAGGTTCCCCGTGAGAATGAAACAAGTCCTTTGAAGAGGAACTTGAGTAGCTTGGGAAGTTAGGTGCAATGCGTCACTGGGTCCATGACGTCTTGTCTTCAATACCGGTGTTACCTTGGTAACAGCAGTAGCATATGAATTGAACCCGGTTTCTGCCCTAAGGTTGAATTATTGGAGGGCTATTTCTTTTCACCCTTTTCACATTCATTTCTTTTTCATTCTTCAACCCCTTCAGTGCTTACCGAGACTTCATTACTAGTACCTTGTTGGTTTTGTTCCAGTACTAGCTCTGTCTCAGTCGACACTCTTCCCATATTCTCATTTTTCTCCTTTTTTCATCATACCTAAAGACTTCTACATTATCTAGTGGATTGTACCTGGGTAGATCCTTCCGGTTCTGGCTGGATCGTGGAAACAAATACCTAACCTAACCATCCTTATAACGCCATGCATAAAGTAAATTGGTCAGTCTTTTGGTATTGTTCTTTTCTTCATGAAACCAATTGAAAAATCATTTGGAAAATCAATCAAGGTACTTGTGATATGAAATCAAAACATTTTGTACCTTAATTGTTTTTTATCATTTAGAAATGCTCCCCCTCAACATGTGCTTATGATTTTGAAATTGTTTCGCACATGGAGGCAAGAGGACTTTGAAATCTTTTCTTGATCACAATTTCCGTGGAAAAAGCCATTTGATTTTCTTTGTAAATTCACCCCCTCAAAATGTGCGTTGGTTGTGAAATCATTTAACACATAGAGGAAGGAGGTTTTTGAAGTACTTCCACGATTGCCAATAGAAACCATTAGAAAATCAATCAAGGTACTTATGTTGAAACATAGAAATATTTGTACCTTGAAAGTTTGTTTTCTTTTGAAATGCACCCCCTCAATATGTGCTTCGAGATTCGAAAGCGTTTAGCACATATGGGAGAGCAGCCTGCACTTTTGAATCAAATCGATCATCATTTATCAGATTTCATAATTAAATCACAAATTCTCCCCCGATCAAAAATATCAAATCCTTTGAGATTTTGGATCCTAAGTAATTTAATAAGGTTTAGAAAACATGGGAGAAAATGTGGCCTTGTTTAAATACTCTTATGGTTTTTGGTTAAATGCTCCTCCTCATTCATGTGCATCATGCATTTGAAATCTTTTGGCACATGAAGGAAGGAGTGCTTTTGAAACAATCACCCTTTAAAACCGATTTGAGATTTAAATCACGATCTCTCCCCCGATCAAAAATTTCAAACCATTTGAGATTTGTGATCCCAATTGATTAGAAAATTTTGGGGAAATACGCGGCATGATTTAATTTAGAAATTGACAGATAAGGACCAATTATAGACATTAAAGATTTTTAGTGTCATGTATGATAGTTTTTAAGAGATCTTTAAGTAAAATAAAACAATTTCACAATCAAACAAGAACAGAAAAAATTTCATTTTGAAAGATCTTTGAGTATTAAAGAAAATCATACCATGACATAACATTAAATCTTTAGATCACCACTTATTTTGTACAAACGGACTTGATAGATGAAATATCGTTTGAAAATATTTAGTTTGAAATCACTCTCCCCTTCAATCCATGACCGTAGTCGTTGATTGAGTAACTTTAGTTTAAATTGAAGTCGGCTTGATTTCTAAAATTTAAGTCTAATTTATTTTCAAACAAATATTTTTCCATTTTCAAAACAATATTTTCAAAATTGTTGAAAGTCCTGCACAAAGATACGTTCGGTGGTTAAGCTGCTTTTGTTGTTGTTGCTTAAGGTTGGAAGAAAACTGTCTGCTGATGCAGTGAAACCTCTGACGTTGCATTTGTCATGCCAACTCTCCATAGAGGTCAAATTAAGCTCCGTTTCTTCATTTGCCGACCCAAGATATAGTTACCCTTTCCTTTCGGCATCCAATCATCTTCATTTGTGGGATCCGGATCGGGAACATTCTTATATACCAATATACCTGCATAGGTTAGTGGACACAAACATATATATGGTGGTAGACGACACCCAAACAGCAATCGACTAATAAAAGTCAATCAGATCAAATATGGCATGGGAATAATGTGTTCATCAAACTATAATCATCTAATCCTAACAATCACATCCTAGAATCCTAGTCCTTCAACATAGGCAATTATCTTTTTCAGTTAAGCACATAGGATGATTATATAAGCCCGTTAGATGATATAAATTTGAAAACATTCTCCCCCTCAATCAATGACTCATTTTTGAAAAGTTATAGATAAGCTGAAGTCATTGATTGGGTTTTGCAAATTTATGAAAACTTGATTCTGATTGATTTTCAAGCAACTCATTTACCACCATTTTGTTACAACAAATATTTTTCTAAAGAATTTTAGAAGGAAAAATATTTGAGTAGGAACAGCAGTCCTTCGACATACTTTCCTCATTTTGTTTTAGGATAAGTGCACGAAATTTTTGAAAATTGGTTTAGCGCAGCACTTTCCTTCTTGAAGAGCGGGTTGCTATCTGAAATAATAGCAAACCATGGTTTAAGCACGGGTTACAGTCTGAAGTAACTGCAAGCCATGTTTGAGACATGTTTTGAAAAAAAATATTTACACCTCCTTCTCGAACTTCATCTAAAGTCCCGTGGCATTACTGAATGACATTTCTAAGACCGTAGATGTTATTGATACCAGAAGACATGTCTTGAGAAATTTTTTTTTTATTTATTTTTTTATTTTTTTTTTGAAAATTTTATATTTTTCTATTTTCTTTTTGTTAGTTTTATATTTTTGTATTTTGCTTTTTGATAAATATATACAAATAAGATGATATAGTTTAAGAAGATGATGATACGAGTACTTAGATAAGGATATCGTTAAGCACTTAGTAGAAGATAGAAGTTATCATTTCTTAAACTTTCACCACCAAAGCTTTCGAGACTCTTGAATGGATGTCAGAAATTGAGCCTATAGAAAGTGAGACTTTGGTAGCTTCCCCCCAAACCGACAATCTTCGAATAAAGACCATTTTCCCAAGAAGTAGAATGTGAAGAGAAACAATCTCATTGAATGAAGCTCAACACCCCGAAAAACACGAGAACACCGAAGTAACAAGTTTAAACACTGATCATCTTTGCGGTTATCAAACCCGGAATACATGATTAAGCTCTATCACGTGAACCTGTTGTGCGTCCCTGATGTACACATTACTCTTCGAGTTTGAGCAGTTGTCTATTCGGGAGAACAATATGTCAACATCTTCATTTCACCAAATGCATTCCAGTTATCTTTCATATAACCAATCAGCCCATAATGTACACATGTACCCAACAAAAGTAGAGATGATGACATCCAAGTAACATGTTGAATCACTAATCATCTCTGCGGATATCAACTCCGGAATAACTGAATAAGCTCGATCATGTGAACATGTTGTGCGTCCCTGATAGGGATGAGCATTTTGAACCGAATCCCGGAACCGAACCGGTACCGTACCGATTCTTGAAATACGGTACGGTACCGAGACTACAAAATAAGGTGAAAAAAAATTCGGTACCACTAATTCGGTACGGGACCGGTACCAAATCGGGAAATTCCAGAAAAAAAGCGGGGAAAACCCGATTTCCCGGTACCGGTACCGGTACCGATACCGGTACCGGTATCCGAATCCCGTTCGGTACGGTACCGGTACCACTAATTTTGCTCGGGAAAAAATCGGTACTATTAATTCGGTACGGGACCGGTACCGTGCTCATCCCTAGTCCCTGATGTACACATATCTCTCCCCTGATGGTTGCGATCTCATCGGAATCATCATAACATTGTGTACATGAAGCAATAACCAGAAGCACTTTATCATAAGCCATATAGAAGATGTCGATAAGCAATATCATCTCACGCTCCAAATATTCTTCTCATATTTCTTCCCACTGAGAGCTGAGCTAACACATACCAAAAGTGTCAAGAGACCACTTACCCCAAATAGTTGGAATAATACATCCTTCCCTCAAATACTTGGAATAATACATCCTTCCCCCAAATAGTTGGAATGATACATCCTTCCCCCAAATACTTGGAATGATACATCCTTACCCCAAATAGTTGATAACACCAAACGCCACGAATTAAACACTGAGTTTCTCTACGGTTATGACATTTGTCTCCCCAGAATAACTTCAATATAGAAGAAGTATTAAGTTCATCACGTGTACTCGTTGTGCGATTAGATGTATGTCTCCTTCCCCCTTGCTGGTTTTGATACCTCATAATCAGCAAGACATAATACACTCATATCCTTGAAATCTTTTGAGAAGAACACAGTGAGCTTAAATGTATCTTGTGAGAATCAACTGCTACAGAAACTCTCTCTGACTATCTTAACCAACCCAGATGTGGACAATTTGAAGTGACCACTAATGAAACAAACCTGATATACCAAACTTGAAACTAAAGTAGAGTTCCCCGCATTTGTGTCTTAATCTTGCACGAATGTTGGAAGAACGGTGTCGAGAATTTATGCTCCAAGCAAATCTCTAAGTACTCAATACTCAACCAAAGTATGAGACATTAACACCTCTTTCGATTATCCACAACGACATTTGCGTGTGTCACTGAGTAAAACAACGTAACTCCTTAAAGTGATAGTTAACCAGGTCTTCTACCATCCAAACCTACTGCTGGTAACTAGATAAACCAAGTCTTCAACTCAATATGTAAAGCCCGAGCAAGTTATCTGTTAGGAATTAGAAATTCCATAGTGAAGTATCAGTCACCCCAAATATTATCTAGCATAAGTTAGCTCGTAGACATATCGTTAGTTACGTTATTTGTTAGTTTATTAGTTAGTTATTAGCATAGTTTAGTTTAGAGCAACACCGTGGAGGAAGGACGGGTCTTTACCCACTGTATGCCTGATCCACAGTCCGAAGGAGGATGTGTAGTATGTAACTATAAATATCCTCTACCTCCCAAGGTAGAGGGTTGGACCTTTCATTCTAATCTAACCTTTTCTCTTTTGTTTACTTTCTCTCTCTAGAAAGGCTCCCATCCTACTTTCTCTCTCTAAACTATCTATCTCATTCGATCCATACTAGTATGATGTGATATGTTTATGAAATCCAATATGTTACAAATGGTATCAAGAGCCATGGTTTGATCATCTCTCTAACATGTTCTTGGATTTCTAGTGGTTTTATATGGTTTTTGGGTTTGACCAAGTTTGGTGGTTTTTGCATCATTTGGATCATTTCTTGTGTTAAAGTTTCAAGTTTGATTGTACTTTCGTGTTTAGAATCATTGTAAGTGCTTGGGTTTTGATTTGGAAAGCTTGAATCACTGTGGTTGGGTTTGTTTTGGATTGAAAAGTGTTGTGTTTGAGATTTTCTTGCTAGCGACTTGAGTCTCGGATTATTATTCTTGGTAGCGACTTGCTTCTATATTTTTCAGCGACTTGTAGTTGTTGTGGTAGCGACTTGAGCACTAGCGACTTGTCTATTGAGACAAAGCGACAAAAAGTACACAGTAGTGGTTGTACCATCTCGGCTAGCGACTTGGCAAAGTAGCGACTTGTCTTTGCTAACTTTAGCGACTTGACTTTGTTTTGAGTAGCGAGTTGTTCTATAGCGACTTGCTCATTTAGCGGGTTGTTCTTTAGCAACTTGCCCATTTAGCGAGTTGTTCGTTAGCGACTTGCCCACTTAGCGAGTTGTTCTTTAGCGACTTGTCTACTTAGCGAGTTGTTACTTTAGCGACTTGTATCACAACGACTTGTGCTTTTAGCGAGTTGTTACTTAGCGACTTGGTTACTTAGCGACTTGTCTTCAAGGTTTATAGCGACTTGGTTAATTATTGTTTCTGTTGCGATTTGTCTTAAGAAGAGGTTTGACCAAAGTTGACTTTTTACGTCAAAACTTCAAACGGCCATAACTTTTGATCCGTAACTCTGTTTTCAGCGAAATACCTGTCAAAACGACCGGAACAGGCTGAAAATTGTGAGGTTACACCACAATGTTGTGAAATGAATTTTTCGAGGCCCAAATCCTCTTCGAAAGGAAGTTATTGAGCTTTAAGTTTTTAGACCTAAATTTCACCGTAAAAACGTGCATTAACAAAACCAATTCACAACCAAATAACACTTCAGCTAATCCTTCAAACAATCATCACTCCTAACACATAATCCTCTATCATTGTGTGGGTCCATAAGTTATCTTAACACGTTCTATTGGTCATTGTATCACGGTTTCTTCTTGATTTTGTAAAATCCCGTGAAAGAATCTATTTCTTGGTTTAAATCATAGACTTGTAAAATCCCGTACATACTACAACATCATGTCTTACACTACTGACCCAGTGATTTCGGAAGTACTTAAATTGTATGATGCTGTGGACAACAATGATAATGTATGCTACACTAAACGGTTAAAGATGTTTTAATTAATCAATGAGGATGTGAGATCTTCATGTTCTGAGTACAATGAGAATGAATTGCACCTGCTAATGCTACAGAATGCCATGAAAAAGGAATGCAGCATTATACCCTATCAACAACTTCACTCTCACCTCATGTTACTTCTACCCACAACAACGGAACGAACATGTATTGCCCTCTTCCGTCAAGATTTATCCACATTAACGGGTACATTACTGTTGAACTTAGAACAATTGGAACAACAACTTGATAAAGAAAAGTTTCAAAAGGATAGTTCCAGTGCTGCACTTCAAGTGATCCACAACCAATTTCAGTCATTCATCAGTGGGGAATTTACATCAGATTATGATCAAGACATGACTGAAATGTCTTTCAAGAGACACACTGGAATGGAAATTAGCGTGCTCATAGAGACACTTATCCATCTCATGGATAATGTGGATAAGTATATTGAGGAAGTTACTCAGAAAGATGAAATAATAGATGAGAGTCTAGTGCTGTTGACAGAATGTTGTGATGAGTTGGGTAATGTATCAGTTGAAGAATCGGGTGTTGCTGAATGCAGAATAACAGAGACAACAAAGAATGATGCAACAAATTATTCAGTAACTCATGTTACACATGATGTGGATGCAGATATCAGACAGATAAATGAACATGTGTCATGTGATGAGGTACCCTTAACTGTTCAACATAGTGCATCTGCTAATGTACCTAAACATACTGATCTTAATGCTGAACATGATTCTGATAAATGTTCCTTGGTTGAGGCTGAGTCTAATAATTTCAAAACAAATGATATGGTTGATAAAAAGGCTTTTGATGAACTTTCAAACAAATTCTCAAAACTTGAAAAACATTGCATTTCACTTGAAATTGTGATACAGAGTAAAGAAGAAAGTTTTCAACTTAACAAACCATGTAAAAATCCGGAACTTCCTGAATTCCGTAAACTTTTTGAAATTAACACTTTGAAAGCTCAGCTTCAAGACAAAGAGTCAACTATCAAAAATTTGAAGAAACATATTTCTAATATGCACGTGAAAAGTAATTTGGTTACAAGTAATTCTGATGTTAATGCTATTGATGATATTCAAATGAGAAATGATGAATTAGCGTTTTGTGTGGCCAAATTACTAAAGGAAAATGAGTCATTGAGTATGCATCACATAGAACTAAGTGACTCTGTCAAAGAAGCTAGAATTAAGTCATTGGAACAAAAAAACTCTTTGATTGCCAATATTGATGAACTCAAAGCTCAACTTCAGGATAAGAGTTTCACAATAGTTGCCTTAAAGAATGAGCTCAGAAAAACAACAGGGAATAGTGTGAAAACTAAGTTTGCAAAACCATCAATCTTGGGGAAACCAGTTATTAGACAACCGAATGCGTTTAGATCCGAACGACCAAAATTTTCAAAAACGCGGTTTGCCTCCCAAGTTGATGCGAAACAAGTTTTGACAAAACCAGTCACTTCACCTTACTTGCCTATTAAAAATGCTATGAATGACTTGTATAAGAACTCTTATCTAGAAATGGCTAGAAAGAAGGCACAGATTCGAAAAGACAGAATTTTAGTTGCAAGACCTAGGGTGATGAATTCTTCAAAATTTCAAGGCACTGCTAGTAGTTCTAAACCATTACCTAGGAACACTAAACTAAAGACTAGGGATTGGCTTGGATCTAAGAGTAGTTGCGCTTCGATTAAAGCTATTTCCATAGCAGATCAGTCTAAGAAATCTAGATCTATTTCTGAATCCAAACAAGCTGTTTGCTCGAAGTGTCTGAAATGTATCTTTAATACAAATCATGATAATTGTTTCACAAAATCCCTGAATAATGTAAATGCTCGGGCAAAGGTTCAACCTGTTAAGTCTAGGATTTACACTAAGTCATCTTCAGTTCATATGAAGCAAAACAAACCGAAAACTTTGCCTAGATGGTTACCAACTGCTAAATCTTTGGAAACTAGGAATAGCGATAAGTCTTCCACTATGCATAAGATGCCTATGAATCCTAGACCTTGCCATAAGTGGATACCGTCTGGTAGAATGTTTAAGGATGTTGGAATTAGGTGGATACCTACCAGAAAGCTGTTTTCTGATGGCAAAATCAAGGTTGATCGTGAAACCCCAAAGGGTTTGGATACTAATGTCACTAACCAATATATATGCAAACAAGCTTGTAATGTTAGTGCAGGTAGTCCTTACTCAGTTGCAGATACTTCGATCCTTCAATACATGGAGTGACTTAAAGTATGGATAACACAAGGATTGATATCTCATAACTCACGGTTTCAAGTAACTCAACCTTGATATTCAATCGGCAATGACGTATGAACACAACAGTTCATGCCTCGTACCCTAAAAAAAAGAAAAGTGTACGTTTCAGTGCGCTTTATCTTCGAAAGAAGAGAAATCTTCTTATGACGTTTGAACACATCAGTTCAAGCCTCGTTCCCCAAAGAAAAGAAAAGTGTACGCTTCAGTGCGCTTTATCTTTGGAAGAAGAGAAATCTTCTTATTATGACCATTCTCATCAACATGCTTCATGCTTTTTCCATGCACTTCAGTCATCAAGTGAACCGGACTACTGTTGATTGTTCTCTTTTTCCACTTGCTCAATTATAATGACGATGGCGACATCTGTAGGACCTTAAATATCTCAACCTTATCACGTATACCACTTATCACACAAGTTACACAAACCAAACACAAACACACGTATACGTAGAACACGTGAAACACAAACTGTTAAGCGTAGAAAGAAAGAAAGAAAGATTAAGAGAAAGATGGTGACTTGATGTTATAAATCTGTGTATGTGTAGAGAGAAAGATGAACACAATAAGATGTTATATCAAAGAGAAAACACACACAAAACACACTCAAGCACACCCCTCAAATGAGACTTTGAGGGGTATTTATTCTACAAGTACTAAACGCCCCATGGGCTTTGGGATGGGCTTGGATTGGACTTGGATTGGATAACAACTTATACAAGGCTAGTTTAACATAACATTTAGCCATTTAGCTTAGCTCAATCCACGAGCCCGTTGACTATTCTATCATGATATCTAACACACGTTACAAAGTTCCTAAACTTGAATGACCATCACTTCTAATAAAAATGTTACGGCTAACAATCTCCCCCTAAGAGGTGGTCATTTAAAAGATGCTCCACTTGATTAGGTCTTTACTTTCTTTGAGCTTGAACTTTGCATGTAGATATAGAATAGTCTTGATTCTTTGTTCCTTCATGCTTTGTGATCAATTAATGTGGTTGTCTGCCGTTGTCAACTTCGTTGGTTAGGTGTCTCTACGACTTTCTCCACCATGCTCACACTTCTATTTGACTTTTAATTACCAATGATATAGTTCTTGAGTCTTTATACTTTGTAGATTCTTTGACATTGACGAAGAATCATCTTTAACTTTGTGTTGCCTTTGAATTTGATGAGAACTTTCATGTGTTGATGGTATGAGCATGTGGAGAATCTGCACGATCTCTTCCTCCAGCGAGCATCCATAAGAAGAAAACATAAAACATGGGTTAGAAATAATCCAGCGCTTACATGTTTGAATTTCGAGTGCGTTAACAGCATAGTGTGAAAACACGTCTCTAATTCTTACAAAGGCCGTTCCTGAACTGGAGTCCCACAAGTGAGATAACGCGATGTACCAAAGTACACCTATAGATCAGGTGAGTCGCTGAGGTACACCGAAGCATCACCCCACGACTGTAGACCGTTTGAGACACACTAAGCGTAATCCACGGGGAGTTACCGAAGTGACCTGCTGTCAGGGCTGCTTGATGTTGACCCTGGCAGGAGTTTCCATTCAATCATTGAATATCACAGATGTGAAACTTCTCATAAATGTTCTGGCAGATTGCTAAGACCTGCGTAGGACTTTAGAATGTATCACTTGTGCCCTTATTGATGAACAACAAGCGATGAAATGTCATGTGTTCCTATGAGATCTTTTGATGAATCTCGTGGCTCTAGACTCGATTAGTGCATTTTGGTTTTCCTAAGCGGAGACTAGGGAGAGGGTCTCCTTCTTCAATACCAACAATCTCTAAGAGAAAGCCGATAGTTTACATAGGGTTCCCAGTGAGAATGAAACAAATCCTTTTAAGAGGAATTGAGTGGCTAGAAGGTTAGGTGCAGTGCGTCACTGGGTCCATGACGTCTTGTCTTCAATACCAGTGTCATCTTAGTGACAACCAGTAGCAGATGAATTGAACCCGGTTTCTGCCCTAAGGTTGATTATGGAGGGCTATTTCTTTTCACCCTTTCTGTTGATCCCAGTTGAGCAAACGATCTAATATAGAAACTGACTTAAACAAATAATTATTAAGTATCACGCGGAATTTAATACTTAATCTTAAGAAGAAGAACAATGAACATTCAACACCTCAATATTATTATTAATACGAATACTCTAACCAGTATTAGGGTTTTACAACCTTGAAGTGTATCGACTTTAGATATAAAACGTACGTATATCTAATCTATCCTAGAACCTCCTTTTATAGGCTAAGGAGTCCTTTACATTATACAATACGTAACCTACAAGATAAATATCTTTTCCATATTTATCTAATACAAAATACTAAACCGACTATACAAGACTAGCAGTGGTTACATTAAAATATCCGTGGTTACACAATACTACTAGCCGCGGTTTTGTCTTCATCAGTGGTTCCATTCTTCTGTCTGTGGTTTTATCAATACTGTCCGTAGTTCCAACACTTAGAATAATTCTTGATCCAAGGAACCAAAAACCCAACAATCCTCCCCTAAACTTGATACATTCAAATAGAATTCTCAAGTTTCATTTAAGCTCAAAACATCTGAATTGGAGGATGTAGTCAAACACTTACTAGATTTAAGAATTTTCTCATACTTCAGCAACAAATTGTAAGCTTGACCATCATAGGGTATCAACATCTTGATAATACCAGGCTTCAACATCTGAGTAATAACTTCTGGATACTTATTCAATTGAGGATAATCACCTTCTATAAGCATATGAATAACTTCTCCAGAAATAGTTAACACATGAACTCCACAAGTTTGATATAAGAACCATTCAGTAACTTGTCCATTGCAGAGTCCTTTCCATTCAGGTTCATCATGAGTAGGTTCAAATAGAATCTTCAAGTGATTATAAATCATTCTCTCATGATAATCATCTGGTTACACATCACCAAACTTATTCCTATAAAGCTCCCAAAGATGCAGCAAATCATCTCTATCAAAATACTGAAGCATCTGTGAAAATTTATTATACTCAGAAACTTCATTATTGAGTCTTTGAATTTTCCAACATCCTTTACTTCCTTTAAGCTCATACTCATAAAAGATAATTTGATTACCATCTTCATTCTGTTTCAGTCTTTTAGAATCAGATGTCTCCTGAATCTCAGATTTCCTCTTTAGATTACTTTTAATCCACTCTTCATCCTTTTCAGAACCCATAGGAGTAAAACTCTCATTATTAATCCTCATACACATCAGATAAAGCTCATGGATTCTTTCAAATGAACATTTACTAAGATTGTCAGGAATATGAATGCCTGAATTCTTAATAATCTTCATCAGTACATTCCTCATCTGTGCAATTGTAGGAGGTTTCTTTCTTATAATTTGTTTCCTTTCTTTACTGATCCTCCTTGCCCATTCACCCAAAAGTCTAGCTCTTTCCTCATCATCCAACAATGCCCATTCTTGTGCATTATACTCATCATGTATTTGATTAGAAGCTTGAAGGTAGTTTTGTGATTCATACCATGTAGCTAACCATTTCTGACTAGCCTCCTCTTCTTCTTGCTTCCTTTTCTCTAAAGCTGCTTGTTCTTCAGCTAACATTTTTCTTATATACTCTGCATCATAAGCAATCTGTTCTTCTTTACTTTTAAACTTCAACTCTGGTTCTGCAACTCCTTTACCTTTTCCAACAACTGATTGAGTCACCTTCTTCCTTAAAGGTTCACCAATAACTAAACTTTTGCTTTTGGATTTGGTTGCAGTAGATTTAATAGATGAAACAGGTGCAATGATAGATGTAGGGTTAGATGAGGTTTTACTCAGATTGATCAATGTACTTGCAGCTTCTTTCTCAACTTCTTTAGGTTTAGGTGGTGATACAGAGATGGTTGTAATAATGGTGGAAGTGGTTATGATAGCAGTGGGTACAATTGTCATGTATGTGTCCTGCACTATCTCATCTTCTACCACAGTCTTCAAACTTTCAAGAACTGCCTCATTCCCATCTTTATCAGATACCAAAAATTCTTGATCTCCACTATCAACATCTTCTTCCATAGATACATCAACAGCCTCCCCTGAATTCATGGCTTCACTCCTCCCCTGTTTGGATACATTCTCCACATTCAGAGCTGGAGAAGAGTCCACCTTCTTTTTCATTGTCCTCATAGTTCTTAAAACAGCAACCCCATGTCTTCTTACTTTTTCCAAAACCAAATCCTATGCTTCAGCCTTCTAATTTCTTTATGTCACACCCCCAATTTACCTGTTTTTCAGCGGAATGGAATTCCTGGGGGATTGACTGTCATAGCACCACAATCACAGTTATATTGAACGACCTAAAGTGTCGTTTTAAAAACACATCGTTGGATATTAAATAAAAGCATTCAGAGTTACAACATCGGTCCCAAAAGTTTACAAAGCTTGCGGAAACATAAATATAATACAAGTCCAAACGATGGTTTTGAAATAAAATGCCATAATGTACAATGTTATAAGTCGACGCCGCGACTCAAAAGGTAGGTCCTAAACCATGTCATGATGATAATGCCTCAGTTACCTGAAAATACATTGCTAAAACGGTCAACAATAATGTTGGTGAGAAATCATAGGTTTATGTAAATGTTTTATACGACTACGCAAGTATAGATCAGGCATGACAATCATGTCACGTAAAAATGTTACTGGTATGACAAACATGTCACATAAAAATGTTACAATTGCTTTAAGCCCATGACACCGAAACGAGACTGTTCATAATGTATGCCCCTGCAGAGTGTTTGCCAGACAACTCAATAATGTTATTAAATGAGATGCATCCGTATGACAGGTTGGGATTCACCAACCCGGATGGAGGCGTCACCCTCGATAGATCTATCCACTCACCCTCGCTTCTAAGATTAACGGTTCATGTTCAGGTAATGGGGACTTTCAGTTGGCAATGCGGTAACTTAAGCAATGTAAATGAATTTAACATACTTGGTATCGTAATAAAATGTTGTGCAATGTATTCTCCCCCGTAGGTTTGAAATAAAGTAAAAACTTGAATAAATCGGGGCTATGAAAACTCACCTTAGTATGCAGAAATGTAAGACATCACAACTAACATCAAGTAATAAATGTGCACGGCTCCGACACGCAACCTAGATAAGTATGGTATGGGTTTAGTCTAAGTCTCGTATTCAAATGCATGTTGTGTAGATTAAACAACGTTTGTAAGTTACAAATGTTCGTGTTTTTGAAATGCTTAAAGTTCAAAAACAAATGCTTTCAAATGCTTTCCCATGTGTTTGTGTTACGTAGCTTATGTGGACGTTATCTACGTATATAAGATGTAGTTGTCAAAATATTTCTCAAGTATTGGCTCTTGGAATAAATGAAGGAATAACGTATACAAAACTTTCGTATAAGATTGGACTCGAATGTTGGCTCAAGTGTTATTGAAGAATAAATAAATACAATTCGAATTGTATTTATCGATTTCGTTTGGTTTCGAGGTGTGAAAATATAAATTTATTGAAGTTGTGGTTAAATAATGTATTTAGAAAAATATCATATTTCTAGTTTACGGGGATGTGGTCGTCAAATAAAATATGTACTAAACATATTTATTTAACAAGGCGTGATAATAATGTATAAGTTTATTAAGCTTATAAAGGTTTTGGATAAAAGGTCAAAGTGTTCAAATTAGAAAGACTAAAGTTGTAAGAATTAGGATAAGTTATAAACTTATAAGTGCCTATGAGGAAATGTCAAATAGACTACATTTGAAGGGTTGGAAAAGTAACTTTTTTTTTTATATAAAGCATAAGACTTATTAAAAGTTTTTAGGAAAATTAATAAGTGTTGCAAGGTCGAGGGGCTAAAACTGTCAGATTGCCAAAGTTGTAAAAAAAAAATGAAAATAGCAAAATTTACAAAACTGTCAACGGTGGGACTCGAACCCGTGACCACTTGAACCTAAATCAACGCTTCTACCATTAGAGCTAGGGGTGCTTCATGTTTACATTTGTCATTTTAAAGTATTTAACGAAAGTGGCCCTGTATACTTTGTATCAAAAATTCCCTACTGAGCATGCGATTGCATGCATGTATATTGTGTTATCCTTCAAAGTTGTAGTTTTTACTTGTTTGGTGTCTCTTTGTGACTCAAACGAAACACAAGAAATGTGGTACTTAACCCATTTAAAACAAAACCAAAACTTCTAAGTTTTCGTTTCTCTTTATTTACTTAAGTTCGAAAATCGTGTGAAAAGCTTTGAAGCTCCATAGTTTCATTAAAAAGTCGAGTAAGCTCTAAATAGCTTACTTGCTTATTCAGGTACTTGGCAAAACGGGTTGGGCCGGCTTGGGCTCGTCTCGGTTCAAAATAGTCGATCGAAAATAAGAAGAGTTAAGCCCGATATGTAAACTAGTATATAAAGCGCTCGATAGGTACTATTACGAATAAGCATTTGTCCGCAAGAGCCAAGATACGAGTGTTCCCAATATGAGCCAAACTAGTGTAGATTTCATGTATTTGTTCGTATATCAAGTTCAAAATATAGGAAAAGTTTCATGTTTCTTTTCAAAACCCGAAATAGTATAACGTGTTTATTCTTTTGTTCCACATTTAAGAGTCCATGTTTTTCGATAAAAAAAAAAAATACCACATAAGCTTTTCTAAACACAAACCCATTTATAAAAGTGTATGCATGCACGCATGTTTATATGTGTTTGTGTGCATGTCGAGCATATGATAAAACATGAAAGACTCGTTTAACACATTGTCGTACACCATTTATAAAGTAAAAAGATTAAAGTTCAAAAATGAGAAAGGGTAAACAAGTTTAGAAATGGTTTGTGTTCTTACAGTGAGAGTGTCAGGGTGGTGAGTTCGAACGAGAATGGAAGAAACAAAGCAATCACCCACGAACTAAAGATAGCCCAAGTATTCCAGCTTTCAAAAACTTAAACTCATTTCCTTTTGTTTCCAAAAACGTAACCCGATGCTTTCACTTGTTTCGAAACCTTTTGTTTTGAATGAGAGTTCAAGTGAGTGTGGTTAAGACTTGTGAAAAGCTTGGTATAAAAGAAGATGAAAGAAGAGTGTTAGATTTTTAATATTAACAAGAATGTACTATACCACAAAGGTGACGTGTTTGGTGACTGACACAAAGAAGAAAGAAATAAAAAAAAGGAGAAAGCATGGTCATGAGTCCTTTTTGTCTATGAAAACAATGGGTACTAGAGTGGTATGAGTAGGAAACTATGACTTGGTTGGTTTTGTTGACTTGATAACCGGTGGTGGAGTATGGGAGAAGAAGATAAGTCAAGATTTGTTGCTTGTATGAAATTTCAACACATGCAAAATATTGTGGGTTTGTTTTAAATGTAAAGAGTTATATTTAACAAATGTTTACGTTTGTGTTTAAATATGAACGTATAATATCAAAAGTGAAACGCATGATAATGTAGCAACGTTTATGTTCATGCCTCGAATAGGCTTTTGTACAAAAATTATAAAATGTATATACGAAGTGTATATATAAAATCAAGTGTTCTTGTGTTTGGTTGCATAAGATAAGACACAAAAAGGATAGAAAAGAGTGGGAAGTTAAAACGTGAATTCTCATATTGTTTACGTGTTTCGTTTAAGTTTAAACGTAAGTCGAAATATTTTGGGTGCACGTTGGAAATCGTTAACGCGAATAATATGTTTTTGAATGTTTTTGTAAAAGAAATATATATATAAAAAAACATTAACATTAGTTACAAAATGTGTTTGTTAGACTAAACCATATTATCTATTTGTCGGTTCGTGTGCGAGCTCGTATTTTCAATAAAACGAGATAACTTCTCGTGTGAGTTTGAAAACTCAAAGCAGGGTCAGAAAATATAAAATATGCATTTTCTGTTAATGTTTGATAGTTCAAAATGTTCCTATGTGCGGAATAACCTCCCTTATCTATCTCAAGTGAGCTAATGCTTGCTCAAAATCGTTCATGTAATAATAAATAATAATTTATTATTAAATTTAAAATATGGAAATTTACCGATTTATATACAAAATAAATTTAAAACACTAGGTAAACTCAAAATATTATTTTTATAAACTAAATGTAAGTATAAAAATATGTCGGGATAATTTTTGGAAGTATCGGATTAAATGTTCAAAATAATAACTTACGCGATAGCGTTTATTTAATATGAAATTTACGCGTTTAATGTGAAATGCAAATTCATGAATGAACTAACATGATGGAAATGATGTTAATGAAATGTAGACTAAACCTAGTCTATATGAAATGTCCGTGATGATATGATCATGAATTCGCAGCTAAACCATTAAGGTTACGCGAATTTGATACTCGTAAACCCAGTTTACGATAAATGATGAAATAGTGAACTTGAGAAATGACCTGAAATTACGAGTTGTCACATTCGCCCATCCAAAAAGGAATTCAGTCCCTGAATTCAGTCCTTGTTGGGTCCTACGGTGTTATGTGTTGTCGGTGAAAAGATGAGGATACTTGGGTCGTATCGGTTCGTCCAATGTTTTTCTAAATCGTACCACGCCTTTCCAAGACGGTCTTTGAGCATGATTTGCTGCCCACTTGAGATTCTAATGGGTTGCGGCTTATGGGACATATCTCCAAATTTTGCATCGTATAACGATGTAGCTTATCTAGCTATATGTTGTTACTTGTAATTGATTTTTGATTTGTATGATCTCTTTGTTGTTTCATAAATAACTCATTGATTAGTGAGTTAGACTTTCCTGATTTCGGCCCGTAATTAAGTGGTTAACACCTCAACCATAGAGTGTCTCAATTGGTGTAGTCAATGGGTTCATGAGTTAACTATTGTTGTAAAGAAACTCGTCGATGAGGAATGATTTGCCTAACCATTTCTAGAAAGTTACACTGGCTTGAGCATATTATCTAATGTGGGAATTGCTCTCTCGCTCTAACCATTGAGTTGAGGATAGTAGGCGGTAATCATGTCCTAGTAGGTTCCATGGAAATCCTGAAATGACTGTCAGCAGTCTAAGGTAAATCGAATAGCTTATAATAGGTACAACTGGAATTGATACCACGTGTCTCGTGTTAGATTTCAAAATGTTAAATCTGTCGGAAAGGACCTTATTGAAAAGAATAGATTATAGTTAACAGTTGTGATTCCTCGCGTTTCTAGTCCTATCGAAGGTCATGACCTGAGTCTTACTTGCCTAAGGTGCTTAGTCTCTATGACTAAAATGTTTATGGTTTGATTATCGAAGTGTTTCCATGCTCCATGTTGTAAAGTCACAAACCTTAAATATTTAAGTGAGGTGGTTTAGTGGTTGATTTTCAAGATTTATTCCGATATTGTGTGCTTCCAAAATAGTTCATCACTAATATTGTTACCATGCTAGTAAGAAAATAGATATCGGCTCATACTATGTCGAAAATGTTTATTCTAGTTTCACTTATGGATGGGGAGTCATTGATTGTCCGACATGTTCAAACCTGTGGCATCTCTTGATATGGAAGTGAGGTTACTTGAAATTTCTAGAGAACGCAATGCCTTAGGGGAAGTTTATATCAATAACCTTAATTTAACCAAATTTTCCTTTAAGGGACACTCATTGTAGGAAAGTTCACATATTGTTGAGGCCATGCTTAACAGAATGTTCTACAGCCTCAGTTAGAAGACTTGGTATATCCCTATAGTGTTGCTTCATGGGTATTCGCTTCGTATTAAATCTCGTAACTCGGTCTAGCTAGTACTTTTGGAATGATAGAGTTTGGATTCTAATCCAAAATAGTGGTTCGAAAGGTCTCGTGATGTCTTAAGATTTTTGTTGAGTTTTGAATCATCCTACCACCTAGTTCTAGTCCTTGTTGGTAATTCCAAAATCCTTTCATTGTTTTCTTGTATCGAGGAATCCTCCTCACAGATGGTATAGGAAGTCTTTCCTAAAAGGTCACTCGTCAAATCCCAACTTATCGGTTGAGTGAGAGATAAATGGCGTAAGCATCTATAGAGTGTTAACAAAAGAAAAGTTTATGCACGATTTATCTGATTATAAAACTTTGCTTTTAAATGAGAATTGTTTTAGGAGATTTGAAATGATGCTAGTTACTTTCATGACATAATTCTTCCTGAATTATACATAGGTGATCAGGCCATGTATAATCAAGGACAAATGATGTGATGCTTGTTTTTGTTGAAATGGTATTATGTTCCTCTGAAGTTTTGGATGGTATTCAACGTTTTGTTTTGTAAGATAATGGCTCAATGATTTTTCAGAGTAACATGAAAATCGTTTCGCATAAGGATATTAAATAGTTGATAAAATGACTGAAACCCATTGATAAGTTGGTAATAAAACAACTTGCGTTAAAACTTTGTGAAACAACGTTTCTAAGATGGTGATAAAATAGTTCGAAATAAAATCAAGTGAAATAATTTCATGAAATAGTAGCAGGATAATTTGGAATAAAATTTGTTGGATGGTTTGTAGGATACATAGGAGAACCTTATCGAGTAGTAATAGTCTACTAATTGGTCGAGAATAAAGTTGACCTAACCCCTAGTAAGATAGTGATGTATCATCGCGAAATGATTGAAAATTGGGCAATTGGAATAAGAAATGAAATGAACAAAGGTTGTGATTATCGTGGAGATAATAAGTGATAAAGATTACATTAGTTAGAAAGGTACTTATTATTTATTCCTGTCGATGGTCTAATCGTGTTTCAAGTGCAGGAGCAGTAGGCGGTCTAGCAACAATAACCCTAGAACTCTCACAGTCCTCAAACCTATGAGATGGTGTAGTGTCTATAGTCTTAGTGGTAGATGGTAATGGTGTGTTAAATCATGCATGCTTCCCAAGCTGCAAGTCAGATGTATGAGTATCGTGTATGAGATGTGATGGTACGGATGGTGCTCAAAATGATAATGATAAAAATGATAACAATAATAATAACGGAAATCCTTGTGGTGAGTTAAGAAAATAGGTTCATTAGGACTAAGCCTATAAGTTCTACCAAATGGTATGATTTGTCCCAACTGAATGATAAAAATTGTCCTGATCCTACAGTGAATCAATAGTGATCGTGATGGTGTAGGTGTAACTTCGTCCTCCTAAAAGGTCTCAGTGTCATCATCTGATGTTATCGGTGTTGAGTCAACTGATGTTAAAATTATGATAGGGACTGACAAGGCATTCTCCATGTCAAAGTGATGTGAGTATAATGGGATGGGTATTTGAAGGCATCTATGTGACAATCGAGTTCGAAATGAAAGTAAATAACTCGTGAAATGTGCGTATAAAACCGCATGTAAAGTGAACATGCACTTATGATGAAATGATGAGATGCTATGATAATGTAGTTATAGTCTAGGGTCAATGATGCAACCTAGTTCTCTATAACTGTAGCTCTGGTACCAATCTGTCACACCCCCAATTTACCTGTTTTTCAGCGGAATGGAATTCCTGGGGGATTGACTGTCATAGCACCACAATCACAGTTATATTGAACGACCTAAAGTGTCGTTTTAAAAACACATCGTTGGATATTAAATAAAAGCATTCAGAGTTACAACATCGGTCCCAAAAGTTTACAAAGCTTGCGGAAACATAAATATAATACAAGTCCAAACGATGGTTTTGAAATAAAATGCCATAATGTACAATGTTATAAGTCGACGCCGCGACTCAAAAGGTAGGTCCTAAACCATGTCATGATGATAATGCCTCAGTTACCTGAAAATACATTGCTAAAACGGTCAACAATAATGTTGGTGAGAAATCATAGGTTTATGTAAATGTTTTATACGACTACGCAAGTATAGATCAGGCATGACAATCATGTCACGTAAAAATGTTACTGGTATGACAAACATGTCACATAAAAATGTTACAATTGCTTTAAGCCCATGACACCGAAACGAGACTGTTCATAATGTATGCCCCTGCAGAGTGTTTGCCAGACAACTCAATAATGTTATTAAATGAGATGCATCCGTATGACAGGTTGGGATTCACCAACCCGGATGGAGGCGTCACCCTCGATAGATCTATCCACTCACCCTCGCTTCTAAGATTAACGGTTCATGTTCAGGTAATGGGGACTTTCAGTTGGCAATGCGGTAACTTAAGCAATGTAAATGAATTTAACATACTTGGTATCGTAATAAAATGTTGTGCAATGTATTCTCCCCCGTAGGTTTGAAATAAAGTAAAAACTTGAATAAATCGGGGCTATGAAAACTCACCTTAGTATGCAGAAATGTAAGACATCACAACTAACATCAAGTAATAAATGTGCACGGCTCCGACACGCAACCTAGATAAGTATGGTATGGGTTTAGTCTAAGTCTCGTATTCAAATGCATGTTGTGTAGATTAAACAACGTTTGTAAGTTACAAATGTTCGTGTTTTTGAAATGCTTAAAGTTCAAAAACAAATGCTTTCAAATGCTTTCCCATGTGTTTGTGTTACGTAGCTTATGTGGACGTTATCTACGTATATAAGATGTAGTTGTCAAAATATTTCTCAAGTATTGGCTCTTGGAATAAATGAAGGAATAACGTATACAAAACTTTCGTATAAGATTGGACTCGAATGTTGGCTCAAGTGTTATTGAAGAATAAATAAATACAATTCGAATTGTATTTATCGATTTCGTTTGGTTTCGAGGTGTGAAAATATAAATTTATTGAAGTTGTGGTTAAATAATGTATTTAGAAAAATATCATATTTCTAGTTTACGGGGATGTGGTCGTCAAATAAAATATGTACTAAACATATTTATTTAACAAGGCGTGATAATAATGTATAAGTTTATTAAGCTTATAAAGGTTTTGGATAAAAGGTCAAAGTGTTCAAATTAGAAAGACTAAAGTTGTAAGAATTAGGATAAGTTATAAACTTATAAGTGCCTATGAGGAAATGTCAAATAGACTACATTTGAAGGGTTGGAAAAGTAACTTTTTTTTTATATATAAAGCATAAGACTTATTAAAAGTTTTTAGGAAAATTAATAAGTGTCGCAAGGTCGAGGGGCTAAAACTGTCAGATTGCCAAAGTTGTAAAAAAAAAATGAAAATAGCAAAATTTACAAAACTGTCAACGGTGGGACTCGAACCCGTGAGCACTTGAACCTAAATCAACGCTTCTACCATTAGAGCTAGGGGTGCTTCATGTTTACATTTGTCATTTTAAAGTATTTAACGAAAGTGGCCCTGTATACTTTGTATCAAAAATTCCCTACTGAGCATGCGATTGCATGCATGTATATTGTGTTATCCTTCAAAGTTGTAGTTTTTACTTGTTTGGTGTCTCTTTGTGACTCAAACGAAACACAAGAAATGTGGTACTTAACCCATTTAAAACAAAACCAAAACTTCTAAGTTTTCGTTTCTCTTTATTTACTTAAGTTCGAAAATCGTGTGAAAAGCTTTGAAGCTCCATAGTTTCATTAAAAAGTCGAGTAAGCTCTAAATAGCTTACTTGCTTATTCAGGTACTTGGCAAAACGGGTTGGGCCGGCTTGGGCTCGTCTCGGTTCAAAATAGTCGATCGAAAATAAGAAGAGTTAAGCCCGATATGTAAACTAGTATATAAAGCGCTCGATAGGTACTATTACGAATAAGCATTTGTCCGCAAGAGCCAAGATACGAGTGTTCCCAATATGAGCCAAACTAGTGTAGATTTCATGTATTTGTTCGTATATCAAGTTCAAAATATAGGAAAAGTTTCATGTTTCTTTTCAAAACCCGAAATAGTATAACGTGTTTATTCTTTTGTTCCACATTTAAGAGTCCATGTTTTTCGATAAAAAAAAAAAAATACCACATAAGCTTTTCTAAACACAAACCCATTTATAAAAGTGTATGCATGCACGCATGTTTATATGTGTTTGTGTGCATGTCGAGCATATGATAAAACATGAAAGACTCGTTTAACACATTGTCGTACACCATTTATAAAGTAAAAAGATTAAAGTTCAAAAATGAGAAAGGGTAAACAAGTTTAGAAATGGTTTGTGTTCTTACAGTGAGAGTGTGAGGGTGGTGAGTTCGAACGAGAATGGAAGAAACAAAGCAATCACCCACGAACTAAAGATAGCCCAAGTATTCCAGCTTTCAAAAACTTAAACTCATTTCCTTTTGTTTCCAAAAACGTAACCCGATGCTTTCACTTGTTTCGAAACCTTTTGTTTTGAATGAGAGTTCAAGTGAGTGTGGTTAAGACTTGTGAAAAGCTTGGTATAAAAGAAGATGAAAGAAGAGTGTTAGATTTTTAATATTAACAAGAATGTACTATACCACAAAGGTGACGTGTTTGGTGACTGACACAAAGAAGAAAGAAATAAAAAAAAGGAGAAAGCATGGTCATGAGTCCTTTTTGTCTATGAAAACAATGGGTACTAGAGTGGTATGAGTAGGAAACTATGACTTGGTTGGTTTTGTTGACTTGATAACCGGTGGTGGAGTATGGGAGAAGAAGATAAGTCAAGATTTGTTGCTTGTATGAAATTTCAACACATGCAAAATATTGTGGGTTTGTTTTAAATGTAAAGAGTTATATTTAACAAATGTTTACGTTTGTGTTTAAATATGAACGTATAATATCAAAAGTGAAACGCATGATAATGTAGCAACGTTTATGTTCATGCCTCGAATAGGCTTTTGTACAAAAATTATAAAATGTATATACGAAGTGTATATATAAAATCAAGTGTTCTTGTGTTTGGTTGCATAAGATAAGACACAAAAAGGATAGAAAAGAGTGGGAAGTTAAAACGTGAATTCTCATATTGTTTACGTGTTTCGTTTAAGTTTAAACGTAAGTCGAAATATTTTGGGTGCACGTTGGAAATCGTTAACGCGAATAATATGTTTTTGAATGTTTTTGTAAAAGAAATATATATAAAAAAAACATTAACATTAGTTACAAAATGTGTTTGTTAGACTAAACCATATTATCTATTTGTCGGTTCGTGTGCGAGCTCGTATTTTCAATAAAACGAGATAACTTCTCGTGTGAGTTTGAAAACTCAAAGCAGGGTCAGAAAATATAAAATATGCATTTTCTGTTAATGTTTGATAGTTCAAAATGTTCCTATGTGCGGAATAACCTCCCTTATCTATCTCAAGTGAGCTAATGCTTGCTCAAAATCGTTCATGTAATAATAAATAATAATTTATTATTAAATTTAAAATATGGAAATTTACCGATTTATATACAAAATAAATTTAAAACACTAGGTAAACTCAAAATATTATTTTTATAAACTAAATGTAAGTATAAAAATATGTCGGGATAATTTTTGGAAGTATCGGATTAAATGTTCAAAATAATAACTTACGCGATAGCGTTTATTTAATATGAAATTTACGCGTTTAATGTGAAATGCAAATTCATGAATGAACTAACATGATGGAAATGATGTTAATGAAATGTAGACTAAACCTAGTCTATATGAAATGTCCGTGATGATATGATCATGAATTCGCAGCTAAACCATTAAGGTTACGCGAATTTGATACTCGTAAACCCAGTTTACGATAAATGATGAAATAGTGAACTTGAGAAATGACCTGAAATTACGAGTTGTCACACTTTACCCTAAAACACAACCAACTCTTGAAGACTTGAGATTGTATCATCCATTTTAACACATTTAACCGTCAATTCATTAAAACGTTCAAGAATATCCTCCCCACTTCGACCTGTGTTAACTGGTCCGAGAGGTGGTTCATTGGAAAAGTCATCATGTACCAACTTAGGATCCGTCAATTCAGTTTCATGTTCCAAACTATCCTCATCACTTCGAGCTGTGTTAACTGCTTCGAGAGGTGAATCCTTGGATAAAGTAAACATAGCACCAGACCTTGCCTGATCATCTATGCACCCTGTAGTAGCCAGTTGGCTAGGGATTCCTCCACCTGTGTTAAGTTCCAAAGAACTCTCCACATTAGGAGTTGCCAAAGGTTGGGTCATAATTATGTTTCCACTATCCTGACCAACATCTAAGCATGAATCAGTAGTGGAAGCCCTTCCAATCATGTCACCTCCACACCGTGTGACAGCCTCATCAACAACACCACTAACACCAGCCCGAGGTAGCTTGGTGCCCTTCTGTCTCCTAGTCCATACAATTGGTTTTAACAGTGATTTGGGTTTGACTAGAAGTAGGTTGAGTTTCACTAACAGTGATTGCAAGTGTACTATCAGTGGGTTGAGATGTACTAGCAGTGGGTTCTTCATCAAACTCAGGATCAGCAGGCAAAGCAAGCATATGTGGAAATAAAGGAACATCCCTAATTTGTACATTTGGCGTCTGATTCCTCATATGTGCAAAAACCTTAGGAAGCATATAATGTACTTCATACTCTCTAGAATGCTCAACAGGTTCTTCTATTTGACTTTCCACAATCAGTTGAACAAACCTAGGATATAAATAGTATTTACCCTTCTTCCTAATGTTCTGTACTAGCCCCTCATAAATCATCCTAGACCAATTAAATTTCCTTCCATCAGACAAACAAATAATAGCAGTAGCAATTTTAGAAGGAAAGTCATTAAACCCAGTGGTCTTATTACTCATACACATCAATAAGGTGTGGATCAAAAACTTCCATTGTTTGGAAAACAAATTCTTAAAAAAATTGTACCTTATCACCCCTGTGTGTATAACCTAACCTTTCTAAACCAGCAACTATCTCAGCATCTGAAAGATTATCAAGACCATCAGCATCATCAAAATTCAAAACACTTCTAATGATCTCCTCATGAACCAAGATAACATTTCCATCTACAACAGTGCTAAACACATCTACTCCATCAACCTCCTCAAGCTTAGCATTCCCCCAGAACTGATGAATATAGGCCTTAAGGATGGTTGGTGTGACGGTTAAGGCATAGTGAATAGGACTGTGAATAAGGAAATCAATCATCTGATGAAAACCTTCAGATCTATTGTTCTTGATGAGATTAGCAACAAGGTTATGTGTGTGAGAGTACTGATTCGCCATTATGATTGATAATGGGTATGATATGGGATTTGTGAATTATGCAAAGGAAAGTGATTAGGGTTGATGTAGAGCGCCAAGTTGATGTGATTTGAAGAGCAGTCAAATGATCCATCCATGATTTTGGGAGATAAATATACTTTCGCCAAAGTTACCAAACAGCCCCTGACGTATCCAAAAATAAGCAGCATTCTATCAGTGGTTTGAGGACCACTATCCGGGGTTTGAAACATGCTAGCAGTGGATACAGTGTGTCACTCCAATCAGTTGACCAAGAGATACAACAAGCAAATCAGTGTCTAAAGAAGAGATATCTCACAAAATATGAAGGATTACATTTTTTTTTTTTTTTTTTTTTTTTTAACACTAAAGCTCCAAAGATCCAAGAATTAAGCTTCAAATCAAAAGCTCTAATGTACACTTACCTTCATACCTGCAAGACACACACAAGAATCAAACATAGAGAAGAGAGTTATTGTTAGCAGTGGTTAGCAAAACATGAAAGTAGTTTCATAACACTAGCAATGGTTTGCCAATGCTAAAGTTAAGTTGGTCAACTTCCAGTAGTAATTTGTAGTCAAAGTCAAACGAACTTATTAACTTCTCAACCACTTTAACCTTCCCCTCATTTACTCACTAATACCTTTACTTCTGCTTATAAAAGAGTCTGTAGCCCCAAATAACCACATAACAATCAAACCAAAACCCTAATTCCTCCAAAATCCACAATCAGCTACAATCAGCATAATCAGCATGTGGAATCAACCAGAAGTAATTGATCTAACAACTTCGTCCTCCTCCTCATCATCATCATCATCAAGTGATGATTCTAATCCATGGCGACTTTACCTGCCTCCACAAGCACCAAGACCTAAAAAATCCCCCTTTCTACCTTCATCAGAAGATGATAGTGTGGTAGATCCTAGTGAGTCATCAAGAGGATCAGATGATTCCACTGAGCGTTTGGAGCCAATCTTCAATAGATTGGTTCAAGAGGAAGCAGAAAAAGCAAAACCTTCACCCTCTCACCCTCAACCAAGGCCACGTGCCAAAAATCTACCACTTCCAAAGAACAGAGAGGTGGTTCTTGGTCTTCCTGCACCAATTTTTGTTGCTTTATCTCATATCGGTAAGGGAAAGGGTAAAAGGAAGATGGAGTGATGCTTTATGGTGCAAAGAGTAGATGGAACAACCGAAGACTTCTCATATCACAAATCCATCTACTGTATTCATCTTCATCATCTTCGTTTTCATCAATCCATCCTTCCCATTTTGATCCTTAGCTTCTTCGTCGTACTGGTCATGCATATCCAGCGTATGGAATAGATGATAGGAGCTAGGATAGGAGTCGGAAATCTTGTATAGAACTAGTCTTTTAATTGCATTTGAAGTTAATTATAAGCTGTAAGCTGTAAACTGTTTCTTGAATGAATGAACAATTTAACTTCAGCACTTCTTTTGCATTTGAATGTAACTTCCTTATGTCTGCAAAATGATTAGTGGGAACAAAAAGCAACAAGCAGTGGTTTGAACATAACTATCAGAGGTTAGAAACAAAAGTAGCAATACTAAGATCACATAATAACAGTCCAATACTTATACAAACTTTTACAAAACAAGTTGAGATTTAGAGATTAATCATTCCAATACTAACAACAAGGTACTGAAACCTCCCCACATCAAAAGCTTTAGTGAGAAGATCAGCAACATTGAAATCAGTATGGATTTTTACCATTTGAATCAACCTTTTTTCATTACAATCTCTAATAAAATGATGTCTTATCTCAATATGTTTAGTTCTAGAATGTAAAACAGGATTTTTAATAATGCAAATTGTACTGTTATTATCAATGTAAATCTTAGTATGCATAAAATTGTAACCAAAATCCAGCAATTGATTCTGAATCCAAAGAACTTGACCACAGCAACTGGCAGCAGCCACATATTCAGCTTCAGTTGTAGAATTTGCCACAATAGTTTGCTTTTTACACTGCCATGAAATTAGTCTGCTTCCTAAAAACTGACATCCTCCAGTTCTAGATTTCCTATCCAAACTAGCACCAGCATAGTCACTATCTGTGTAGGCCACCAAGTCAAAAGGAGAATCCTTAGAGTACCAAAGGCCCAATTTAGGATGGCCTTTAAGGTATCTAAAAATTCTTTTAACAGCATTCATGTGTGAGGAATTGGGTGTGACTTGAAATCTTGCACACACACATACTGAGAACATAATATCTGGCCTAGATGCAGTGAGATACATCAAAGATCCAATCATGGACCTGTACAACTTCAGATCAACTTTGGGACTTTCATCATCTGGTAGTAGAGGTTTCTGAGTCTCCATTGGTGTACTAGCACTCTTTACATCTTGAAACCAAAACTTCTTCAAAACATCTGCTACATACTTGTCTTGACTAATAAAGATACCATCAGACCTCTGTTGAACCTGTAGCCCCAAAAAGAAAGTGAGTTCTCCCATAAAACTCATCTGAAACTTATCATGCATAAGTTTCTCAAAATCCTTGCATAGCTCCTTGTTTGTTGAGCCAAAGATGATATCATCAACATAGATCTGAACCAATAAAATATCATCTTTGTACTTCCTAATGAACAAAGTTTTATCAATCAATCCTCTTTTAAACCCATTGTCCATCAAATAAGTAGAAAGGCAGTCATACCATACCCTTGGAGCTTGATGCAACCCATACATAGCTTTCCTCACCCTGTAAACCTTGTCAGGATGATCAGGATCTTCAAAACCAGGATGTTGACAAACATAAACTTCCTCATCAATTGTGCCATACAAAAATGCACTTTTAACATCCATATGATACACTACAAAATTCTTGAATGAAGCATATGCTAAGAATAATCTAATAGCTTCAATTCTAGCAACTGGTGCGAATACTTCATCATAGTCCAAACCTTCAGTTTGAGTGTATCCTTGAGCAACCAACCTTGATTTGTACCTTACCACTATACCTCTTTCATCCCTCTTGTTTCTGAACACCCATTTTGTCCCAATTGCCCTCTTACCATTAGGAAGATCAACCAATGTCCAAACCTCTTGAAGTTTGAACTGAAGAAGCTCCTCTTGCATTGATTCTACCCATCCTTCTTCAGATAAAGCTTCTTCCACTCTTTTGGGCTCCTTTTGAGACAGAAAACAAGCAAACAAACAATTTTGCAGATCTTTATGACTGTTTCTTTTGTGAAGTGATCTTGCAAAGAAACCTTGTTCAGGAAAGGCTTTAGTATTCTTAACCATGCTTCTTGTTTGAACTGGAGTATTCAAATTTCCAAGTATTTGTTCCTTGGGATGAATCTTATGTATCCTTGTAGTGGTAATTGGACTTTCATGAATGACAGTTTCCAAGTTAGACAGATCAGCTTTGAAGAAATCATCCATGTCTTCATCATCAGTAGGAGTATCAATTTCTATCAAAGCAGGCATGGTAGGATCATGTGGATACTCCTCTTCACCAAATAATGGTTTTGCATGTGGTCCAAAGAAAGTACTATCATCAGTACTTGCAACCAGGATTTCACATGAACTATCAGTGGTAGAAGATGGCTTATCAGTGCTTTCAGTTGGCTTAGCAGTGCTTTCAGAATGCCTTTTCTTCTTTTCAATTTCTTCTACTAACACTAAGTCATCTTCCAATAACTCATCCTTATCTTGATGATGATAAACTTTGCCTCCAGTATTCAATACATCATCATCAGTGGGACCTTGCTTATCAATGATGGGTGAGACAGAACCAGCTTTCCACTTTTCAACCAAATAGAAATCCTTTGGAGAATCAGCTTCCTTAGAAGTTGTTTCTGCATCAGCATTCTTTTGTGTACCTGAATTATCATTAGTGGAAGTTCCTGCAATGATAGGCTCATAATTCATAGATTTGGTTAGCATATCAATGTTAAACAGCCAGTCTGGTCCTTTGGTCTCAACACTAGGAGTCTTTTCACTAAATTGAACATGAAGATTCTCTTCAACTATTCTAGTCCTCCTATTGTATACTCTAAAGGCTTTACTATTAGAAGAATAGCCTAAAAAGTATCCATCATCAGCTTTTTCTTGAAACTTGCCTAGGTAGTCTATGGTATTCAAGATAGTAACAGGACACCCAAAAGGTTTTAGGAATGCAATCATTGGCTTCCTATCATGTAATAACTCATAGGGGGTCTTGTTATGAGGCTTTACTACCTTACTTCTATTCTGCACATAACATGCAGTGCCTACTGCTTCAGCCCAAAAGGTAGTAGGTAACTTAGATTCTGACAACATTGTCCTAGCAGCCTCAATTAGTGTCCTATTTTTCCTTTCAGCTACACCATTCTGTTGTGGTGTTCTAGCAACACTAAACTGTCATTCTATACCCTTAACTACACAGAACTAATTCATCACATCATTCTTAAACTCAGTTCCATTATCACATCTGATTATCTTGACCTTATGATTTACTAGATTTTCTATCTTAGTAATGAAACTCTTGATTATTTCACTAGTCTCACTCTTAGCAGCCAAAAAGTAAACCCAAGAAAATCTACTATAATCATCAGTGATCACTAGGCAATACTGCTTATGGTTCAAACTTTTAACAAAGGTAGGTCCAAATAAGTCCATATGAAGCATAAACAGTGGTTGTGTGATGGTGTTTACTGTTTTGGTCTTACAAGAAGCTCTATGTTGTTTACCTTTTTGACAAGCCACACACAGTTCCTTACACTCAAAAAATTTAGAAGGTAACCCTCTAACTAAGTTGCCTTTTACCAGTTTATTGATTGTTTTGTAATTGAGGTGACCTAGTCTTCTATGCCATAACTTAGACTCATCAACTGAAGCCTTAGCAAATAAGCAGGTTAAGGACCTATTGGGAAGAACATCTTTAAGATCAAAACAGTATATGTTTTCCTTCCTAGGTACCCTAAGTTGTATAAACTTCTCATCAGGCATCTTAAATTCCGGTGACAACACCACACACTCAGTTTCACCAAAAAGTACCTAGTTTTTCTTATCATACATTTGAGAAACACTGAATAGATTATACTTAAGTCCCTGTACCAGATAGACCTTTTCAAAGTCTAAATTCCCTGTTCTGATTGTGCCTCTGCCAAGTATCTTTCCTCCCTTTGGATCATTACCAAATGCCACATATCCTCCATCAAAAGCTTCAAAATCCTCCAGGTTGCTCCCATCCCAAGTCATGTGCCCAGAGCAACCACTATCAAAAACTCCTTTATCTTTTAGCTCATCATGTAGATTTCCCTGCACATGAAATTAAACAAATTAGTTCCTTTTGTGGACCCAAGCCAATACTGACTTGGGTCTGCCCTGTGCATCAACATAATCAAATTTATTTAGGTCCATTGATGCACAGTTGACATGATGTAACACCTTGGTCTTAGGCTTCCATTGCCAACTAGCTGAGGCCTTAACAGCATAAAAATGATTTCCAACCACTGTGTCAGTTATCACCTTTGGAATTTTTAAAACTTCTTTTCTATTAGTGGTGATATTTTGCTTAGCCGTGTTTACATTTTGCTTAGCAGTGGCTGGAACCCATTTAGGTGCAGCAGTGACTATTGATTTTGTATTCCCATTCCTCATCAATACTGCCCTAGGAATCATGTTTTTGTTAGGAAGAGGGTTTGTTTTCTTTGAAAAGTTTTGATGATTTACCCTCCTCCAATGATTCCAAACTTGTGGTCTGTTTTTATAACAGTTTCTCTGTAAGTGCTCAAAACTACCACATGCAAAACAAGCCTTTTTAACACATTGAAAATCATCTCCTAATCTATTTGAAATTAGTCCATTAAAGTTTCTCTGGTTTCCCCTAGGTATGTATCTTTTCATCTGTTCCCTAGGTACTTCCTTGTACTCTACTACTTTCTTAGCAATTTGAGCTCCAATTCTAGGTACAAGGTTGGCCTGTTTAGAATCAACTTTCTTAACTTTCTCTATCTCTTCATGCTTAGTTGATTCAGATCTATCTTCCTCAGAATCTGATTCCCAATCTTTAATTGTGGGAGCATCAGATGACTTATCAGAACCTATCTTAGGTGATTCAATCTTGTTAGTCTCACCTACAGGTTTATTAAAACTAAATTCACTGCTAAATGAGAGCTCTTTTGCAGGTGGTGCATGTTTCATAAGAGATGGTGGTGGCATATCATTGTAACCAAGGCCAGTACCATCCTTGAACAATTTTTGACCTATTGGTTTATTTACTAGATCACAAGCATATTGTGTTTTAGCAACCCTAACAACATGTTTTTCTTTTTCTTTTAGGGCTTCTACTTTTACACTCTCTGCCTTTTCTAGTTTCTCTTTAAGCATCTTAATCTCTCTATCCTTAAGGTCAATTTCTCCACCTAGTATATTAATTTTATCAACATACTCAAACTCACATTTAATACAGTAATTAAGCTTTTCTTCAACACTTTCTAGACCAACTCTATAACCTAAGTTATCTAGAGACAGTCTTTCTACTTCTTTCCTTAAACTCTCAGTGATAGCTTTTTGAGATTCTAAGTTATCTTGACATGATTTAAAAGAACAAGTAGAAGTTTTAGAATTATTAGATACCTTAGAATCTGAACCAGAAGATGAAGCATAGGCCATAAGAGCAAAGTTATGCTCTTTTGAAGCTTCACTAGCAAGAAAAGCTGCATTGGGACCTTCTTCAATCTGATCACTCTAGTCATAGTCACCAATCCCATCTTGAGCAACCAAAGCTGAAGAAGAAGCAGGCTCTTCAGGAGTCTTCTTAATGCTTTCAATTCTCTTAGGAGCTCGACATTCCCTAGCAAAGTGACCCTTCTTCTTGCCGTTAAAGCACTCCATTTTGCTTTTGTCGAATCCAGCTCTCCTTTGACCATCATACTTAACCTGTCTTCCAGTCCTCCTCAGAAACTTCCTTGCTTGGAGAGTCAACATAGCCATTTTCCATTGAAGATTAATCTCTTCAAGATCATCAGGATCAATTTGATCTAGATCTTGATTTAAAACAGTAACACTGGTAGTTAAATCAGCCAGAAAAGCACAAATTGCACCATCACTGACATTATCACTAACAGTGGTATTGTTTGCAATAGCAGTGGTTATACCATAAGCAGCAGTGGATGCATCTTGAGTACTTATATGGTTTGTAGAAACAAAAGCAATGTTTTGTATAGATGAAGATGAACCTGCAATATTCTTTTCAGACTCATAAACTTTCAAATTGTTGTAGAGATTGTCCAGAGTCATCTGATCAAAGTCATCTTTGATTCTCCACACAACAGTATGCATAGCCCAGTCAGGTGACAAACTTCTAATAAACTTAAGATTGATATCTTCTTGAGCAACTTTGTACTCCACAGACTTCAGTTGACTGATAAGTTTTTAAAGTCTGTTATACGTGCCATCAAGTTTTTCTCCACTAAGAGCAGTGAAGTTCTCAAGCTGATGCTTTAGCATATTCTTCATTGATTTCTTTGTAGCTTCATTACCAGCAAACCTTGTTTCAATAGCATCCATTAAATCTTTAGCAGACTCATAATGATCAAAGTCCAAGGCAAATTCATTAGGTATTCCCATGGAGAGAATACTAAGTGCTTTAATCTCCAGTTTCCTTTTAGCCTTGTCAACCTCACTAACAATGGCTATTTCAGTACCATCTGCACTCTTCTTAGGAAGAGTATCACCCTTTTCAACAATATCCCAGATGGCATAGTCAATCATACGAATGTATTGCCTCATTTGCATTCTCCAAATTTGGTATTCACCCTGCTTGAGCATGGGTACCTTTGATGCAGTAACCATGTGAGTTTCGTCAGACATCTTAACTTGCTTGAACAGAACTTAACAGAACTTCTTCTTGGTTACAGTTTCTAGATCACAAGCTTTGATACCACTTGTTGATCCCAGTTGAGCAAACGATCTAATATAGAAACTGACTTAAACAAATAATTATTAAGTATCACGCGGAATTTAATACTTAATCTTAAGAAGAAGAACAATGAACATTCAACACCTCAATATTATTATTAATACGAATACTCTAACCAGTATTAGGGTTTTACAACCTTGAAGTGTATCGACTTTAGATATAAAACATACGTATATCTAATCTATCCTAGAACCTCCTTTTATAGGCTAAGGAGTCCTTTACATTATACAATACGTAACCTACAAGATAAATATCTTTTCCATATTTATCTAATACAAAATACTAAACCGACTATACAAGATTAGCAGTGGTTACATTACAATATCCGTGGTTACACAATACTACTAGTCGCGGTTTTGTCTTCATCAGTGGTTCCATTCTTCTGTCCGTGGTTTTATCAATACTGTCCGTAGTTCCAACACTTAGAATAATTTTTGATCCAAGGAACCAAAAACCCAACACTTTCTTTTGCTTTTCTTTTTAATTCTTCAACCCCTTCTTTCTCCTTTCTCATATTACTCCTTTTTTCAATCATACCTAAGGACTTCTAATACTAACTCTTGGTATTGTCCTTGGGTAGATCCCTCCGGCTCTGGCGGATCATAGGACGGATTTTCCTATCCTTAGTCACCTTATAACTCCATGACTGTCCTATTGTTGCCATAAAACCATTTTTCTTGAAAATCTCTCAGAGAGTTTATGATTGAAAAAATGTTTGAAACACTCCGAGAGTTTTATATTTTCAGAAACACTCCCCCTCCACATGTGCTTATAAGTTTTGACAGAAATCTACACAGTGAGGGTAGAGTTCGCACTTTTTGAATTGATCGACTTTAAATGAACAAAACCGATTCGAGACACGTTTACATCACTAGAGAACTAGCTTGAAATTATTACCCGTCCTGGTCAAGTACATAGAAAGTTTCTCGAGATGGTACATTTCCTGACTTAGATTCCTCGTCAATTCAATGGTTACGACTGAGTCTAGCTCTTTTGAGAATCAAACAACGATCATTAAACTTTTTGATCACATTTTAATCACGTCTCCTCCCCCTCAAAAATAGCATATTCGTGATATTTTTGATATCAACGGATTAAACAACATTTTAGAATATTTTGGGGAGACAAACGGATTTGATTTAAGCATGAATTTGGAACATTCTTGTTTTATACTCCCCCTTTAATAAAGCATAATCAATTAAAGGGTTTTAGAGGGAGTTATCTTGAGCACAAAATATTTTGAAAATCTTTTTGAACAATCTTGAAAAAGTGCTCAAGATGATGATGATTTCTCACCAGTTTTAAATGTAGTGCATTGAAGCGTACACTTGATTTTTTCTTTAAAAAACACGAGTTTTGATTTGAAAATAATCAAAAGTCATCATTTTCGTCCGGGTTTCGTACTGAAGTATACGAAAGCCATCTTTGAAGAAATTTTTGGTTCAAAAGTTATGGCCGTTTGAAGTTTTGCTTAAGATTTTACTCGTAAACTTTGAGCTTATGCGTAAGATTTGGTTGCTTAGGCGTAACTTTTGATTCTTAGGCGTAAGATTTGAACCTTAGGCGTAAACTAGTAACCTTACGCGTAATAATTAATTCTTATGTGTAAAAATATCCTTATGCGTAAGCTGTTATTCTTAGGCGTAAAAAATATCTTACTCGTAAGAGTTAATGCTTATGCGTAAATCACAGTCTTAGGCGTAAGATTGAAATCTTATGCGTAAAAACTTGCTTAAGCGTAAAACAAGAATCGTATCTCTCTAACTTATCCAAGCTAGTGAGATTTCACAAGTCGAAGTGTTCCACAAACTTATCCAAGTGAGGGAAACACTGAGTCACCGTTGTTGCACGAAGATTCTTTACCAAAAACTTATGCATAAAACCTTATGCGTAGAAAGAGGGTTTTGACTTTTTCTTACGCGTAATTCGAGGGTTTTGACTTTCTTAGCTTACGCGTAAAAAATGACCAGTTTTCCAAACGATTTCTTATGCACAAACAACTTCCAAAACACTCAAATACCAAGAAAGTTTTGACCTTTATCACCCAAAGTGTTGTTTCTGCTTATGCGTAGAAAAGAACTACCAAATACTCACGAGTTTAAAAGTGAAGAAAAACACGTAAAGCTACGAACTTTTTCCAAAAACTAGAATCTTTAACACTATAAAGACATTAAAACATAAGAATCTTGAAGATTTTAGTGCAAAAATTAAAGTTTTAAACGAGACCACTTTGAGAACGGAAGCTACGCGTAACACTACACAAAAAATTTCAACCAAAAACACTCCTAAACCATTGTTTGGCGATTGATACCAATTGTACGACCTTAAATATCTCAACCTTATCACGTATACCACTTATCACACAAGTTACACGAACCAAACACAAACACACGTATACGTAGAACACGTGAAACACAAACTGTTAAGCGTAGAAAGAAAGAAGAAAGATTAAGAGAAAGATGGTGACTTGATGTTATAAAACCGTGTATGTGTAGAGAGAAAGATGAACACAATAAGATGGTATATCAAAGAGAAAACACACACAAAACACACTCAAGCACACCCCTCAAATGAGGCTTTGAGGGGTATTTATACTACAAGTACTAAACGCCCCATGGGCTTTGGGATGGGCTTGGATTGGACTTGGATTGGATGACAACTTATACAAGGCTAGCTTAACATAACATTTAGCCATTTAGCTTAGCTCAATCCACAAGCCCGTTGACTATTCTATCATGATATCTAACACACGTTACAAAGTTCCTAAACTTAAATGGCCATCACTTCTAATAAAAATTTTACGGCTAACAACATCATATGCAACCTTTGGGGGGAGAAGTGTGAAAAGAATACATTTAGATGATGTTCACTTATTCAATCAAGAATGACATTTCCATATGCAATTCTTAAGGGGGAGAAGAAGTATGATAATTTTACATGTTGAGTTATATTTGAGAATATACGGTCATACGGCTCCTAACTCATGTAAGAACCGAGCTTCTTCTTATCGGTTCATCTTTACATGGAGTTTCTTCTAAGAGCCGGTAGTTGACATCTTCTCATGGGCTGATGTGATGTATGACAAATTGCTTCCAGTTGCGGGGCGGATTTCCTTGATGAACGTCTTTCTGTTCTTGTTTGATTGGGAGGGATTTGATTTAAGGGGATTTGCTATTTACAAGTTAACGGGAATGCATTTAGTGAGAAGAAGATGTTAACTTTTGATAAGGTTTTAAAAGGTACCTTTTTTAGGGGTCGTTTAAGCCCTTATTTGATCACTTTTGTATCCGTTATTGCTTAATATCGTTCCTTTTCACTTTTTAGGTCTCTTGAAGGCAAAATGCTGGAATGGCACTTATTTGGACGAAAAGGCGCGAATATACGAAGAAAATGGCCAAAGTCAGAATCGAGACACTCAAAGCTGCTGAAAACATAAGGTGACGGCGTCAGGTGTTAATTGCGACGCCGTCGGAGGATTTTTGTGACGGGACAGAAGCCAAAACTCCTATTTTCAAGTGACGACGTCAAGTTATAAAAGAGTAGGCCGTTGCAACTCAGACGGCCTAGATTCTATCCAGACGGCGTCAGAAGCTGAAGAGGACGGCGTCACAACCACAAGGTGACGCCGTCACAAGCTGATAAAGACTATCACAGCATGCGCGCGAAGTAGTTGATATTGTTTTGGCCATAACTTTTGCATACGAACTCGGATTTAGGTGGTTCAAAAGCCCACGCGACCGGAACGAGAAAATCTACAATTTGGTGAAAAAATGGTCGTGACGCCGTCACTCTATAAGTGTGACGCCGTCACCCTTTGCCGACAGAAAATCTGCCTATAAATAGAACATTATAACTTCACTTTTTGTAAGCCCTAAACCCTAAGTCCGATTCCAGGGTTTAGGTAGGTGTTTTTCCAGCAACTTAAAGGGTTTCAAACACTCCATAAACATCGTGTAATGATTTGTTTGTTAATCCAATCCTATGGTATGTCTTCAATTATCATGATTGTTGCTTGCTCTTCATTAGTTATGCTTGGCTAATTCACCTAGTGTTTGCTTATGATTGTATGAAACTTGTATGTAATTAATTAGATCTTATTGATTTCTTAGTGATGCTTGTGTCTATCTTCATCATTAGGGGTGTGACAATTTCAATGAGTCTAATTGGTTTAGTTTATAATTCTTGCATTCTACTGTCTCTTGTTTGATTGGTTGTCTCTTATCTTAATTGTAATTGGCTTAGGAGTGAGACTAGGCTATCGTTGTGTTTAATACTTGATAAATCTTTGATAGTTTATGAATGACTTGGTGGATTTCGTTTACTAAACCAAAGATAACCTTAAAGTTAGTTTATGAATGACTTAGTGGATTTTGTTTACTACACTTAAAGGTGACTTTAAAGAGTTAGGGAATGCACACCTTACGACCTTAGAAAACACAACGCGTTAAGAATAAGGACGTGACAATTCAACCATCAATAGGATGTGACAATTCAGTAGGTAGAATTGGATAGCTAGCAAGGAGTAATACATCATAAGTAGATACGCTTCACGTTACTGGTAGACCCATAATTTAGTTAGTATCTTTTGGGATTGTTGACTAGCAACTAATTCCACCCTCCCCTCCAAAACCGAGATTCATAAAATATAAAAATACAAAAATAATCATCCCTCACCTTTAGACTTAAATCGACATACACTTCAGCCTAACGACACTATTCCCCTAGAGAACGATATCAATACCCGTGGCTTACCCTAATACTACACTACAACGATTAGGTTCACTGCCTAGGGTGTTGAAAAACTTGCTCGACGAAAAGGAAGTTCCTTTGACCCCGAACGACGCGTGTAGCGTTATCAAGTTTTTGGCGCCGCTGCCGGGGAATAGTTATTGTTTAGGCTTGATTTCTATCTAGTTTAGGTCTACTCACAAGATTCCTATCAAGTGAGATTTTTTTTCTTTTTATTAGCTTCCTTGTAGTCTATCCCCCTTCTTTGTGCCTTTGTTCGTAAAACTTTTCCATTGACTCTTCCGTTCACCATTATGGAGAACGCGAATCCACTATATCCGCGATTAGGTTTTTTCATAAAAAATTATGATATTACTAAAGCGGATTATTCAAGATGGTGGGAAGAAAGTAACCAAGTCCATAAACCTTTTGAGGGTTTTACCATTCCATCAAGCTCACAAAATACCTCATCTAGTGAAACATATGCTTCGTATGAGCCTTCACCTAGGATAGACTTTCATGAACAACCTCCGTGTTTAGAAACTATTTTTAGTGAGGCCTTTAGGAGAACTGACCAAATTTGTGAAAACATCATGGTAAGCAACCAAGCATTAAACCATAAGTTGGATCAATTACTAGATTTGGTTTCATCACGACCTAAGGAAACATTACATGACGAGCATATAGATGATGTAGATGTGATTGAGGATAAGGTGAGAAGTCTAGACCCACAAGGTATCCCACAAGTCCCACCATCATTTAAGGCATACACACCGCACGTGACTTACCCGGAAGTAGTAGAAGAGACTTTAGGAATCCCAATGGAGGTAGAACATTTGAACCAAATGCAACTGGAGAATATAGGTTTGAATACTTGTAGTCTCAGTCTTACTCTTAGTTCTAGGGAATTTCCTAGTGTTGATAAATCGGAACCTCAATCTTTACTTCCATCCTTAGATATACATCTAGGAGACAAAAGAGGAACCGACCCACCCATCAACCAATTTAGTCCGGGTAGTTTTAGGATGAAGGAATCCATTCACACACCCCCTTCACCTCACGTGACATATTTCCACCCTAAGGGTGTGTATCGCTACTATCACCCGCACTTAAACTTAAGTGTAGGGAAAACTTCCCCTTTATCTGTTAAATAAGGGTAGAGTCAGGCTCGTGACTCGAACAAAAATAAGCGCTTCTTGGGAGGCAACCCATGTGTATTTGTTTTTCATTTTTATTTGTGTGTCGTATATCTTTTATTGATTGTTTATTCTCATGTTTGAATTTGTAAAAATGCTTTATTTTGTCTTTAACCTCGTCTTAATTACATATAAAGGTATTTTACATAAGGGATAAGTGTAGGGAGGATTACACACGTTTTCAAAAGAAACGTGAACATGAGAATTACAATTGTTTAAAAGATATACATGTGTGTTTTTTCGAGTCAAATGCTTGTATCGAGTCATAATGGATGTTTTGCAGGAAATTTTTCCAGATTTTAAAGATAAAAATGTTCCAGAATTTTTTTCAGAAAATCGCAGACCAGTTTCTGTCAGGATAACCTGACGGCGTCAGGATCACAACCTGACGGCGTCAGGAGGAGCAGAAACAACTTCTAACTTTTTCTCGTTTTCCGTGCTACTTATAAATTTTTGGAATTTTCCAGGTCTTAATTTTCTAGAAAATCTACAAACATCCATTCCACAAGCATTATATCTTATTTAAGTCTGGAATTACATCTTGTTGTGATTTTTCTTTGTTCGGTTTGATGCGTTGGGTTGTTTGTTTTCTTCAAGTGTGCAGGTTTTATTTATCAAGAAGAAGATACATAAGATTGGAAGGAGCTTTTCACGCATACATTCTTCTTGGAAAGGATTTAACCACTACTTCACACACGGATCCTACCGAGCTAATCAGGGGAGTACTAGTTTCTTTCGTTTTTAATTACCTTCCATTATCATAACTTTGATACTTTCGGGGAACATTGGGGACAATGTTCAGTTTAAGTGTAGGGAGGGAAAATAAAACGGGAACTTTGAAACTATGCTTATCCTTGAATATTTGCTTTGTCCAATTGTATTTGTGTAATAAACCATGAGAATATGTCGGTTAGGGTAATTTTGGCACCAAATTTAAAATTTTTCATGACACATAGGAGTGGGCCATTAGTTTTAACAAAAGCGTCTCACGGATAGGAAGTTGCATGACTAGCACAAAAACCCTTTACCACCTAAATTCCACCCAAAATGTGAGGATCGCCATTAGATTAGTAGGAATTGAAGCATTCATCTTTAATGCTTAGAGTGTGAACCGGTAGTATAATAGATTCTAGAACTTGTTTTGTGATGCATTCCGAGATCGCTAGTAAGACTACACTTGTGTAGTTAGGAATAACTAAATGATAAGAGGCATTAGGATAACCCTTGTTTGATACCCGTAATATAATTACTTCTTCCACCTCGGTTGAGTAATTCCCCCACACCCTTTGCGTTGTACTCATCTTTAGTACACGATACCCCTAGTTAACCCCTCAGAGCCTATCCTTTTCGCGGTCCTCGTGATGTTTCGGTTTTTTCCGGAATATCAATGAAGAGCATTGTTTACACCCCACCCCCAAATATACACCCAAATCGCCTTAGCCTACCCCTTATGCACTCACTTTTAGTGCAAATTATTGTTATCACCCTAAACCCTTAGTTCAATTATCCGGTTGCTTGCATGAGTTGCTAAGTCGAGTCATATCCTTTGTATACAGTTTTGGGACGATTGGGATTCATGGGAAAAGTTAAAGTTTATGAAATGACGGGAAGGGAACGTTAAATTCAAATTCCCTTTGTTTGCATAATGATGTACCCCAAGTGTTTTGATCTTTTCAATTCGGGTCAAATTAGTGTTAGATTAATAAAAACTCAAGTGTAGGGATGTGCTTATAAATCCTTATCATCTTGATGTTACCGTAGAGGATGGTAGAGTAAAAGTGTATGCAAAAAAAAAAAAAAAAAAAAAAAAACATACGGGCTACCATCCTACATCTATCCTTTAATTTTATGTTTGTTTATTTCAGTTAGCTAAAGTTTAGAGTGTCGAGTCTTGGCTTAGCAACGCCATTCTTCGTATGCTTGTAACATAAGAGATTTTTGACTTGCCACCACTATATAGCGTATCCCACCAAACCCTTTGTTTCCCTACCGTAAGCCTAACATTACAACCCTTTAAAGACCTCTTTGATAGTCTTTCCTAGGTGCTTACGCCAAAGCGATGGAGGTTTGATCTATTCTCAAGCCTATGGTAATCTATGTACTAGGACCGGTTAATGAGTGTTTATCTTCCATTTCTAATTTGTTATATTTCATATACACCCGAGAGAGATGTGAGTATCCAAACACCCCATGTGAGGTGCTAGTATGTGATTTCCGTGCTTGTTATGACTTTTGCGGGGCTTATATATGTTGTGGACCGTTTTGAATGAATGCTTCATGACCCCTAACTTCTAAATTAATTGGCTAAAAGCACATTTACTTGAGGACAAGCAAATACCAAGTGTAGGGATATTTGATAAGGTTTTAAAAGGTACCTTTTTTAGGGGTCGTTTAAGCCCTTATTTGATCACTTTTGTATCCGTTATTGCTTAATATCGTTCCTTTTCACTTTTTAGGTCTCTTGAAGGCAAAATGCTGGAATGGCACTTATTTGGACGAAAAGGCGCGAATATACGAAGAAAATGGCCAAAGTCAGAATCGAGACACTCAAAGCTGCTGAAAACATAAGGTGACGGCGTCAGGTGTTAATTGCGACGCCGTCGGAGGATTTTTGTGACGGGACAGAAGCCAAAAATCCTATTTTCAAGTGACGACGTCAAGTTATAAAAGAGTAGGCCGTCGCAACTCAGACGGCCTAGATTCGATCCAGACGGCGTCAGAAGCTGAAGAGGACGGCGTCACAACTACAAGGTGACGCCGTCACAAGCTGATAAAGACTATCACAGCATGCGCGCGAAGTAGTTGATATTGTTTTGGCCATAACTTTTGCATACGAACTCGGATTTAGGTGGTTCAAAAGCCCACGCGACCGGAACGAGAAAATCTACAATTTGGTGAAAAAATGGTCGTGACGCCGTCACTCTATAAGTGTGACGCCATCACCCTTTGCCGACAGAAAATCTGCCTATAAATAGAACATTATAACTTCACTTTTTGTAAGCCCTAAACCCTAAGTCCGATTCCAGGGTTTAGGTAGGTGTTTTCCCAGCAACTTAAAGGGTTTCAAACACTCCATAAACATCGTGTAATGATTTGTTTGTTAATCCAATCCTATGGTATGTCTTCAATTATCATGATTGTTGCTTGCTCTTCATTAGTTATGCTTGGCTAATTCACCTAGTGTTTGCTTATGATTGTATGAAACTTGTATGTAATTAATTAGATCTTATTGATTTCTTAGTGATGCTTGTGTCTATCTTCATCATTAGGGGTGTGACAATTTCAATGAGTCTAATTGGTTTAGTTTATAATTCTTGCATTCTACTGTCTCTTGTTTGATTGGTTGTCTCTTATCTTAATTGTAATTGGCTTAGGAGTGCGACTAGGCTATCGTTGTGTTTAATACTTGATAAATCTTTGATAGTTTATGAATGACTTGGTGGATTTCGTTTACTAAACCAAAGATAACCTTAAAGTTAGTTTATGAATGACTTAGTGGATTTTGTTTACTACACTTAAAGGTGACTTTAAAGAGTTAGGGAATGCACACCTTACGACCTTAGAAAACACAACGCGTTAAGAATAAGGACGTGACAATTCAACCATCAATAGGATGTGACAATTCAGTAGGTAGAATTGGATAGCTAGCAAGGAGTAATACATCATAAGTAGATACGCTTCACGTTACTGGTAGACCCATAATTTAGTTAGTATCTTTTGGGATAGTTGACTAGCAACTAATTCCACCCTCCCCTCCAAAACCGAGATTCATAAAATATAAAAATACAAAAATAATCATCCCTCACCTTTAGACTTAAATCGACATACACTTCAGCCTAACGACACTATTCCCCTAGAGAACGATATCAATACCCGTGGCTTACCCTAATACTACACTACAACGATTAGGTTCACTGCCTAGGGTGTTGAAAAACTTGCTCGACGAAAAGGAAGTTCCTTTGACCCCGAACGACGCGTGTAGCGTTATCAACTTTCTATTTCCCCAAATGGACAATCTAAAAGAAGGTCGAGTCTACAGTCGGTTCTACATTCTCTGCTACATGTTAGAAGACTAAAGACGAGTTGCATTTGATTATCTAAAGACTTCTTCTTAATCTGGGCATTTATCAAACAGATTGTCGGTTTTGGGGAGAGAACTAATTGGGTGAGAGTGAAAAGTCATATTTAATACCCAATTAGACTTGCTCACACTGTTCTTCAGCAAGTTGATTCTCACAAAGACTTCAAGCGATCTTCTCAAGAAATTTCAAGTATTTGAGCTTATAATATGTTGCTGATTCTGAAGTGTCAAAACCAGCAAGGGGGAAGGAGACACACATCTAAACACAAAGCGAGCAAACTTGATGAACTTAATTCTTCTAAGTGATTGAAGATATCCCAGGAAGACAAATGTCATGACCGCAGAGAAACTCAAGGTTTTACTCATCAAGGCTTTTAGTGTTATTATTCCAACCACGTGGGGGAAGTGATGGAAGAGAAAGTTTCTGAAGATAAAAGAGGTACGCAAGTGTGTGATGATTTCGATGTTATTGCAATCATCAGGGGAAAGAGAATTGTGTACATTGGGGGCGCTCAGCTGTTTCACTTGAGTGCTTAATCAGTGATTCAGAGATAATCACTTATTCCGGAGTTGACATCCGCAGAGATTGTCATCCGCAGAGATAATCAGTGATTCGGCCTACTACTTCAATGTTATCAGTTATTCTCTCTTTGGGCATTCAGGTACTTCGGGTTCTTGAGCTTCATACACTTTCTTCAGGGGGAGAGAAAAGTATACATCGGGGTTATTCTTTGGCTATTGGACTTAATCTGCTACTTCGATGGTATAAGTTTCTCTGTCTTCGGGTATATGTGTATTCTGGTTCGTGAGCTCTAGTCTAAGAGATTGACTGCATCAATTCATCTACCTGGGGGAAAGTGGTCTCTTGACAACTTTTTGGAATGGATCGCTTTAGACTTCAGTTGAAAAGAAATATGAGAAGATTCATTCAAGCGTGGGATGATACGTTGCTGTTCTTGTTGATGATATAACCCTGAATGGAGAATCTCGATTATCGTTCTTAAAAGGAGCAGCGAGACTTATGATAATGGTGTGCTTCTCTGTGCACCTGGCTAAGGAAAGCTTGAAATATAGCTTCGAATCTGCTCAGCTACAGGATTTTCGGTTTGGGGGGAAGCTGCCAAAGTCTCTCTTTCTCAAAGGCTCATGTTCTATCTTCTATTCTGGAGCCTCGAAAGCTTTGGTGGTGGAAGTTTAAGAGATGACGAATTCTATCTTCTACGACGTGCTGCTCGATATCCTTATCTCGGTACTCGTATCATCATCTTCTTAATCTATATCATCTTCTCTATCATTGTAAATATTTATCAAAAACAAAATACAAAAATATAAAACCAACAAAAAGAAAATAGAAAAATAGAAAATTTCAAAAACTCATAAAAATTAGAAAATTTGAAAAATACCAAAAATATTGTTTTTCAAAGACATGTCTTCTGGTATCGATAACATCTGCGGTCTTAGAAATGTCATTCAACAATGGCACGGGACCATAGATGAAGTTCGAGCAGGAGGTGTAAATATTTCTTTCTTAACATGTCTCAAAATATGGCTTACAGTTATTTCAAACTGTAACCCGGGCGTCAAATAATGGCTTGCAGTTACTTCAGACTGTAACCCGTGCTTAAACAATGGTTTGCTATTATTTCAGATAGCAACCCACTCTTCAAGGATGGAAAGTGCTGCGCTAAACCAATTTTCAAAAATTTCGTGCACTTATCCTAAAACTAAATGAGGAAAGTATGTCGAAGGACTGCTGTTCCTACTCAAATATTTTTTCTTCAAAAATTCTTCAGAAAATAATTTGTTTTAACAAAATGGTGGAAAATGAGTTGCTTGTAAATCAATCAGATTCAGAGTTTTCGTAAAAAAAATTGAAAACTCAATCAATGACTTCAGCGCTTTTAAACTTTTCTGAAAAATAAGTCATTGATTGAGGGGGAGAATGTTTTCAAATTTATATCATCTATCGGACTTATCTAATTATCCTAAATGCTTAACTGAAAAATGATGTTATCCTATGTTGAAGGACTAGGTGCCTAGGATATGATTGTTAGGATTAGATGATTTGAGTTTGATGAACACATAAATCCCATGCCTTATGTGAACTGATTGATATGTTGAATTGACTTTCATTAGTCGATTACTGTTTGGGTGTTGTCGACCACCATATATCTGTTTGTGTTGACTAACGTATGCAGATAAGATGGTTATAAGAATGTTCCCGATCCGGATCCGACAATATATGATGATTGGATGCCAAAAGGAAAGGGTAATTATATTGGGTCGACAAAAGAAGAAACAGAGCTTAATCAGATCTCTCCATGGATAGTTGGCACGATATATGCAACTTCAGAGGTCTCACTGCTTCTGCAGACGGTTTTCTTCCAGCCTTCAGCAACAACAATAAAAGCAGCTTAACCACCTAACGTATTTTTGTGCAGGACAAGTAGTGAATTACTCCATTTTTAAACAATTTTGAAAAATATTGTTTTGAAAATGAAAAATATTGTTTTGAAAATAAATCGGATTCAAAGTTTTGAAATCAATCGGACTTTGTTTTGTCAAATCTTCAGTGATTTCAAATTAAATATTTTCAAACGATATTTCATCAAAAAGTCCGTTTGTACGTTAAAATGTGCTGATCTAAAGATTTAATGTTATGTCATGGTATGATTTTCTTTAAAAATCAAGATCTGTTAAAATGAAATCTTTTCTGTTCTTGTTTGATTGTGAAATTGCTTTATTTTACTTAAAGATCTTTTAAAACAATCATACCTGACACTAACAATCTTTAATGTCTTAAAATGGTCCTTATCTGTCATTTTTCAAAATCAAATCTTGCCACGTCTTTCCCCAAAATTTTCTAAATGATTTAAATCTTTTGGGATCACAAATCTCAAATGGTTTGAAATTTTTGATCGGGGGAGAGACCGTGATTTAAATCTCAAATATGTTTTAAATGGAATTGGTTTTAGTCCTTCAAAGGCACTCCTGCCTCTATGTGCCAAATGATTTCAGTATACATAATGCACATGTTGAGGGGGAGCATTTATCCAAAAACAAGATGAGTTTTTAAATCAGGCGCATTTTCTCCCATGTTTTCCAAACCTTATTAAATCACTTGGGATCCAAAATCTCAAAGGGTTTGTTATTTTTGATCGGGGGAGAATTTGTGATTTAATATGAAATTTGATAATAGATGATCGTTTTGATTCAAAGTGCAAGTTCTCTCTAATATGTGCTAAACTCTTTCTTTCGTTTATCGATGCACATATTGAGGGAGAGCAAATGGTTTCCTAATGGATTTTGTGATCGTGAATGTACTTCAAAAGAACTCCTTCCTCTATGTGATAAAATGATTTAAAATATCCTACGCACATATTGAGGGGAGAGAATTTACCAAAGAAACTCAAATGGATTTTTCCAAGGAAATTGTGATCAAGAAATCATTTCAAGAACTCTTGCCTCCATGTGCTAAACAATTTCAAAATCATATGCACATGTTGAGGGGGAGCATTTCTAAAAGATCAAAAACAATTAAGGTACAAAATGCTTTGATATTGTATCACAAGTACCTTGATTGATTTTTCAAATGATTTTTTCAATTGGTTTCATAAAGGAATGAACATAACCAAAAGACCGACCAATTTACTTTATGCATGGTGTTATAAGGATGGTTAGGTTAGGTATTCGTTCCCACGATCCCGCCAGAGCCGGAGGGGTCTACCCAGGGACAATCCACTAGATAGTGTAGAGTCCTTAGGTATGATGAAAAAAGGAAAAAAGTAAGAAATGGGAAGAGTGCGGACTGAGATAGAGCTAGAACTGGAATAAACCCAACAAGGTTCTAGTAATGAAGTCTCGGTAAGCACTGAAGGGGTTGAAGAATGAAAAAGAAATAAATGTGAAAAGGGTGAAAAGAAATAGCCCTCCAATAATTCAACCTTATGGCAGATACCGGGTTCAATACATATGCTACTGGTGGCTACTAAGGTAACACTGGTATTGAAGACAAGACGTCATGGACCCAGTGACGCACTGCACTATAACTTCCCAAGCTACTCAAGTTCCTCTTAAAAAGGGCTTGTTTCATTCTCACGGGGAACCTACGTAATCTATCGACTTTCTCTTAGAGATTGTTGATATTGAAGAATGAGACCCTCTCCCTAGTCTCCGGCGTAGGAAACCAAATGTGCACTATTGAGTCTAGAGCCAAGAGATCATCCACAAAATCTCATTAGGACACAAAAATAATGAAGACTTGCTGTTTCACACAATGTGGAAAGTAAGTATATATTGAGAGTCCTACGCATTATCCTTGTGGTATTGCCAGAACATCCGAGTGATATGTAAAAGTATTCACGATGAAGATGGAAATCCTTCTAGAGCCAACATCAAACAAGCTCTTGGTGGGTGACATGTGAGATCTTTCTAAAGATCAAGCTTATGACAAATGAATAGAAACAATGGGGCAATTCATTTTTGAATCAACCTTGGTCCAGGAAATGAATTGACGAATACTTTTGGAAAAACCGTTCGATGTGCGAATCTCTTCTTTTCTCTAGCACATCGAATGTGTACTCTTTTCAAATACAAAAAGTATTTATGATTGAAAATTGATCTTTCTCATAAAACCTTCGTCGTATTGCAAAACTCTTTCTTCTAAGTAATACGCGATTGTTTTTCAAATCAATTTTTCATCAATCAGTGAATCTCAATTCGCTGGTTCACTCACTCCGTGTTGTCTTCTTTGAGACGTTCCGGTTTGAGAACAGCTAGAACAGCTGCGAAACCCTGTCAAGGAGATTCTTCGGAATTATACCTGATCACAGGCAGTACTTGTACTAATCAACGGGGAACCGTGGGCCGTGTACCTCAATTCAACGAAAGTGATCAAAGACACTTTCATGTGTTTTATTTCTAACTGTTGTTTGCAAGTACATTTGGACGGTTGCAGCTGATCAGAATTGAGAAGTCAATCCAAAGCCGCATGCTCACAGCATCCACACTTAATTGAAGAAATCATGTCTAGTGCATATCTACATAACCTGGCTCTGATATCTTTATACTATGCTTCTGCTACGCTGCTGCAAATATCATTAACCAGTAAACTTCCGCTACTCTGATGGAAAGATGTCATGATCCTGAAAGTGTGAGCATGTCGGTCCAAAAGTCACAACATCACATGATGGCAACACAATAAAGGGTGATCCAGAGATTTACTGTAGCTGATGATCTCGAATAAAGCTCGAAGATCATCAAAGATGTGGATCAGTTAAAGGCCTCCACTAAAAGTACAAAGTTATCGGATTTTAAAGAATCACTGCTAAAGCACAAAGATGCAGATGTTGAAGAATTAATGTCTACGAGCTCAAGACTGAAGATTAAATAGAATGCTAGGATTCGAATTGTAAAACATGGGGTGACCTCCCTTAGGGGGAGATTGTTAGGAATTAGAAATTCCATAGTGAAGTATCGGTCACCCCAAATATTATCTAGAATAAGTTAGCTCGTAGACATATCGTTAGTTACGTTATTTGTTAGTTTATTAGTTAGTTATTAGCATAGTTTAGTTTAGAGCAACACCGTGGAGGAAGGACGGGTCTTTACCCACTGTATGCCTGATCCATAGTCCGAAGGAGGACGTGTAGTATGTAACTATAAATACCCTCTACCTCCCAAGGTAGAGGGTTGGACCTTTCATTCTAATCTAACCTTTTCTCTTTTGTTTACTTTCTCTCTCTAGAAAGGCTCCCATCCTACTTTCTCTCTCTAAACTATCTATCTCATTCGATCCATACTAGTATGATGTGATATGTTTATGAAATCCAATATGTTACATTATCTAATAAGAACACGCCTTTGTGAAGGTCAACTTCAATCTCAAATAAGTGATAAATAATTAACTCGAAAGTAATCCACTTGTGTCAAATGCCCACCACGTGAATAAACATACAACCGGATGTATATTGACCCACTGAACGAACCTGAACAAATGATTCCTCAACATCAATGCATTCTTCCTAAAGGTATATATGTAGAGACTGATCTGGAAGATTCACCAATAATGTTTTCGAGCAGATGAGGTAGTCATTTTCCTTAATGTTCATGTGGTTGATTTATAGCGTGCACATTGAGAGGAACAATAATCCGTGAAGATTTAGCAAAGGAATACCAAAGAGCGGATCATTATTCAATAGTGCAACAACAATATTACGATAGTCATTATCAACGCCTCGAGGAATAACTGGAGATTGGGTTTCTCGAGTAGTCTGAGTTGTACTTCTTAGATAGAGAACCAGTTGAGTCAGCAGGAACCGGAGCAGGAGCTTCAGGAACTGGATGAACAACATTCGTTGGAGGTTGGAAGTACTCATTAAACATATCTTAAAATAATGAATCCCAAATAATAAATCCCAGTTATCCTTAGTAAGTGAAACATTAGGCGTTGAAGGAGAGTCATATGACTATAATTCAAGCATCAATCAACATGTAGTATATGCACTCTTCTCCCCCTCAAAAATTGCATCCGAAGTTGCCATTTTTGATTTGAACAAGTGAATAAGAATATACACCAATGAACGTAGATCCACTTGAGGGTTGAATGAGCGTGGGAAAAACATGAAGCTTGTTGATGAAGAATGTCGATTAGAATGGTCATAAACATGAAGATTTCTCTTCTTATGAAGATAAAGCGCACTGAAGCATACACCTTTCTTTTCTTTGAGGAACGGGGTCTGAAGTGTTATCTGCAGATGCCATAGTGTTGAAGAACGAGGCCTGAACTGATGTGAACAGACGTCATAAGAAGATTTCTCTTCTTTAGAAGATAAAGTGCACTGAAATGTACACTTTTCTTTTCCTTAGAGTACGAGTCTTGAACTGTTGTGTTCAAACGTCATAATCTCTCTTTTTTCAACTACTCTTGTCAAACTTGTAATCAATCCCATTATCATTCAGTAGGCTCTTTGTCGTGACAGCTGATGGAGAAAACCCAATATGATAAATTTGACATTGAAGTAGAATAACCCGAACTCGTGACTTAAACTTGCACACATGTAACAAAGAGCGGTGCCGAGAGTTCATCCTCCATTGAATCTCTAAGTACTCTATACTCTTCATCCAACCAACCATCAAGTATAAGACGTACATCACCTCTTGAAAATCCACAATTAAATGTGACACTGAGCACTACAACGTAACTCTTTAAAGTGATAGATATTTTGTGGTGGTAAGAGCCCAATTCCCCCAAGTGGTAAAAGAAAAAGAAAAATCACCAAAAAATAACTAGATTTCCAAGTCTTTGTTTTTGAAAATATTAAAACCTCGAACAAGGATCTCGAAGAATCTTCGTCCAACCATCCCCGATACCTTCAGATACTAAGTACACTTGCCCGTGACATTTCACTTCAACCTCAAATAGATAATACTGAATTAATACCGTTGTCACATTTTCTGGTTAAAAGCTCAAATCTAGCCTCCTTTGATGTTTTAAGTGAACTATGATAATGGTCTCATCCCGACCATGGTTAAAAGCACATAACCCCGTAAAACTTAGAAATAACCAAACTGCCATGAAGAATATCCAAACAATCATCCAATTCAGGAAGTACACCCTTTATCTCTTCTTAGAAGCAGAAACCGTAGCACCAGCATCAGATAAGATCCAGAAATACACTTTCCTTTTTCCAGGATGGTTCCATCTTCACGGGATTTTACAATTCTATGGTTTAAACCGAGAAATAGTTTTTTTCGCGGGATTTTACAAAACCAAGAATAAACCGTAGGATAGATCCGGAAATGCACTTAACAATTACCAGGATGTTTCCACTGTCACGAGATTTTACAAATCTATGATTTAAAACGAGAAATAGTTTCTTTCGCGGGATTTTACAAAATCAAGACTAAACCGTAAACAATGTCAGCTTGGATGTGATATGACAACTTTGGTTTCGGTGAATATCTGTTTTAGGGGAACATGCAGCGGTTCATCAACGATTCATTCTACATCATCAACAATTCTTCTCCCATGTGTAGACAACTTCACAAACCATACTAATTCAAGTAGTATAAACTACTTCCCCCTGGAGGTTGTCCGTAAACCAACAAAGTACACGTTTCTCCCCCATGATGGTTTCAAACTTTCGGAAGCATCACTGACGTGTACGATCATTTGCACGAAAAGTTCTTGTCATAAGAAAACCTTGAAGAATCATGGTTGACACTGAAGATTTTAGAAAGATTTTGCTTAGACTGTGAAGTATCATTGACATTCAATAGCATCGAATAATCTATGGGAATTGCTGATTACATCTCATCCATTCAACTCTTTGCCCACGTATTTAGTCGGCTATTGCAGTGACCAATTTGGTGAAGTAAACCTGATATATCTAACTTGAACATGAAGTAGAGTTCCCCAGGTTTGTTACTTAAGCTTGTACTAATCCTTGTGAAAAAGAAATGGTGTACCCAATGTACAAGACCTCTTGACGTATCCTCAACTGCGTGAGACACCGAAGTGATAGCTACTTTGTGGGTTAAGCGAGAAAGAATCACAAGAGTAACTAAATAGCCAAGTCTTTATCACACTCTATAAATGCCCAAACAAGTCGTCTTCGCGGAAGGGTAGAAAGAAAGAAGACGAAATAAGTAAACGCGCCCGAAAAACCTTACTTCAAATCCAAATAAGAAATACCATCCAAACAACCCCGGAGTCAACTTTGTTCAACCATCAAATCAAGCCGTGACATAATATTCTCCGTGAAAATGTAGACACCAAGGTACCAATTCTCATAACACAAAGAATCTCATCATCACACCAAATCTCATCATCCAATCTCATTATCCCAAATCACATCATCAAATTTCATGATCATTAAATCACATATATACAATCCAATTAAGAGAAGCCCATCCGTCCATCATCCAAATCCAAGACATCATATACTTCTTGAGCGCAATCCAACAAGAATAACACCCGGTCCGAAAACAAACCAAACATCTCAATACAAGCCAATATCCGGGTTTAGTCTTTATCATATCACTCATATTACCAATTATGTTAAAATATTGTATCCAAAATAATTTGTATCACAAGAATACGGATATCAATATTTTCATATTCATCAAAAGCTAATTTATCACCCAATACAATCGTCCTAATGGATGCCAAGATATGCGGCCCAATTCCAATTGTAGTTCGTCCAACATAATCCGGCCCGAATATATTAGAATAATTAACCGGCCCAATAACCCTCTTACTAACCTAATAATCCGGTTATAAAACTCTCACAACCAACACAATCCCTAAAAATTTTCTTACCCTAATTCATTCAGATGCCTCCAACTAATACCTTTTCTCTCAAACCTGATTTCACACATCTGCCCAGATCATTAACTTATCCGCCCCCATTTCATAATAATACTCCCAACTCTCAAAACTCTTTCAATCGTTCATCTCCTTTAAACAAGTCTGCTCTTCACAAGTCAATCCAGTTGACAATCATCCCATGAGAGTGAATCAGAGCAAGATACATCTTTGATAGTCATGATGACCTCGTCACAGGGTTGGCTTGAGGTTTGACATAGCTTCGAGACCAATCAAGGTAATAGGTAGGTTTTCATTATTGTGCATTTGATACTTTGTACCAACGAACAAGGAGGAAGGAGACAATATATTCTTTTTGTTTTCTTTTTCTTGTGAAGTTTGAACATAACCAAGGAGGTATTTGTACTAATAAACGAATTAGGAAAATCAAACAACAGTCTTGTTATTTGATGTATCATAAGCATTCGGATATTAAAAAAGCATTAGATCTATGAGGACATGAGGTGACACATTCTGAGATTGTCGAATCAAAAGTAATAGCTTGTCGAATCCAGGTGCACCCATTTTGAGATTGTTTGTCATTTCATGTTGTATTGAGTCTTAAAGTCGTGGATCTATGAAGAGATTATATCGTGTGATAGACCCTTTTTCGTGATGAATTGTTACACAACATGATATGAGAACTGAGATCCTTTATTGTATTAGGTTACTTTGAGTCTTGATGAGTTGGATCTGTGATGAAAGAATGTGATACTTAAAGTATTTTGTGGATGATGATAGAGATGATTTGTTTTCGAAACTGTTGTAACGGTAGTGATAATGACAATTTGGTTTGTGATAATGTATGTTGTAACTGTTGTGATATTGTATTTGGTTTGTGGTGTACATGTTGTGCTTGTATGATAATTCAAAACGCATAGAGTTTTGTCAAACCGCATACATGTTTATCTTCAAAACGCATGAACATTTTGAGACAAACCGCTTTGAGCGTCAAAACGCATAAGCTTTAATCAAAACGCATACTTATATCAAACCACATCCACTTTTGAATCAAACCGCATCTTCTATTTTCAAACCGGTTTTATCAAAGGTCAAAACTCTTTGACATATCAAATCGCTTATGAGTACAAATCGCACATTTACTTTGTCAAATCGCATTAGTAACAACGAATCTGAACAGAGCCCAAACCGCATAGATTTTTTTTTGACAGACTGCATTGATGAATTTCGTCAAACCGCATCGATGAAAAACACTCACATCGCTCTGATGAACAGACCAGCAGCAACCGTATCTCATAATCAGACCCAGAAACCAGTAACACGAAGTTTGAAAACAGTGTAAGCAGTTTAATGCATATTCAGTTTTAAACAAGAACCATCAACAAGTTTTAAAACCATATAATCAAAGCTTAAAACCAGTAATATCTAACTTACAAACCAAACTGTTAACACATATTAGAAAAATCATCAGTCGACCATATTCAACATCACAAACTGCATAACCAAACATCAAAACATGTTTCCACACACTAACCGTATCAAACCGCATCGATATGCACACAAATCGCATCAACAAAACCGTATAAAACCATACGAATCACCAAAAACAACACAACCTGAGCTCTGATGCCAATTTTTAGGATCACAATTTTTATGTTGTTTAATGATTCGGGTGGTGTGGTCTAGGATGGTGATAGTATATGAATGCCATGGTTAGAGAGATGAAGAGAGGAGAGGGAGTTCTTGAGAGAGAGTTAAAACAAAAAGGAAAAGGTTAGATTGAAAGAAGCCCCACCCCTTCCAAGGATGGAAGGGGTATTTATAGTTACAACTAATACGTCCTCCTGTCGGACTGTGGATTAGGCATACAGTGGGTAAAGACCCGTCCTTCCTCCACGGTGTTACTCTAAACTAATCTATGGTAATAACTAACTAATTAACTACTAAATAGCGTAAATAAAGATATGTCTACGAGCTAACTTATGCTAGATTATATTTGGGGTGACCGACTCTTAACTATGGAATTTCTAATTTCTAACACAACAGAAGACAGTATAAGAAAGAAATGATCACTGTGGAAGTTCCACTCTTCAATTTACTCTCTCAAAACTCACGAACATCAGTAGTTAATTCATCATCTTCTCTAAGGAAACAATCACTTGTGTAAGTATAATCTTCACTACATTGTTATTTCCATTCTTCGATTCCTAGGAGTACAATTTTCATCTTTAGAAATTGAGCTCAAATGGGTTTGCCACAATTTGTTACCATATTGTTTTCTAAGATAAACTAAATCAAAGAATCAACATTGTTAATACAAATTGAACTCATTTTTCGAATTCAATTAAGATATATTGAGCAAAATTGTGATGAATCCCATTAGGTTACTATTCACACAATTAACACCACATTGTGGTTTTGATGTTTAGGAACAATCATGCCTAGCAATAGACAACAAGATTACCAAGACACCGCTCATTACATTCCCATGTATCATCGTAAGGATGGCTTGAGCCCGGATGATCGAAAAGCCTTCAAGATGTTGGACAAGAGATTATTCCACGAAGGACGAGTAGTTGAACCCTCATTCATCAACAACACCAATATTCCCCAAGTCTTTGAGGCAATCAACTTACATTGCCTCTAGAAAATTAATGAGCAAATTTGTCCGGTGTTTGTACTAGAGTTTTACAAGACCATGATAATCATTCGAAATGAAGATGGAACCATTTCGATAGCCTTCGTTATCAATGAGCACGAGTTCACCTTCACTCTTGTAGAATTTGCTAGGATCATCACGAGGTATACTTTACAGCCATCCCGGACGCAACTACGGTAAGGGATACCGTCTTCACGGAAAGAGCCTCTCTATCAAGAGTCACGAGAAACTCCAAGGTGATCTATAGAGATCCATTTCAAATGGAGCTTTTGGAAGTGTTCCCATTATACAAGAAATGGGAACTAGTGCTAAGGGATAACGTACTTTGCTTGGGATGAAATAAGGATCATCCCAATGCTTGCCTAAACTTCATGATCTATTGCCTTGTAACCGACACTCACTTCAACCTCGCCTATTACATGGTGAAAAGAATGGCAAGTGAGAAAAGTATGGACAAGATGGTACTCCCCTATGCCATGCTCTTGACTCGCCTAGCAAACTTCGTCTTTGCTCTAGATCCTTCTCCTTAATCCTATGACCACACTTTTTGCAACAAGGTTATGGTACCTTTTTCCAATGGAAAGACTACAAGGATTATGGTGGATGGCAAGAGACCTCACCCACCAACGGACTCATCGGATGAAAAAGAAAGAGAAGAAGAAGGAAGCAACCCCTTGGCAATGTCCATCTCGACCCCTCAGCATACATTGACCAACTACCGGATGTCCCAAGCCCTTCACAAGAATTCCAACAAACAAGGGGAATAATCAAGTGTTTTGCTAACTTCCTCATGAAGAAGAAGAAGTAGGGATGGAGGGGTTAAGAGTGAATAGTGGAGGCTATAGAGATGGAGATGAAGATGAAGATGGAGATGGAGTAGGAGGGTGAATGGAAGGAAGGTAAGGTCTTAGACCTTAATTTGTGAACAATTTATGAACAATGGTCTGTAAACAATCTAAACAATATTTATGTAGTTTAAGACGTAGCTCGTAGAAGATGGCATAACTTAGACTAAACTATTCTAACTTAGGAACCGGGAAAATGAGAATTTTACGACAACTTGATCTCAATCAAGTAGTCGGTCCCACTCATTTTGCTTACATTCTAGTTGTCATTACTTACTATACGTTATATTTGTTGCTTGCATATGTTTATTGAATGTAGAAATGATTAGGATGAGTATTTGCTTAAAAGTGCAAAAACTACACATTTGCTGAGAAGCTACTGGTCAGCAGTAGCCGGATCCCTGAGCTATAACTAGTCGGATCCCTCAGATGAGGGAACCGTGGGATTCGGGCAAACAGAAATGCAGTTGCAGACCTTTATACATCAAACCATTCCCCTAGACCACATCATACTAGCTAAACATGATTCTTTAGGATCATTTAAATCCTCCTCAAGCTCTGTAGGTCTCACACTCACTTACAGCTAATTTAGGATCACGTTCAAGGTACTTTTGATTTATCAATTCATCTAAACTCACCATATTTCTGCTCCAATGCTCACACATTGTTCCTCACATCTCACAACACTTAGTTTGATATTTCTCTCAATTTTAGAAAATTGATTTTAGTCATCCTTACCTCAAAATAGGCTTAAAACTAGTTTTTCATTTCTTTTTATTTTTTAGGAATTTTCAAAATTTCTCTTAAGCCACCATCTGATCTCTAGGATCAATTGTCCTCATTTGTGTTAGGAATTGGAAATTCCATAAGGAAGTGTCGGTCACCCAAATTATAGTCTAGCATATGTTAGCTCGTAGACATATCGTTATTTACTTGTTTATTAGTTAGTTATTAGCGTAGAGTAGCTTAGAGTAACACCGTGGAGGAAGGACGAGTCTTTACCCACTGTATGCCTGATCCACAGTCCGAAGGAGGACGTTTAGTATGTAACTATAAATACCCTCTACCTCCCAAGGTAGAGGGTTGGACCTTTCACTTAATCTAACCTTTCTTTTTTTTGTTTACTTTCTCTCTCTAGAAAGGCTCCCATCTTCTACTTTCTCTCTCTAAACTCTTGCATAATTCGACCATATATGTGATTGTGAAAACCAATGGCTAACAATTGGTATCAAGAGCCATGGTTTGATCACTCATCTTTCATGTTCTTGGATTTCTAATGGTTTTCATAAGTTTTTTGGGTTTGAATGAGTTTAGAGTAGTTTGCATCATTTGGATAATTTCTAGTGTTAAAGTTTGGATTTTGGTTGTACTTTAATCATCGTGGTTGAGTTGTTTTTGGATTGAAAAGTGGTGTTTTTGAATGTTGTTGGATGCGAGTTGAGTCACGACATACATTTCTTGGATGCGAGTTGTCTTATATGCGAGTTGTCTATTGAGACAAAACGACAAGAAAGGACAAAGTAGTGGGTGTACTAGTGTACTATGCGAGTTGTCAGCCTATGCGAGTTGTGTTTTATGCGAGTTGTCTGTGAAGCGAGTTGTCATTTAAAGCAAGTTGGTAAACAGGGTGCGAGTTGTCCTGTACTGCGAGTTGTTTGATACTGCGACTTGTCTTCGCTGCGAGTTGTCTAGGGTGCGAGTTGTCTTGGGTGCAATTTGTCTAGGATGTGATTTGACTGAAGCGGTTTGACAAAAGTGCGGTTTGACCATTTCATCAGTGCGTTTTGTTGATTTTTCCCGACAAAACTTCAAACGGCCAGAACTTTTGAACCGTAACTCCGTTTTCAGCGTTCAACCCATCAAAACGACCGTGAAAACAAGGAGAATGACACGCCGAATCAACTATAGTTTATTCGGGGCAACCTTTGAGGCCTAAATCCACTCCAAACAGAAGTTATTGAGGTTTTTAAGTTTTTAGACCTAAATTTCTCCGTAAAATCGTGCATCAACCAATCCAAATCTCAACCAAAAAACATCTCAGCTAATCCTACAACCAATCATAAGTCCTAACACACAATTGTCTATCATTGTGTCGATCCATCAGTCATCTTAACACCTTCTATTGGTCATTGCTTAACGGTTTCTTTTTGATTTAGCAAAATCCCGCTAAAGATTCTATTTCTCAGTTTAAATCACAGACTTGTAAAATCCCGTGTGCCCAGAAACATCATATCTTACACTCCTAATTCAGTGATTTCGGAAGTACTTAAATTGTATAATGTTGTGGACAACAATGATAATGTATGCTACACTGAACGGTTAAAGATGATTGAATCAATCAATGAGGATGTGAGATCTTCATGTTCTGAGTCTGAAGAGAGTGAATTGCACTTGTTTAGGCTACAGAATGCCATGCTAAAGGAAAGTAACATTGAACCTTATCAACAACTTCACTCACACCTCATGTTACTCACACCTATAACAATGGAACGAACATGCAATGCCCTTTTCCGTCAAGATTTATCCACATTAACGGGAACACTACTATTAAACTTAGAACAATTGGAACAACAACTTGACAAACAAAAGGTTCAAAAGGATAGTTCTAGTGCTGCACTTCAAGTGATCCAGAAACAACTTCAGTCATTCATTAGTGGGGAATTCACATCAGATTGTGATCATCACATGACTGAAATGTCTTTCAAAAGGCACACTGGAATGGAAATTAACGTGTTCATTGAGACATTTATCCAACTCATGGATAATATGGAGAAGTACATTGAGGAAGTTACACAGAAAGATGAAAAAGTGGATGAGTGTCAGGTGCAGTTGAGAGATAGTTGTGATGAGTCCGGTAGTGTATCAGTTGAAAGGTCGGGTGTTGCTGAATGCAGAATATCAGAGACAACAAAGAATGATGTAACCAGCTGCTCAGTAACTCCTGTCACACAAGAAGTGGATGCTGTGATCACAAAGGTGAATGTATGTCGGGTACAATCAATAAATTGTAGTGTTGAGACTAGTAAGGCATCGGATGATGGATCAGTTGACACTGAATACAGAGGCTCATAGACAGATAAGCTTGAAACAACCAGTAGTTCAGTGACTCTTGTTATACATGATGTGAATGCAGATATCAGACTGCCAAATGAACATATGTCATGTGATGAGGTACCCTTAACTGACCAACATAATGCATCTGCTAATGTACCTAAACAAACTGATCTTAATACTGAACATGATTATGATAAATGTTCCTTGGTTGAGGCTGAGTCTAATAAATTCAAAACAAATGATATGGTTGATAAAAAGGCTTTTGATGAACTTTCAAACAAATTTGAAAAATTTGAAAAACATTGCATTTCTCTTGAAATTGCAATACAAAGAAAGGAGGAAAGTTTTCAAACTAAGAAACCATGTAAAAATCCGGAATTTACTGAATTTTTTGAAATAAACAATTTAAAAGCTTAGCTTCAAGCCAAAAACTCGACTATCAACAATTTGAAGAAACATATTTCTGGTATGCATGTGAAAAGTAATTCAGTCAAGACTGCACAAGACATTGATACTATTATAACAAGAAATAATGAACTGTCAATTTATGTGGCTAAATTACTAAAGGAAAATGAGACTTTGAGAAAGCATCACATAGAACTAAGTAACTCTGTCAAAGAAGCTAGAACTAAGTCAATAAAAAAAACAAACTCTTTGATAGCAAAAATTGAGGATCTCAAAGCTCAACTTCAGGAAAAGAGTTTCGCTATTGTTGCCTTAAAGAATGAGCTTAGACAAACCGTAGGGAAAAGTGTGAACACTAAGTTTACAAAACCATCAACCTTGGGGAAGCCAGTTTCTCATCCCACTAGAGACCGGTCTGTTGTTAGGCAGCCTACTGCATTTATATCTGAAAGAACAAAATCTTTAAAGACAAGGCTTGCCTCCCAAGTTGATGCGATACAAGTTTTGTCAAAACCAGTCACTTCACCTGAGTTACCTAAGAGTAATGCTTCTAGCTCCGTTAACCCTCAACAAGTAGCTACTTCTACTCCCAACACCTCTAGGAATAGTTCAAAAACAGTGTCAAAACCAAGTATTAAAACTCAGAATTCATATGATATGAATGACTTGTGGAAGATCTATTATCTAGAAGAAGCTAGGAAAAAGGCACAGATTCGAAAAGACGGAATTTTAGGTGCAAGACCTAGGGTGATGCATTCCATGAGATTTCAAGGCACTGCTAGTAGTAGTAAACCATTACCTAGGAACACTCAAAAGACTAGGGGTTGGCTTGCATCTAAGAGTAGTTATATGAAGAAGAATGCTAAGCATGTAGAAAATGAAACTAGAAATTCTGAGTCTTTTCCGAATACGAAACATCTTCCTAACTCACATACTGAGGTACAATCCACTAAGACTACTAACATGGCTAAGGTTCAATATGTCATGAAGCAAAACAAACCTAAAACTTCACCTAGATGGATCCCAACTGCTAAATCTTTGGAGTCTAGGAATACCAATAAGTCTTCCACTGTGCATAAGAATATCAACAATCCTAGACCTTGCCATAAGTGGATACCGTCTGGTAGAATGTTTAAGGATGTTGGACATAGGTGGATACCTACCGGAAAGCTGTTTACCGATGGCAAAATCAAGGTTGACCATGAAACCCCAAAGGGTTTGGATACTAATGTCACTAACCAATATATATGCAATCAAGATTGTAATGTTAGGGCAGGAAGTCCTTACTCAGTTGCAGATTCTCCGATCCTTCACTACATGGACTGGCTTAAAGTATGGTTAACAAAAGGATTGATATCTCATAACTCACGGGTTCTTGTATCTCGACCTTGATATTTAATCGACTATGACGTCTGTTCACATTAGTTCAGGCCTCGTTCTTCAACACTATGGCGTATGTAGATAACACTTCAGGCTCCGTTCCTCAAAGAAAAGAAAAGTATACGCCTCAGTGCGCTTTATCTTCAGAAGAAGAGAAATCTTTATTTTTATGACAATTCTCATCGACATTCTTCATCAACAAGCTTCATGTTTTTCCATGCTCATTCAATCCTCAAGTGGATCTCCGTTCATTGGTATATACTCTTATTCCCTTGCTCAATCAAAAATGGCAAACTTCATTTGCAATTTTTAGAGGGGGAGAAGAGTGAATATACTACATGTTGATGGATGCTTGAGTTATGGTCATACGACTCTCCAACGCCTAATGTATTCACTCACTAAGGATAACTGGAATTTACTATTTGGGATTCGTTGTTTTTCAAGATATGTTTGATGAGTACTTCCAACCTCCAACGAATGTTGATCATCTAGTTTCTGAAGCTCATGCTTCGGTTCCTACTGACTCAACTGGTTCACCATCTAAGAAGTACTTCTCGGAATTCTCAAGAAACCTTATCTCCAGTTATTTCACAAGGCATTGATAATGACTATCATGATATTGTAGTTGCACTATTGAATAATGATCCGCTCTTTGGTATTCCTTTGCCAAATATTCACGGATTATTGTTCCTCTCATTGAGCACGCTATAAATCAACCACATAAACATTAAGGAAAATGACTACCTCATCCGCTCGAAGACATTATTGGTGAATCTTCCATATCAGTCTCTACATGTATACCTTTAGGAAGAATGCATTGATGTTGAGGAATCATTTGTTCCGGTTCATTTAGTGGGTCCATGTACATCCGATTGTATGTTTATTCATGTGTTGGACATTTGACACAAGTTGATTACTTCGGAGTTAATCGTTTATCACTTATTTGAGATTGAAGTTGACTTTTACAAAGGTGTATTCTTATTTTATCTTGAAGTCGGAATTGGTTGGATGCATGAATCTCAATGATAACTTGCTCGTGCTTATGATCTATGTAGAAGACTTGGTTTATCTAGTTACCAGCAGTCGATATGGATGGTTGAAGACCTGGTTAACTATCACTTTAAGGAGTTACGTTGTTTTACTCAGTGACACACGCAACTTTAGTTGTGGATAATCGCAAGAGGTGTTAATGTCTCATACTTTGGTTGAGTATTGAGTACTTAGAGATTTTCTTGGAGCATAAATTCTCGACACCGTTCTTCCAATATTAGTGCAAGATTAAGATACAAATGTGGGGAATTCGACTTCAGCTTCAAGTTTGGTATATCGGCTTTGCTTCATCAGTGGTCACTTCAAATTGTCTACATCTGGGTTGGTTAAGGTAGTCAAGGAGAGTTTCTGTAGCAGTTGATTCTCACAGGATACATTTGAGCTTATTGTGTTCTTCTCAAAAGATTTCAAGGATATGAGTGTATTATGTTTTGCTGATTCTGAGGTATAAAAACCAGCAAAGGGGAAGGAGACATACATTTAAACTCACAACGAGTACACATGATGAACTTAATACTTATGCTCAATTGAAGTTATTCCGGGAAGACAAATTTCTTATCCGCAGAGAAACTCAGTGTTTAATTCGTGGAGTTTGGTGTTATTATTCCTACTATTTGGGGGAAGGATGTATCATTCCAACTATTTGGGGGAAGGATGTATTATTCCAACTATTTGGGGGAATTGGTCTCTAGATACTTTTGGTATGTGTTATCTCAACTATCAGTGGGAAGAAATATGAGAAGAATATTTGGAGCGTGAGATGATATTGCTAATCGACATCTTCTATATGATTTATGGTAGTGCTTCCGGTTATTGCTTCACGTACACAATGCAATGATGATTCCAATGAGATCGCAACCATCAGGGGAGAGATATGTGTACATCAAGGATGCCCAACATGTTCACTTGATCGAGCTAATTCAGTTATTCCGGAGTTGACATCCGCAGAGATGATTAGTGACTCAACATGTTTCATGGATGTCATCGTCTCTACTCTTGTTGGGTACATGTGTACATTATGAGCTGATTGGTTATATGTTAGATAACTGGAATGCATATGGTGAAATGAAGATGTTGATATATTGTTCTCCCGAATAGACAACTGCTCAAACTCGAATAGTAATGTGTACATCGAGGACGCACAAAAGGATCATGTGATCGGGCTTACTCATTTATTTCGGGTTTGATAACCGCAGAAATGATCCGTGTTAACTTGTTACTTCGTTGTTATCGTCTTCTTCGGGTTCTTGAGCTTCATACAATTAAACTGTTTGCTTTACTTCTTCTTCTTGGGGGAAATTATCTTTTTACGAGGATTGTCTGTTTGGGGGGAAGCTGCCAAAGATTCAATTTTAAAAAGGCTCAAGTTATTGCGACGATTCAAGAGCCTCGAATGCTTTGGTGGTGAAAGTTTAAGAGATGATGACTTCTATCTTCTACAAAGTGCTGAATGATTTCCTTATCTCGGTACTCGTATCATCATCTTCTTAAACTATTTCTCTATCTTTGTAAATAATTTTCAAAAACCATAATACAAAAATATAAAACCATCAAAAAGAAAATAGAAAAATAAAAACCTACAAAAATCCATAAAAAATCAGAAAATTTGAAAAAGTCAAAAAAATATTGTTTTTCTCATGACATGTTTTCTGGTATCGATAACATCTACAGTCTTAGAAATGTTATTCAATAATGGAACGGGACTTTAGATGAAGTTCGAGCAGAAGGTGTAAATATTTTTTTCAAAACATGTCTCAAAATATGGCTTGCAGTTACTTCAAACTATAACCCGTGCTTAATCTATGGTTTGCTATTATTTCAGATAGCAACCCGCTCTTCAAAAGAAGGAAAGTGCTGCGCTAAACCAATTTTCAAAAATATCGTGCACTTATCCTAAAAACAATATGAGGAAAGTATGTCGAAGGACTGCTGTTCCTACACAAATGTTTTTCGATCTAAAATTCTTCCGAAAAATATTTGTTGTATTCAAAATGGTGGAAAATGAGTTGCTTGAAAATCAATCAGAATCAGAATTTTCATAAATTTGCAAACCCAATCAATGACTTCAGCGTATTTAAAACTTTTCATATAATAAGTCATTGATTGAGGGGGAGAATGTTTTCAAATTTATATCATCTATCGAGCTTTTCTAATTATCCTGCATACTTAACTGAAAAATATGTTTGCCTATGTTGAAGGACTAGGATACTAGGATATGATTGTTAGGATTAGATGATTATAGTTTGATGAACACATAATTCCCATGCTTTACATGATCTGATTGATATGTTGAATTGACTTGTACTAGTCGATTGATGTTTGGGTGTTGTCGACCACCATATATCTGTTTGTGTTGACTAACGTATGCAGCTAAGATGGTTTATAAGAATGTTCCCGATCCGGATCCCACAAATGAAGACGATTGGATGCCGGAAGGAAAGGGAAACTATTTCTTGGGTCGACAAAAGAAGAAACGAAGCTTAATTGGATCTCTATTAAGAGTTGGCATGATATATGCAACGTCAGAGGTCTTGCTGCATCAGCAGATGGTTTTCTTCATGCCCTACAACACCGACAATAAAAGCAGCTTAACCACCACGTATCTTTGTGCAGGGATAAGTAGTGATGATACCATTTTTAAACAATTTTAAAATTATTGTTTTTGAAAATGGAAAAATATTTGTTTGAAAATAAATCAGACTTAATTTTTTTTTGAAAATCAACCGGACTTAATTTTGTTAAAATATAAGTCACTCAATCAACGACTACGATCATCGATTGAGGGGGAGAGTGATTTCAAACTTAAATATTTTCAAAGATATTTCATCAAAAAGTTCGTTTGTATGATAAAAGGTGGTGATTTAAAGATTTAATGTTATGTCATGGTATGATTTTCTTTAAAACTCAAAGATCTTTCAAAATGAAATTTTTTCTGTTCTTGTTTGATTGTGAAATTATTTTATTTTACTTAAAGATCTCTTAAAAACTATCATACCTGACACTAACAATCTTTAATGTCGAAAAATTGGTCCATATCAGTCATTTTTCAAAATTAAATCAAGCCACGTCTTTCTCCAAATTTTTCTAAATGATTTAAATCAATTGGGATCACAAATCTCAACTGGTTTGAAATTTTTGATCAGGGGAGAGATTGTGATTTAAATCTCAAATCGGGTTTAAAGAGTAATTGTTTCAAAAGCACTCCTTCCTTCATGTGCCAAACGATTTCAAATACATGATGCACATGATTGAGGAGGAGCATTTAACCAAAAACCAGAAGAGAATTTAAACCAGGCATATTTTCTCCCATGTTTTCTAACCCTATTTAAATCACTTGGGATCCAAAATCTCAAAGGATTTGATATTTTTGACCGGGGGAGAAAATGTGATTTAAATGTGAAATCTGATAACAAGTTGTTGGGTTTTTGGTTTCTTGGATCAAGAATTATTCTAAGTGTTAGAACCGCAGACAGAGTTGATGAAACCACGGACAGAAGAACGTATCCACTGCTGAAGACAAACCGCGGCTAGTAGTATTGTGTAACCACGGATATTGTAATGTAACCACTGCTAGTCTTGTATAGTCGGTTTAGTATTCTGTATTAGATAAATATGGAAAAGATATTTATCTTGTAGGTTACGTATTGTATAATGTAAAGGACTCCTTAACCTATAAAAGGAGGTCCTAGGTTAGATTAGATATACGTATGGTTTATATCTAAGGTCGATACACTTCAAGGTAGTAAAACCCTAATACTGGTTAGAGTATTCGTATTAATAATAATATTGAGGTGTTGAATGTTCATTGTTCTTCTTCTTAAGATTAAGTATTAAATTCCGCGTGATACTTAATAAGTCTTTGTTTAAGTCAGTTTCTATATTAGATCGTTTGCTCAACTGGGATCAACAAGTGGTATCAAAGCTTGTGATCTAGAAACTGTAACCAAGAAGAAGTTCTGTTAAGTTCTATTCAAGAAAGCTAAGATGTCTGACGAAACTCACATGGTAACTGCATCAAATGTGCCCATGCTCAAGCATGGTGAGTATTAAATCTGGAGAATGCGAATGAGGCAATACATTCGTATGATTGACTATGCCATTTGGGATGTTGTTGAAAAAGGTGATACTCTTCCTAAGAAGGGTGATGATGGTAAAGAGATAGCTATTGTTAGTGAAGTCGACAAGGCAAAACGGAAACTGGAGATTAAAGCACTTAGTATTCTCTCCATGGGAATACCTAATGAGTATGCTTTGGACTTTGAAAGATATGAGTCTGCAAAAGAATTACTGGATGCTCTTGAGACAAGGTTTGCTGGTAATGAAGCTACAAAGAAATCAAGGAAGAATATGCTCAAGCATCAGCTTGAAAACTTCACTGCTCTTAGTGGAGAGAAACTTGATGGCACTTATAACAGGCTTCAAAAACTTATCAGCCAATTGAAGTCGGTGGACTACAATGTTATTCAAGAAGATATTAATTTGAAGTTCATTAGAAGTTTATCTCCTGAATGGGCAGTTCATACAATTGTGTGGAGAAATAAGGAGGACTTTGATAAGATGACTCTGGACAATCTCTACAACAACTTGAAGGTTTATGAGTCTGAAAATAACGTTGCTGGTGCATCTTCTACTAATCAAAACATTGCTTTTGTTTCCACTAATCACAAGAGTTCACAAGATGTATCCACTGCTGCCTATGGAATAACCACGACTATTGCAAACAATACCACTGTTAGTGATAATGTCAGTGACGGTGCAATTTGTGCTTTTCTGGCTGATTTAACTACCAGTGTTACTGTTTTAAATCAAGATCTAGATCAAATTGATCCTGATGATCTTGAGGAGATTAATCTTCAATGGCAAATGGCAATGTTGACTCTCCAAGCAAGGAAGTTTATGAGGAGGACTGGAAGACAGGTTAAGTATGATGGTCAAAGGAGAGCTGGATTCGAAAAAAGCAAGATGGAGTGCTTTAACTGCAAGAAGAAGGGTCACTTTGCTAGGGAATGTCGAGCTCCTAAGAGAATTGAAAGCATTAAGAAGACCACTGAAGAGCCTGCTTCTTCTTCAGCTTTGGTTGCTCAAGATGGGATTGGTGATTATGACTGGAGTGATCAGATTGAAGAAGGTCCCAATGCAGCTTTTCTTGCTAGTGAAGCTTCAAAAGAGCATAACTTTGCTCTTATGGCCTATGCTTCATCTTCTGGTTCAGACTCTGAGGTATCTAATGATTCTAAAACTTCTACTTGTTCTTTTAAATCATGTCAAGATAACTTAGAATCTCAAAAGGCTATCACTGAGAGTTTAAGGAAAGAAGTAGAAAGACTGTCTCTAGATAACTTAGGTTATAGAGTTGGTCTAGAAAGTGTTGAAGAAAAGCTTAATTACTGTATTAAATGTGAGTTTGAGTATGTTGATAAAATTAATATACTAGGTGGAGAAAGTGATCTTAAGGATAGAGAGATTAAGATGCTTAAAGAGAAACTAGAAAAGGCAGAGAGTGTAAAAGTAGAAGCCCTAAAAGAAAAAGAAAAACATGTTGTTAGGGTTGCTAAAACACAATATGCTTCTGATCTAGTAAATAAACCAATAGGTCAAAAATTGTTCAAGGATGGTACTGGCCTTGGGTACAATGATATGCCACCACCATCTTTTATGAAACATGCACCACCTACAAAAGAGCTCTCATTTAGCAGTGAATTTAGTTTCAATAAACCTGTAGGTGAGACTAACAAGATTGAATCACCTAAGATAGGTTCTGATAAGTCATCTGATGCTCCCACAATTGAAGATTGGGAATCAGATTCTGAGGAAGATAGATCTGAATCAACTAAGCAGGAAGAGATAGAGAAAGTTAAGAAAGTTGATTCTGGACAAGCCAACCTTGTACCTAGATTTGGAGCTCAAATTGCTAAGAAAGTAGTAGAGTACAAGGAAGTACCTAGGGAACAGATGAAAAGATACATACCTAGGGGAAACCAAAGAAACTTCAATGGACTAATTTCAAACAGATTAGGACATGAGTTTCAATGTGTTAAAAAGGCTTGTTTTGTGTGTGGTAGTTTTGAGCACTTACAGAGAAACTGTTATAAAAAAGACCACAAGTTTGGAATCACCGGAGGAGAGTAAATCATCAAAATTTTACAAATAAAACAAACTCTCATCCTAACAAAAACATGATTCCTAGAGCAGTGTTGATGAGGAATGGGAATACAAAATCAATAGTCACTGCTTCACACAAATGGACTCCAACCACTGCTAAGAAAAATGTAAACACTGCTAAGCAAAATGTAAACACGGCTAAGCAAAATCAAACCACTGCTAAGCAAAATATCACCATTGATATAAAAAGATGTTTTAAAAATTCCAAAGGTGATAACTGACACAGTGGTTGGAAATCATTTTTATGCTGTTAAGGCCTCAGCTAGTTGGCAATGGAAGCCTAAGACCAAGGTTTTACATCATGTCAACTGTGCATCAATGGACCTAAATAAATTTGATTATGTTGATGCACAGGGCAGACCCAAGTCAGTATTGGCTTGGGTCCACAAAAGGAACTAATTTGTTTAATCTCATGTGCAGGGCAATCTACAAGATGAGCTAAAAGATAAAGGAGTTTTTGATAGTGGTTGCTCTGGGCACATGACTTGGGATGGGAGCAACCTAGAAGATTTTGAAGCTTTTGATGGAGGATATGTGGCATTTGGTAATGATCCAAAGGGAGGAAAGATACTTGGCAGAGGCACAATCAGAACAGGGAATTTAGACTTTGAAAAGGTCTATCTGGTGCAGGGACTTAAGTATAATTTATTCAGTGTTTCTCAAATGTGTGATAAGAAAAACTGGGTACTTTTTGGTGAAACTGAGTGTGTGGTGTTATCACCTGATTTTAAGATGCCTGATGAGAAGTATATACAGCTTAGGGTACCTAGGAAGGAAAACATATATTGTTTTGATCTTAAAGATGTTCTTCCTAATAGGTCCTTAACTTGTTTGTTTGCTAAGGCTTCAGTTGATGAGTCTAAGTTATGGCATGGAAGGCTAGGTAACCTAAATTTCAAAACAATCAATAAACTGGTAAAAGGCAACTTAGTGAGAGGGTTACCTTCTAAGGTGTTTGAGTGTAAGGAACTATGTGTGGCTTGTCAAAAAGGAAAACAACATAGAGCTTCTTGTAAGACCAAAAATGTTAACACCATCACACAACAACTGTTTATGCTTCATATGGACTTATTTAGACCTACCTTTGTTAAAAGTTTGAACCATAAGCAGTATTGCCTAGTTATCACTGATGATTACAGTAGATTTTCTTGGGTATACTTTTTGGCTGCTAAAAGTGAGACTAGTGAGATTCTCAAGAGTTTCACTACTAAGATAGAAAATCTAGTAAATCATAAGGTCAAGGTAATCAGATGTGATAATGGAACTGAGTTTAAGAATGATGTGATGAATCAGTTTTGTGTAGTTAAAGGTATAGAAAGACAGTTTAGTGTTGCTAGAACACCACAACAGAATGGTGTAGCTGAAAGGAAAAATAGGACACTAATTGAGGCTGCTAGGACAATGTTGTCAGAATCTAAGTTACCAACTACCTTTTGGGCTGAAGCTGTAGGCACTGCATGTTATGTGCAGAATAGAAGTAAGGTAGTGAAGCCTCATAACAAGACACCCTATGAGCTGTTACATAATAGGAAGCCAATGATTGCATTCCTAAAACCTTTTGGGTGTCATGTTACTATCTTAAATACCATAGACTACCTAGGCAAGTTTCAAGAAAAAGCTGATGATGGTTACTTTTTAGGCTATTCTACTAATAGTAAAGCCTTTAGAGTGTACAATAGGAGGACCAGAATAGTTGAAGAGAACCTTCATGTTCAATTTAGTGAAAAGTCTCCTAGTGCTGAGACCAAGGGACCAGACTGGCTGTTTAACATTAATATGCTAACCAAATCTATGAATTATGAGCCTATCATTGCAGGAACTTCCACTAATGATAATGCAGGTACACAAAAGAATGCTGATGCAGAAACAACTTCTAAGGAAGCTGATTCTCCAAATGAGTTCTATTTGGTTGAAAAGTGGAAAGCTGGTTCTGTCTCACCCATCATTGATAAGCAAGGTCCCACTGATGATGATGCATTGAATACTAGAAGCAAAGTTGATCATCATCAAGATAAGGATGAGTTATTGAAAGATGACTTAGTGTTGGTAGAAGAAATTGAAAGAAAGAAAAGGCATTCTGAAAGCACTGCTAAGCCAATCAAAAGCACGGATAGTAATAATAAAAGCACTGCTAAGCCATCTTCTACTCCTGCCAGTTCAAGTGAAATCCCGGCTGCAAGTACTGGTGATAGTACTTTCTTTGGACCAACAACAAAGCCATTATTTGGTGAAGAAGAGTATCCATATGATCCTACCATGCCTGCTTTGATAGAAATTGATACTCCTACTGATGATGAAGACATGGATGATTTCTTCAATGCTGATCTTACTAACTTGGAAACAGTCATTCATGAAAGTCCAATAACTACCACAAGGATTCACAAGATTCAACCCAAGGATCAAATACTTGGAAATTTGAATACTCTAGTTCAAACAAGAAGCAAGGTTAAGAACACTACACCCTTTCCTGAGCAAGGTTTCTTTGCAAGATCACTTCACAAAAGAAATAGTCATAAAGATATGCAAAATTTCCTGTTTGCTTGTTTTCTGTCTCAAAAAGAACCCAAAAGAGTGGAAGAAGCTTTATCAGAAGAAGGATGGGTGGAATCTATGCAAGAGGAGCTTCTTCAGTTCAAACTTCAAGAGGTTTGGACATTGGTTGATCTTCCTAATGGTAAAAGGGCAATTGGGACAAAATGGGTATTAAGAAAAAAGAGCGATGAAAGAGGAATAGTGGTAAGGAACAAATCAAGGTTGGTTGCTCAAGGATACACACAAACTGAAGGCTTGGATTATAATGAAGTATTTGCTCCACTTGCAAGAATTGAGGCTATTAGATTATTTTTGGCTTATGCTTCATTCAAGAATTTTGTTGTGTATCAGATGGATGTTAAAAGTGCATTTTTGTATGGCACAATTGATGAGGAGGTCTATGTTTGTCAACCTCCTGGTTTTGAAGATCCTGATCATCCTGACAAGGTTTACAGGGTATGAGTGCATGTCTACTTATTTGATGGAAAATGGATTTAAAAGAGGATTGATTGATAAAACTTTGTTCATTAGGAAGCACAAAGATGATATTTTATTGGTTCTGGTCTATGTAGATGACATCATCTTTGGCTCAACTAATAAGGAGTTATGCACAGAATTTGAGAAACTTATGCATGATAAGTTTCAAATGAGTTCTATGGGAGAACTCACTTTCTTTTTAGGACTACAGGTTCAACAGAGGACTGATGGTATCTTCATTAGTTAAGACAAGTATGTAGCAGATGTTTTGAAGAAGTTTGGGTTTCAGGATGTCAAGAGTGCTAGTACACCAATGGAGACTCAGAAACCACTGCTACCAGATGATGGAAGTCCCAAAGTTGATTTGAAGTTGTACAGGTCCATGATTAGATCTTTGATGTATCTCACTGCATCTAGGCCATATATTATGTTCTCAGTATGTGTGTGTGCAAGATTTCAAGTCACACCCAATACCTCACACATGAATGCTGTTAAGAGAATTTTTAGATACCTTAAAGGTCATCCTAAACTGGGTCTTTGGTATTCTAAGGATTCTCCTTTTGATTTGGTGGCCTATACAGATAGTGATTATGCTGGTGCTAGTTTGGATAGGAAATCTACCACTGGAGGATGTCAGTTTTTGGGGAGTAGACTAATTTCATGGCAGTGTAAAAAGCAAACTATTGTGGCAAATTCTACAACTGAAGCTGAATATGTGGCTGCTGCTAGTTGCTGTGGTCAATTTCTTTGGATTCAGAATCAATTGTTGGACTTTGGGTACAACTTTATGCATACTAAGATTTACGTTGATAATAACAGTACAATTTGCAACATTAAAAATCTTGTTTTACATTCTAGAACTAAACATATTGAGATAAGGCATCATTTTATTAGAGATTGTAATGAGAAAAGGTTGATTCAAATGGTAAAAATCCATACTGATTTCAATGTTGCTGATCTTCTTACTAAAGCTTTTGATGTGGGGAGGTTTTAGTACCTTGTTGTTAGTATAGGAATGATTAATCTCTAATTCTCAACTTCTTTTGTAAAAGTTTGTATAAGTATTGGACTGTTATTATGTGATCTTAGTATTGCTATTTTTGTTTCTAACCACTGATAGTTATGTTCAAACCACTGGTTGTTGCTTTGTGCTCCCACTAACCATTTGGCAGATAAATGAAAGTTAATTGCTGATGCAAATGAAGTGCTGAAGTTAAATTGTTCATTCATTCAAGAAACAGTTTACAGCTTACAGCTTACAGCTTACAATTAACTACAAATGCAATTAAAAGACTAGTTCTATACAAGATTTCCTAGCTCATATCATCTATTCCAAAAGCTGGTGATATGCATGACCAATACAACGAAGAAGCTGAACAGGATGGATTGATGAAAACGAAGATGATGAAGATGAATACAGTAGATGGCTTTGTGATATGAGAAGTATTCAGTTGTTCCATCTACTCGTTCCACCATAAAGCATCACTCCATCTTCCTTTTACCCTTTCCCTTACCGATATGAGTTGAAGCACCAAACCTTGGTGCAGGAAGACCAAAATCACCTCTATGTTCTTTGGGAGTGGTGGATTTCTGGCACGTGGCCTTGGTTGGGGTTGGGATGGTGAAGGTTGTCCTCTCTCTGCTTCCTCTCTCACCAACCTATTGAAGATTGGCTCAAGGCGCTCAGTGGAATCATCTGACCCTCTTGATGACTCACTAGGATCTACCACACTATCATCTTCAGATGAAGGGAGAAAGGGGGATTTTCTAGGTCGTGGTTCTTGTGGAGGAAGGTACAGACGCCATGGGTTCGAATCTTCACTTGATGATGATGATGAGGAGGATGAGGAGGAGGATGTTAGATCGATAACTTCTGGTTGATTCCACATGATGATTGTTGTTGATTGTGGATTTTGGAGGAATTAGGGTTTTTGGATTAATTGATATGTGTGTTATTGGTGCCTTGGGATTCTTTTATAAGGAGAGTATATGGTTTATGTAAGTAAATGAAGGGAAGGTTAAGGTGGTTGAGGAGTTAATGAGGCCATTGGATTTTGGATACAGGAAGTTGACCATATTGACTTAGACATTAGCACTTTGGCTAACCACTGATAAGTCTATGGAACCACTTCTACCTTTTTCTAACCACTGCTAACATTAACTCTCTTCTCTGTGTTTAGTTTCTGTTTGTGACTTGCAGGTATGAAGGATTGTTTTACATTGGAGCTTGTGATGTTGTTAGCTGCAAGTGTTTATTAAAAAAAAAAAAAAAAAAAAAAAAAAAAAAAAGTAATAAGATTGTGTAATCCTTCATATTTTTGTGAGATATCACTTCTTTAGACAAAGATTTGCTTGCTGTATCTCTTGGTCAACTGATTGAAGTGAAACACTGTATCCACTGCTCGTATGTTTCAAACCACGGATAGCGGTCTTCAAACCACTAATAGCATGCTGGTTTTTTTTTGGATACTTCAGGGGCTATTTGGTAACTTTGGCGAACGCATATTTAACTCCCCAAATCACGGATGGGTCATTTAATTGATCTTCAAATCACTTCAACTTGGCGTGCTATATCAACCTTAATCACTTTCCTTTGCATAATTCACAAATCCCACATCAGACCAGTCATCAATCATAATGCCGGACCAGTACTCCAACACACATAACCTTGTTGCTAATCTAATAAAAAACAATAGATCTGAAGGTTTTCATCAAATGATTGATTTCCTTATTCATAGTCCTATTCACTATGCCTTAACCGTCACACCAACCATCCTTAAAGCCTATATTCATCAGTTTTGGAGGAATGCTAAGCTTGAGGAGGTCGATGGAGTAGAAGTGTTTAGCACTGTTGTAGATGAGAATGATATTTTGGTTAATGAGGAGAACATTAGAAGGGTTTTAAAGTTTGATGATGCTGATGGTATTGTAAACCTTTCAGATGCTGAGATTGTTGCTGGTTTAGCAAGGTTAGGCTATACACACAGGGGTGATAAGGTACAATTTTTTAAGAATTTGTTTTCAAAACAATGGAAGTTTTTGATTCACACCTTGTTGATGTGTATGAGTAATAAGACCACTGGGTTTAATGATTTTCCTTCCAAAATTGCTACTGCTATTATTTGTTTGTCTAATGGAAGGAAGTTTAATTGGTCTTGGATGATTTATGAGGGACTAGTACAGAACATTAGGAAGAAGGGTAAATATTATTTATATCCTAGGTTTGTTCAACTGATTGTGAAAAGTCAAATTGAAGAACCTGTTGAGCATACTAGGGAGTATGAAGTGCATTATCTGCTTCCTAAGGTCTTTGCACATATGAGGAATCAGAAGCCAAATTTACAAATTAGGGATGTTCCTTTATTTCCACATATGCTTGCTTTGCCTGCTGATCCTGAGTTTAATGAAGGTCTTGGATCTCAACCTGTAGTCACTGAACCCACTGCTAGTACACTTGCAACCACTATTAGTGAAACTCAACATACTTGTAGTCAAACTCAAACCACTGTTAAACCAATTGTATGGACTAGGAGAAAGAAGGGCACCAAGCTACCTCAGGCTGGTGTTAGTGGTGTTGTTGATGAGGCTGTCACAAGGTGTGGAGGTGACATGATTGGAAGGGCTTCCACTACTGATTCATGCTTAGATGCTGGTCAGGATAGTGGAAACATCATTAAGACCCAACCTTTGGCAACTCCTAATGTGGAGAGTTCCTTGGAACTTAACACAGGTGGAGGAATCCCTAGTCAACTGGCTATTACAGGGTGCATAGATGATCAGGCAAACTCTGGTGCTATGTTTACTTTATCCAAGGATTCACCTCTTGGAGTAGTTAACACAGCTCGAAGTGATGAGGATAGTTTGGAACATGAAACTGAATTGACGGATCCTAAGCTGGTACATGATGACTTTTCCAATGAACCACCTCTCGGACCAGTTAACACAGGTCGAAGTGGGGAGGATATTCTTGAACGTTTTAATGAATTGACGGTTAAATGTGCTAAAATGAATGATACAATCTCAAGTCTTCAAGAGTTGGCTGTGTTTCAGGGTAAAGAAATTCGCAGGCTGAAGCATAGGATGTTTGTCTTGGAGAAAGTAAGAAGACCTGGGGTTGCTGTTTTGAGGACCATGAGGAAGATGAAAAAGAAGGTGGACTCCTCTCCAGCTCTGAATGTGGAGAATGTACCCAAACAGGGGAGGAGTGAAGGCATGAATTCAGGGGAGGCTGTAGATGTATCTATAGAAGAAGATGTTGATAGTGGAGATCAAGAATTTTTGGTATCTGATAAAGATGGGAATTAGGCTGTTCTTGAAAGTTTGAAGACTGTGGTAGAAGATGAAGTGATGCAGGACACAACCACAACCACTGCTAGTGTGTCTGCAACCACGGATAGTTTTCTTGAAACCACTGTTGCAGTTTCAGGTATGGCAATTGTACCCACTGCTATCATAACTACTTCCACCATTGTTACAACCATCTCTGTATCACCACCTAAATCAAAAGAAGTTGAGAAAGAAGCTGCAAGTACATTAATCAATCTAAGCAAAACCTCAGCTAACTCTGCACCAATCATTGCACCTGTTTTGTCTCTTAAACCTACTGCAAACAAACCCAAAGAAAAAAGCTTAGTTATTGGTGTGCCTTTGAAGATGAAGGTGGTTCAATCAGACATTGGAAAGGGTAAAGGAATTGCAGAACCAGAGTTGAAGTTTAAAAGTAAAGCAGAACAGATTGCCTATGATGAAGAATATATAAGAAAAATGCTAGCTGAAGAAGAAGCAGCTTTAGAGAAAAGGAAGCAAGAAGAGGAGGAGGCTAATCAGAAATGGTTAGCAACATGGTATGAATCACAAAACTATCTTCAGGCTTCTAATCAAATAAAGGATGAGTATACTACTCAAGAATGGGCATTGTTAGATGATGAGGAAAGAGCTAGAATCTTGGGTGAATGGGCAAAGAGGATTAGTAAAGAAAGGAAGCAAGTTATAAGAAAGAAACCTCCTACAATTGCACAGATGAGGAATGTACTGATCAAGATTATTAAGAATTCAGGCATTCATATTCCTGACAATCTTATTAAATGTTCATTTGAAAGAATCCATGAGCTTTATCTGATGTGTATGAGGATTAATAATGAGAATTTTACTCCTATGGGTTCTGAAAAGTATGAAGAGTGGATTAAAGGTAATCTAAAGAGGAAATCTGAGATTCAGGAGACATCTGATTCTAAAAGACTGAAAGTGAATGAAGATGATAATCAAATTATCTTTTATGAATATGAGCTTAAAGGAAGTAACGGATGTTGGAAAATTCAAAGACTCAATAATGAAGTTTCTGAGTATAATAAATTTTCACAGATGCTTCAGTACTTTGATAGAGATGATTTGCTGCATCTTTGGGAGCTTTATAGGAATAAGTTTGGTAATGTGCAACCAGATGATTATCATGAGAGAATGATTTATAATCACTTGAAGATTCTATTTGAACCTACTCATGATGAACCTGAGTGGAAAGGACTCTGCAATGGACAAGTTACAGAATGGTTTCTATATCAAACTTGTGGAGTTCATGTGTTAACTATTTCTGGAGAAGTTATTCATATGCTTGTAGAAGGTGATTATCCTCAACTGAATAAGTATCCAGAAGTTATTACTCAGATGATGAAGCCTGGTATTATCAAGATGTTGATGTCCTATGATGGTCAAGCTTACAATTTGTTGCTGAAGTATGAGAAAATTCTTAAATCTAGTAAGTGTTTGGCTACATCCTCCAATTCAGATGTTTTGAGCTTAAAGGAAACTTGAGAATTCTATTTGAATGTATCAATTTTAGGGGAGGATTGTTGGGTTTTTGGTTCCTTGGATCAAGAATTATTCTAAGTGTTAGAACCACGGACAGAGTTGATGAAACCACGGACAGAAGAACGTATCCACTGCTGAAGACAAACCACGGCTAGTAGTATTGTGTAACCACGGATATTGTAATGTAACCACTGCTAGTCTTGTATAGTCGGTTTAGTATTCTGTATTAGATAAATATGGAAAAGATATTTATCTTGCAGGTTACGTATTGTATAATGTAAAGGACTCCTTAACCTATAACAGGAGGTCCTAGGTTAGATTAGATATACGTATGTTTTATATCTAAGGTCGATACACTTCAAGGTTGTAAAACACTAATACTGGTTAGAGTATTCGTATTAATAATAATATTGAGGTGTTGAATGTTCATTGTTCTTCTTCTTATGATTAAGTATTAAATTCCGCGTGATACTTAATAAGTCTTTGTTTAAGTCAGTTTCTATATTAGATCGTTTGCTCAACTGGGATCAACACAAGTGATCGTTTTGACTCAAAGTGCAGGCTGCTCTCCCATATGTGCTAAATGCTTTCGAATCTTGAAGCACATATTGAGGGGGAGCATTTCAAATGAAAATAAACTATCAAGGTAAAAATGCTTTTATGTTTTAACATAAATACCTTGATTGAGTATTTAATGGTTTCTTAATGGAAAATGTGATCGTGGAAGTTCCTCAAAAACCTCCTTCCTTTATGTGTTAAATTATTTCAAATAACCAATGCACATTTTGAGGGGGAGAATTTACCAAGAAAATCAAATGAATTTTTCCACGGAAATTGTGATCAAGAAGTTATTTCAAATTCCTCTTGCCTCCATATGCTAAACAATTTGAAAATCAGAAAGCACATGTTGAGGAGGAGCATTTCTAAATTATCAAAACAATTAAGGTACAAAATGCTTTGATTTTATATCACAAGTACCTTGATTGATTTTCCAAATGATTTTTCAATTGGTTTCATGAAGGAAAGAATTGTACCAAAATGACTGACCAATTTACTTTATGCATGGTGTTATAAGGATGGTTAGGCTAGGTATTCGTTCTCGCGATCCCGCCAGAGCCGGACGGATCTACCCAGGGACAATCCACTAGATAGTGTAGAAGTCCTTAGGTATGATGAAAAAAGGAGAAAAGTGAGAATAAGGGAAGAGTGCCGACTGAGATAGAGCTAGAACTGGAATAAACCCAACAAGATTCTAGTTACGAAGTCTCGGTAAGCACTGAAGGGGTTGAAGAATGAAAAAGAATTGAAATGAGAAAAGTGTGAAAAGAAATAGCCCTCCAATAATTCAACCTTAGGGCAGTAACCGGGTTCAATTCATATGCTACTGGTGGTTACCAAGGTAACACTGGTATTGAAGACAAGACGTCATGGACCCAGTGACACACTGCACCTAACTTCCCAAGCTACTCAAGTTCTTCTTAAAAGGGCTTGTTTCATTCTCACGGGGAACCTACATAATCTATCGACTTTCTCTTAGAGATTGTTGATATTGAAGAAGGAGATCCTCTCCATAGTCTCCGGCATAGGAAACCAAATGTGCACAATTGAGTCTAGAGCCAATAGATCATCCACAAAATCTCATTAGGACACAAAATTAATGAAGACTTTCTGTTTCACACAATGTGGAAAGATATTAAGAGTCCTACGCATCATCCTTGTGATTTTGCCAGAACATCTGAGTGATATGTAAAGTATTCACGTTGAAGATGGAAATCCTTCTAGAGCCAAAATCAAACAAGCTCTTGGTGGGTGACATGTGAGATCTTTTCTAAAGATCAAACTTGTGACAACTGGATAGAAACGATGGGGCGATTTACTCTTGAATCAACCTTGGTACAAGAAATGAATTGACGAATACTTTTGGAAAAACCGTTCGATATACAAATCTGTTCTTTTCTCTAGCACATCGAATGTGTATTCATATTTCAAACACAAAAAGTATCTCTGATTGAAAAAGTACTTTTGGAAAAACCGTTCGATGTGAAAATTTCTTCTTTTCTCTAGCACATCGAATGTGTATTCTTTTTCAAATACAAAAAGTATTTTTGATTGAAAATTGATCTTTCTCATAAAACCTTCGCCGTATTGCAAAACTCTTTCTTCAAGAAATACGCGATTGTTTTACAAATCAATTTTTCATCAATCAGTGAATCTCAATTCGCTGGCTCACTCACTCCATGTTGTCTTCTTTGGGACGCTCCGGTTTGAGAATGGCTAGAACAGCTGTGAAACCCTGTCAAGGAGATTCTTTGGAACTCTACCTGATCACATGCAGTATTTATACTGATCAACGGGGAACCGTGGTTCTTGCAACTATATTCATCGAAAGTGAACAAAGACACTTTCGTGTGTTTCATTGCTAACTGTTTGTTTACAGGAAGTGTTGACGGTTGCAGCTGATCAGAGTTGAGAAGTCAATTCACAACCACATGCTCACAACATCCACACTTAATTGAAGAACATCATGACAAGTGTATATCTACATAACCTGGCTCTGATAGCTGCAAATATTATGAACCAGTAAAGCTTCCGCTACTCTGATGAAAAGATGTCACGATCCAGGAAGTGTGAGCATGTCGGTCCTAAATGTCACAACATCACATGAAGGCAACACAATAAAGGGTGATCCAGAGATTTTCTGTGGCCGATGATCTCGAAGAAAGCTCAAAGATCATCAAGATGTGGATCAGTTAAAGGCCTCCACTGAAAGTACAAAATAATCCGACTATGAAGAGTCACTACTCAAGCACAAAGATTGCGGAACTGAAGAATTGAAGTCTACGAGCTCAAGACTGAAGATATAAGATAGAATTCTAGGATGCAAAATGCATTTCATGGGGTGACCTCCCTTAGGGGGAGATTGTTAGGAATTGGAAATTCCATAAGGAAGTGTCGGTCACCCCAATTATAGTCTAGCATATGTTAGCTCGTAGACATATCGTTATTTACTTGTTTATTAGTTAGTTATTAGTGTAGAGTAGCTTAGAGTAACACCGTGGAGGAAGGACGGGTCTTTACCCACTGTATGCCTGATCCACAGTCTGAAGGAGGACGTTTAGTATGTAACTATAAATACCCTCTACATCCCAAGGTAGAGAGTTGGACCTTTCACTTAATCTAACATTTCTTTCTTTTGTTTACTTTCTCTCTCTAGAAAGGCTCCCATCTTCTACTTTTTCTCTCTAAACTCTTGCATAATTCGACCATATATGTGATTGTTTGTGTGATTGTGAAAACCAATAGCTAACAATTTGTCATCCTCAAATCAATAGCATCATCCTTAAATAATTAATTACACTCTCAAAAAGTCAACTTTCCTACCAAAAACCATCATTAGGTATCCCCACTCCTTGTAGTTGGACATTTAAAGTCACATACCATTTAAGACACCTGAGAGAAGTCAAACCCTTAAGATTTATAGGTATTAGACCTTAAAGGAGCATAATCACCTTACCGTTATACTGTCTGACAGACGGATCCCTGGTTTATAACTAGACGGATCCCTAGTGAGAGGGAACCGTGGGATCCGTGTCTATAGAACAGCTTGTGATCAGCTTTTCTTCCAAATTCAAACCCTCTTTGGTAATCTAAACACTTTTGCTTACCATTTAATGACTCCCTAGAGTAGAACAAACACCTTAGTTGACCTTGGTGCATGCCAAATTTCTTAGTGGTCAAGAATTTAATTCATTAACTCAACTTCATCCTTTATAAACCAAGCACTCTTAGGAGCTTAAGCCACTATTCATACCACAATCCAAAAATCAGTAGTTAAGACTTCTACTACACCCTCTCCTTCACTATGACTAAAGCATCTAGCAAGAACTCTTCAACCAAAGGTTCATCCAAAAAGAATACTCATATGGTCCATGAGATATCATCCACCGAGTCATCACCCGTAAGAAGTCCAAATGCTAGAATTCCCCCTTAACAAACTCAATCAACAATAGCTAAAAGAACCGCTAGAATTAGCATTCGACCTTTTGAGTTGGAAAAAGCTTCATCAATCACTAAACCAAATACACATAGCTCTAGTAAAACACCCAAGCCTTCATTTCTAGAACCTAGACTACATTCCTTTATCGAACCTCTTTCTCATCTAAATCTCTACTCATTAGAAGTCTCACCACCAAGGAATTCCCATTAACCAACCTTCTCGCTAAATAAGGAACCTCTTTCATCACCAAATGGTCCATCCTTAGAGACAAGGAATCACCAAAGATCTAACCATATAGAGGACTTTCCATTACCACCACCAACTAATGCATCATCACCCTCATTTTTAGTGGAACCACATCCTACGTTGCTTAACATACCTCCACCATCTTTTGTGGAACCTCCTCAAAACATCCCACCTCCTTCGATTCCTAGTCATGACAATAAATGCTCTAATTGTCAAATCACCCAAGGACTTGTTCAAGAAGTACAAAATGAGTTGCATTTCATGTTTAATCATCTCCTTTAACGATTGGACCAAATCAACAAGTCTACTCATCCTTAGATTCAAGCACATTGATGTTTTTTAGGTTTCCGTCACTTCTTAGAATTAGTAGAAAATGTATTACATGTTTGAATCATTCTCTTAGTTTTAGAGATATGTAGATCATTTCTCGTATTTTTATTGAATGAAATTACATGTTATATGCCATATTGTCTTGAGAATATATTTGGTGCCTTAATACATATCTCTTTTTGATGTTAACATCACAATTTACATAACCATTGCTGTCTTAAGCTTACAGGCAGACGGATCCCTCATTTTAGCCTAGACGGATCCCTCCAAGAGAGGAACCGTGGGATCCGTGCAACAGAAGACTCTTTTATTACTAACTTGAGTCTTATTTGCAGGAAATTATGCATTATATACTTGTTTTCTAACCTATGTTTTGTAGATTTTCAATATACACATGAAGACTTTGACACCCTTAGCTAGGGGGAGTTTCTTGTCAAAGCAAAATAATTGCAAAATCATTTGCAATACTTTCACATAGGATTACAATAACTACATGACGTCTTCCTTGCAAAGGAGCAATCGTCAAGGGGGAGCATGTTCGTCATAAAGACGAAACCATTTGCAAACATACTTGCAAAGCACTCGCTTAGTCTTTCTAATTACTTAACGCCCTCACAAAGGAATGGACCGGTCAAGGGGGAGCTAAGACGAGAATCCTTCTCTTCTCTTAATCTCTAGCTTTCATATTTTTCTAGTTTCACTTTTCTTAAAACAATGTGTTAGTTTCCTTTCGACGCTCTTTTTATTCGACAAAAAGGGGGATAAGAGAGTAAAAAATCCAATTCAAACTTTTACGAATTTTAGTTTTTCCTTAAAATAATCTTATGTTTTGTCATCAAAAAAAAGGGGAAGATTGTTAATACAAATAAGCCGTACAAACTTTTATTTATATTTTACGATCTTTTAATGTTTTGTCGATAACAAACATAAAATCATTCTAACGAAACAAATAAAATACGTATATGGTTTGAGCCAATAGTTTACTAACACACTTACGTTTTCATATAATTCACTAAACAAGTAATAGTGTTTTCATGTTATAGTAATGCATATGTATAACAACTAGTGGTTACATAATGGGTAGATATATACATACTTAGTATGTATTATAATGGGTAGAAATCTAAGTATTTGACCCATTGACTAAAAACATTGAATGTAGTTGGGTAAAGCCCAAAGTCCATGACCCATACCCATGAAGTATGATCCATAACCCATGGCCCATTGCATGACATCATGCATAAGTCATAATGGGTATTATCCATGACCTATGGAGCTAACCCATGACCCATTGACTAGATGCATTGCATCTTCTAGATACATTGTATCTATTTAGATACCCATGGATCAAAGCCTACAACCCATGATCCATGATCCGTGACCCACAACCCATTTAGGGGGAGCGTCATACAGATCCCTCAGTTTACACCGGACTGATCCCTCGAGCAAGGGATCCGTGGAACAGTAACATGTTTTTGTCTATAAATAGTGAGCCATTTCTTCATTATAATTGCCACTTTCACACATACTTTCTCCTAGGATTGTAAACTCTCTAACCTCATATCCAAATGATCTTTCTATGTAGTTTGTATTTGTTTTTGTGTGATTCTCTAGGTTCCTTTTAAAGGCGAGATCACCACCTCTTGAAGTCGAGAAAGCTCAAGTCCATGAGTTGCCTAGCTTCGTCATCATCAAGACTACTGAAGTTCTCTTGTTGATAGTTCTTTCTTCCTCTCCAGAAGTGTTGTGTTGAAGGCATTAGTGAAAGATGCCAAAAGGGTCAAGTCGAAGGCATAGTGAAAGATGCCAAAAGGGTCAAGTCAAAGGCATTAGTGAAAGATGCCAAAAGAGTCAAGTTGAAAGCATTAGTGAAAGGTGCCGAAGGTCCGTGTCTAAGGCATTAGTGAAGGGTGCCAAAGGTCCATGATGAAGGAATTAGTGAAAGGTTTCAAAAGATCATGCCAAGGGCATTTGTGAAAGATGCCAAAGGTGGACAATCAATATGGTGCGTCGATGTACAAATATAGATAGGTTGTGTCCAAGGATATTGATATCCTTTGGGAGAGGTGTCGTGTAGTGTTGGGTAGTAGTTCCTCCTTTATAATGGAACTCGGTATCTAGCCTTGTACTGGATAAAGTGTAGGTGACGTTGTGATAGGTTTGTGTGGAAAACTAGAAGGGGGGGGGGGGTTGAATAGTTTTACCGATTAAAACTTTGTTTTAAAATATTTAGATCGACTTATGTCAATCTATTTAGATATGTATGTTGGACATTGATAGATAGATATGTAAATGTGTAATGCAAAGATAAAGAATAAGAAACACATAACCACGACACGAGTGTTTATAGTGGTTCGGCTAGAAGGACACCTTCCTTGCCCTACTCCACTCCATGAGTCACCTACTCGAGAGTTCATAAGCACTACACAACACAACTCCTTATGGCGGAAAAGCTTTCACAACGTCGCCTACTCTTTTTCCGGTACTAGGCTAGACACCGGGTTCTTCCACAAGGTAGAACCACACCTATCACAACGTCGCCTACACTTTATCCGGTACAAGGCTAGATACCGAGTTCCATTACAAAGGAGGAACTACTACCCAACACTACACAACACCTATCCCAAAGGAGACTCACTCCTTATTACAACATCATCAAGGATATCAATATCCTTGGATACACCCTATCTCTATTTGTACATCGATACACCTTATCGATTGTACACCCTTGGCATCCTTTACTAATGCCTTTGACACGGACATTAAGCACCTTTCACTAATGCCTTCGTCTTGACTCTTTAGGCATCCTTCACTAATGCCTTTGACATGGACGTTAAGCACCTTTCACTAATTCCTTTGTCTTGACTCTTTAGGCATCCTTCACTAATGCCTTTGACACGGACGTTAAGCACCTTTCACTAATGCCTTCGTCTTGACTCTTTCGGCATCCTTCACTAATGCCTTTGACACAACACTTCTAGGGAGGAAGAAAGAACTATCAACAAGAGAACCTCAGTAGTCTTGGTGATGACGAAGCATGGCAACTCATGGACTTGAGCTTGCTCGACTTCAAGAGGTGGTGATCTCGACTTTAACAGGAACCTAGAGAATCACACAAAAACAAACACAAACTACATAGAGAGATCAATTGGATCTAAAGTTAGAAAGTTTACAATACTAGGTGAAAGTATGTGTGGTAGTGATTCCCCAAAATGAAGAAATGGCTCACTATTTATAGAAGAAGATAAGCTACTGTTCCACAAATCCCACGGATCCCTTACTTGAGGGATCCGTCCAGTGTAAACTGGGGGAACCGTGGGGCGCTCCTCTTTGCCCATGGGTTTTGGGTCATGCATGGGTTATGGGTCCTAGACTTTGGACCATGGGTATCAAAGTAGATACAATGTATCTAGTAGGTGCAATGCATCTAGTCCATGGGTCATGGGGAATACCCATTATGACATATGCATGATGTCATGCAATGGGTTATGGGTTATGCTCCATGGGTATGGGTCATGGACTTTGTGTTTTACCCAACTACATTCAATGTATTTGGTCAATGGGTCAAATACTTAAACTTCTACCCATAATATTACCTATTCTAATACATATTAATTATGTATATATCTACCCAATATGTAAACACTAGTTGTTGTACATATGTATTATTAAATCATAAAATCACTTTTACTTGTTTAGTGTTTTATGTGAAAACGTAAGTGTGTTAATAAACTATTGGCTCAAACCATTTACGTATTTGATTTGTTTTGTTAAAATGATTTTATTTTTGTTATCGAAAAAACATTAGAAGATCGTAAAATATAAATAAACGTTTTTACGGCTTATTTGTATTAACAGTTTGGTTCTACCTCGTGGAAGAACCTGATGTCTAGCCATGTACCAGAAAAATAGTAGGCGACGTTGTGAAGGCTTCTCCGCCATAAGGAGTTTGTGTCGTGTAGTTCCGAACTCTCGAGTAGGTGACTCGGGGAGTAGAGTAGGTCAAGGAAGGTGTCCTTGTAGCCGAACCACTATAAACACCCGTTTCGTGGTTTTGTGTTTCTTACTCTTTACCTTTGCATTATATATTTACATACTTATCTGTCAACATCCAACATATACAACTAAATAGATTGACATAAGTTGATCCAAATATTTTAAAACAAAGTTTTAATCGGTAAAACTATTCAACCCCCCCTTCTAGTTTTCCACACAATAATTTATTCATATTGTACAACCAATTAAAAGCATATCTACCAAACTAAAAACAATCAATTAAAACACCCTTTACTAAAAAGTATAATAAAGTTTTCACAATGTACAATTTAAACAAGCTACAACATAATTTAAAATATAAAATAATTAAACATACTAATTAATGTTGTAAGAGATTGGTTATCATAACACACAAAAGTATATATGTATGAATCGAATATGGAGAGAGGTTTTAGAGAGAGAAAGTGAAAGTAGAGAACTTCTAGAGAGAGAAAGTAAATGTGTATTATGAAGCTCCAACCCTCTACCTTGGGAGGTAGAGGGTATTTATAGTTTTTATAAAATACGCCTCCTACGGGCTATGGATCAGGTATACAGTGGGTAAAGACTCGTCCGTCCTCCACGGTGTTACTTGACTAACTAGTTACTAATAACTAAATGTCCAAGACTACGAACTTTCTAATGCTAAAAAATGCCCGAGGTGACCGAGGCTTTAACATACGGATTTACTAAATCCTAACAATCTCCCCCTAAGGGAGGTCACCTCTTTTAAATACATTTTGAGTTCTAGCATCCTATTACAAGGTCTTGTTCTTCAAGCTCGTAGTCTTTGATTCTTTAAAGTCAGCAATCTTTGTAATTCAGTAATGAATCATTGAATGTCCCATGACTTGGTGATCTTTGAGATTTCTTTGAGATCATCAGCCACAGTAAATCTTTGGATCATACTTTGTTGTATCGCCTCCATGGGATATTGTGATTTCTGGACCGACATGCTCACACTTTGTTGGATCATGATATTTTGCATCAGAGTTGCTGAAGCATTGCTTAAGGTCTTTAGATTATCATGATTTCTTTAAACGTGAGTGTGATGTGTGAGCATGTGGTTATGGATTGACTTCACAATTTCGATCAGCTGCAACCATCAGATGTTCCTGCAAACAACAGTTAGCAATATAACACACGAAAGTATCTTTGTTCACTTTCATTGAATAGGGTTAAAAGAACCACGGTTTCCCGTTGATCAGTATAAATACTGCTTATGATCAGGTAGAATTCCAAAGAATCTCCTTGACAGCGTTTCACAGCACGAGCTAGCCGTTCTCAAACCGGAACGTCTCAAAGTAGACTACACGTAGTGAGTGAACTAGCGAATTGAGATTCACTGATTGATAAGAAATTGATTTGAAAAAACAATCACATATTGCTGAAGAGAGAGTTTTTGCAATACGACGAAAGTTTTATGAGAAAAATCAAGTTTCAATCATAAATATTTTTGTTTGAAAAATTAACGCGCAGTCGATGTGCTAGAGAAATATTTGTAGTGCACATCAAAAGGTTTTTCAAAAGCACGAGTCAATCCATTTCCTGGAACAATGTTGATTCAAAATTGAATCGCCCCATCATTTCTTTCCAGTTGTCACAAGTTTGATCCATGAAGGATCCCACATGTCACCCACCAAGAGCTTGTTTGATGTTGGCTCTAGAAGGATTTCCATCTTCATTGGGAATACTTTAAGTATCACTCGGATGTTCTGGCAATACCACAAGGATAATGCGTAAGACTCTCAATATATATTTTCTTACTTTTCACATTGTTTGAAACAGCAAGTCTTCATGAAATTGTGTGTCCTAATGAGATTTATTGATGATCTCTTGCCTCTAGACTCAATAGTGCACTCTGGTTTTCCTATGCGGAGACTAGGGAGAGGGTATCCTTTTTCAATATCAACCATCTTTAGGAGAAAGTCGATAGATTATGTCGGTTCCCCGTGAGAATGAAACAAGTCCTTTTAAGAGAACTTGAGTAGCTGGGAAGTTTAGTGTAGTGCGTTACTGGGTCCATGACGTCTTGACTTCAATACCAGCGTTACCTTAGTAACTACCAGTAGCATATGTATTGAACCCTTGTCACAAGTTGAATTATTGGAGGGCTATTTCTTTCGCCCTTTCACTTTTCATTTCTTTTTCATTCTTCAACCTCTTCAGTGCTTACCGAGACTTCATTACTAGAACCTTCTTGGGTTTGTTCCAGTCCTAGCTCTATCTCAGTCGGCACTCTTCCATTATTCTCACTTTTCTCCTTATCTAGTGGATTGTCCATGGGTAGATCCCTCCGGCTCTGGCGGGATCGTGAGAACTAATACCTAACCTTACAATCCTTATAACTCCAATAAAGTAAATGAAAGGTCGGTCTTTGGTGTTCCTCCACAATTACCATTGAAAACCAATTTGAAAAAACCAATCAAGGTACTTGTGATATAAAATCAAAGCATTTTGTAGCTCAATTATTTTTAATCTTTTACAAATACTTCTCCTCAACATGTGCATTGGTACATGAAATCGTTTAGCACAAGGAGGAAGGAGCCCTTGCTTGAATCTTTAAACGATCACCTTTTTATCGAATTTTCAGTTTAAAACTTTGGTGTTATCGTTTACTTCGGGTTTTTTGAAATTTTATAAATGCTCCCCCTCAACATGTGAATTGATATTTGAAATCATTTAGCACATACAGGAAGGAGTTCCTTTTGAGTCTTTAAAACAATCACCATTTTATTAGATTTGATATTCAAATGACAATCTCTCCCCCGATCAAAAATGTTAAACCTTTTGAGATTTGTGATCCCAATTGATTTAAATAATTAAGAAAATTTTAGGGAAAGATGTGGCTCTGTTTTAACACTTCAGTTCAAGCCTCGATCCTCAATTTAGGAGGGAGGTTGTTAGTGTCAGGTATGATAATTTTGAGATATCTTTAAGTAAAAGAAAATTTTCCTTGTAAGTAAAGAATTTTTTTTTAACGGATGAAGTGTAAGTAAAGAAAAATTATACCCTGACGTATAACACCAAAACTTTATTCACCACTTTATTAATGTACAAATGGACTTATTTGATGATATATCATTTGAAAATGTGAAATTTGAAATCACTCTCCCCCTCAATCGATGACCTAAGTCATAGATTGAGTGATAAAAAATTTATGAAAAATTGAGTCTGATTGATTTTCAGAAATTTTAGTCCAATTCATTTTCAAACAATGTTATCACCATGTACAATACAAATATTTTCCTGAAGAATCTTTAGAATGAAAAATATTTTTATAGGAATCGCAGTCTTTTTGGTGACGTGCTTTCCTCATTTTGTTTTAGGATAAGTGCTTGATATTTATAAAAATCGATTTTGCGCAGCACTTCCTTTCTTGAGAAAGCGGGTTAGAGTCTGAGATAACTGCAAGCCATAATTTTGAAGAGCGGGTTACAGACTGAAATGACTGTAAGCCATGTTTGTAGGCATGTTTTGAAAAACATTTGAACTTCTGCTCGAACTTCATCTAAAACCCTGTATCATTATTGAATGACATTTCTAGGATTGTAGTTGTTATCGATATTAGAAGACATGCCTTGAGAAAAACAATATTTTTGGAATTTTCTGATTTTTCAAATTTTTATGGGTTTTTGTTGGTTTTCTATTTTTGTATTTTGATTTTTGAAAAATATGTACAAAGAATTGGTGAAGTAACACCTTTACTCCTCATTCTCTTCCTGAAGACGGTTGAGCGTTTCCGGCTGCAGACTCTTCATGCCGAATCGTAGAAGGATAAACTGAAACCGATCTCTTGGAAGAGCTTTTGTGAAGATGTCTGCTAACTGATACTCAGTCCTTACAAAGTAGAGTTCAACCACACCGTTCTCTACTTTTTCCCTGATGAAGTGTTGTCGAATGTCAATGTGCTTAGATCTTGAGTGTTGGACATTGTTGCAGCAGAGAGCAATGGAACTTTTGTTGTCACGATACAGAGGAATTTTGTTGAATACAATGCCATAGTTAGATAGTTGGGATCTCATCCATAAGATTTGAGCACAACATGATGACATGGTAATGTATTCAGCCTCTGTAGAAGATATAGAAGTACTCATTTGCTTCTTTGATGACCAATTCACTAATTTATCACCCAAAAATTAAGCACCTCCTGACGTACTTCGACGTGTATCTTGACATCCTGCATGGTCAGCATCTGCATAGGCTGTTAGTGCCATGGCGGTGTCCTTGGGATACCAAAGACCCATGTTAATGGTTCCTTGGAGATATCGAAAGACCCGTTTAACCGCTTCTAGGTGCTTCTTAGTAGGCTTAGCCTGATAGCGAGAACACATGCATACAACGAACATAATATCAGGTCTACTGGCAGTGAAATACATCAAGGATCCAATCATACTACGATATTTAGTTTGATCAATCGGGATCCCAGAGGTCCTCATCCAGTTTAGTTCTCTCCACCATGGGAGTGTCAACAGGGTCACTAGAATCAAATCCAAATTTTTTTAATATTTCATTAGCATATTTAGATTGATTTATGAAAATGCCTCTGGGACTTTGAGAAATTTGTAAACCTAAGAAAACTGACATTTGTCCCGTCATTGACATTTGAAACTTAGAACCCATCTCTTTAGAAAAATGGTCACATTCATTTGGGTCGGTCGAGGCAAAGATAATATCATCAACATATATTTGAACATGAATTAAATGTTTGCCTGATTTTCGAGTGAACAGTGTAGGATCAACAACACCTTTGTAAAATCCGTTTGTCAAAAGAAACTTTGACAAAATATCGTACCATGCCCTTGGAGCATGCTTCAAGCTGTAGAGAGCCTTTGTTGTTCCCTATTCACTATCATATAAAAACAGTTAAGTATTTAAAAATAAACTAATAGTGATTCAATGACTGAAATGACATAAGTAAAAACACACTGATAAATTTTCAACATAATATTCTTTATTAGAAATGAATAAAAAAGAATACATTACCCAAGTACGTGCGGAATAGTACTTGGGATTGAAATGACAAGGGTTGGTACTCCTCACTAAGCTCAGGCTAAGTCTGAGAACAACTACTATGGAACCACTGAGCTATCTCAGGGACTGAGTTGTATTTGGAGGAGTGAAAGATGGCTTGTGTGTGTGTGTGTTTTACAATTCACAAGCTTAAATCTTTCACTCCATCTCTTATGCTATTTATACAAGTATGAGTCTTAACTTTATCCTAAGTGACAAACTGACATTTTACAGAAGACAAAATACTTATGTATTTTGTCTCTGTTTACAAAGACTATTTTAAGTAAGAGACAAGGCTGCTTTCCATGAGTCAGTGATGACACTGAGCCTGATCGGTTTCCATTCAGGGAAAGTTGACTTTGGTTGATAAGGACTTCGTCTTATCTGATTCAAACTTATCCCGCCTTGTCCCGCTCATTCTTCAGTCTTCATTGCCTTCAGTCTTCTACTTCAGTTTGTCTTCAGTGTAAGTAGTTGGTGAGGAGTTTAGGGATTCAGTGAGTTATTGTCATCACTCACTGAATCCACCATCTCCTTCTTGACTCAGTCTTCACCCTTTAAGTTCCGCCTTACTGAGTGGAGAGACTTCTTCGCCTCTTACTGAGTATCCTGAAAATGGCTCACTGAGAGACTATGAACTCAGTGACCTGTTAGTGTTTAACGGTCTAAACACTTAGGGTATTTTCTATTCAAATCCTAGATTCAAGGGGTTTGGGTATTTACTGAACCCAACAGTCTCCCCATATTTGGATATATAAATAGCCCAAGTGTTTGATCGGTGTAAGCGAGCAATTGGCTTCTTCTTACACTGAATGTACTAATGAACATAATAAGGAACACTGAATATTTTAACAAAACATACATCGTTTATTGATAAATTACATAGTTCCTATCACTAGTACAAAAGATAAATGATAATGATGTCAATCTAGATGGATCCCTAGTGCTTCAAGCTTTACTTTCTTTGTGATGAGTGTTTCTCTGTCAGGGTGCTCTCTTATCTTGGCGTTTAAGTCAGCACAGAACCTGACGTTTGCAGGAGTCTGAATTTGAGAGGCCACTGGTATGTAGCTCAGCATTGTGGCCACACCTGCCTGATCAATTTCACTCCACCTTTGGAATGTTGGGTTTCCATAGACATCAATGAAAAACAGTCCTCTTTCAGGCTTTTCAATCACTAGACAATTTACAAACTTCACACCTTCAGGTAGCTCCCTGTTACATTCTAGTCCATGCAATTTGATCTCAGGCTGGAACTCAACCCTCTTTCATTTGCCCTGTGATGATTGAGGTTGAGATCCTTGAGGTGCTGTTAAGGCAGGCTGAATTCCCAGTATTGCTGGTGCTTCCCTCAGTCTTTCATACCTTTTGCTGAGCATTTTCATTAGCTCCTTAACCACCATATTCTGCTTCTTTTCAATGATAGGACCAAGCTCATCGAGTTCAGTGATCCCAAAGTCAGTGAATTTCAAGGGATCATGAACCTCAAAGTGTCTTTTATCATCCCCCTATAGACGTTCATTGCCAGTGGTTTGGACTTGGGGATGATTCTTACATCAGTGATTTTCTCAGGCAGCCTTCTGCTTGTCATTGACCAGTTGTAGTGGTCAATTCTTTCTTTCCTGATAGCTGCAACTCTCTTGTTCTTTTCTTCCAATCTCTTTTTCATTTCAGCCATTTTAGCAGCCTGAGCATCCTTGAACTTCTATCCTGCCTGACCTTTTTCAAGCTTCTTAGGATCAATTCCTATGTTCTCAGCTTCCTCAACAACAACTTGTACCAATGCCTCTTGGCTGTTTCTTTCTTCCTCAGCTAGTTTCCTCCTCCTTTCTTCCTTAGCCAGATATGCACTTAGCTGTTGTGGAGTGAGCAGGTATTCAGTGTTGCCAATCATATAGGGGATCTTCTCAGGCTCAGGTGTTTGCATTATTGACTTTCCTTTGTCCTGGCCTAAGGAAGATGATGCTACCAATGGTGGTGTTGCTGTCATGATAGGTGCAACCGTCAGTGTTGTTGTTGTTGGTGGTGGGACTGATGAGATGGGTGTTGCTGAAACTGATGGGAGTGATGAAATAGGTGTTGCAGAGACTGGTTGAGCAGGCTCCCCCTCAGTGTGAGAGGAAGTCTCTTCGGTGGTCTTCTCCCCCTCAATGGTTGCCGCAACATGAGTAAGAGCAAGAGTTGCCTCGGACACTGGGGGAGTTGGAGTGGCTATACCTTTGAAGGCTTGATAGATCTCAGTGACCATAGTCTTGATGTCCGTTGTATCTTTTTGAAGATCAGTGACCTTTTCAGCCAGAGTAGCCTGAGAGAGTTCCAAGGCATTCATTCTTGGCCCAAGATTCCAAGCCATGGAAGATGATGCCTTAGCCAAAGTGGTCACCTGAGTATCCAACGAACCCAGTGTTGCCTGAACATTGGAAGACTTTAGCATGTTGATTAGTTCAGTGAGGTCTGAGGAATTCTTCAAGTAAGCCTCAGTGGCCTCCAGCACTTTAGAGTTGAGTGCTGGGTCTTCTTTGATCGCATCCCTGATTTCATCAATTGTAACACCACAAGTCAGAAGATGCTTGAGAAATTTGACCAGGTTTTCATCCAATCTATGTAGATGTTGGTACATGAGATCCCTGTGTTCATCAGTGTTGGCATTGAAGGTGAGCACATCATACTTTAGATCAGCATAGCTGGCAGCAGCTTCAGTGTGTTGATCCCATAATGTTTCAGTAACCTCAGAATATAGCTTCCTTGAAGCTTTAGTAATCCACATGACTAGTTGCCTCTATGTCAGTGGAAGAGTGTTATCAAACTTTCTGAATTCTTCAGGACAGGAAGATGCAGAAGAGTCAGAGTCATTGTCTTCAGGCTGGAAAGGTGAATCTTTAGGCTCTTGTGGATCAGGCTGATGCTATTGTTCAGTTTGAACATCAGCGTCCACTTCTTCTCCTGCTGATAGAATTTCATCTTCACTTTCAGCTTGTTCTTCATCAGAGAAAAGTATTTCAGTAACCTCAGCAATCGTCAGTAAACTAGTGGTGGTGATGGGTTCCATATCAGCGGGTGGTTTTGATCCCTCTGAGTCTTTGTCCCCCGTTGCTCCTTCAAGCACTGATGGGTTTTTCCCAGTGCTATCCTTAGAAGCAGTGGCAGTGACATCCCTATCAGCGGGTTGTTCAGTTCCCTCTGAGTCTTTGGGATCATTCAGTTGGCCCTCAGACAAAAGATGTGATTTGCGAATGTCATCCTTGGGCAGTGTGGAAGGCGCTCCCCTACGAGCGGGTTGTATGTTTGCCTCTGGATCTTGGGGAGTAGTAGTTGGGACCAAGGGTGTTAATACAAATAAGCCGTAAAAACGTTTATTTATATTTTACGATCTTCTAATGTTTTGTCGATAACAAACGTAAAATCATTTTAACGAAACAAATAAAATACGTAAATGGTTTGAACTAATAGTTTCTAACACATTCACATTTCCACATAAAACACTAAAACAAGTATAAGTGATTTTATGATTTAGTAATACATATGTACAACAACTAGTGTTTACATATTTGGGTAAAATATACACATAACTAGTATGTAGTATATTGGGTAATATAAATGGGTAGAAACTTAAGTATCACAATCCATTGGGCAAATACATTGAATGTAGTTGGTACAACCCAAAGCCCATGACCCATGGATCTTGACCCATAACCCATTGCATGACATCATGCTTATATCACACATTGATAATATCCATAACCCATGGATCAACCCATACCCAAGTGACTAAGTGCATTGCACTCAAAAGATACATTGTATCTAGCTAAAGATCCATGGTTTAACCCATGACCCATAACCAAAATACCCATGGGTAAAAGGGAGCGTCCCACGGATCCCTAGCTTAACGCTAGACGGATCCCTTGTGGAAGGGATCCGGGGAACAGTAGAGTTTTTCTTCTATAAATAGTGAGCTATTTCTTCATTGTTTCTCACTCTTTTCTAACACACTTTCTCCCTGAGTTAAAAACTCACTAACCTCAGATCCAAGAGATCTATGTTTGTAGTTTTGTTTTTGTGTGATCTTTTAGGTTCCTCTTAAAGGCAAGATCACCACCTTTGAAGTCGAGCAAGCTCAAGTCCATGAGTTGCCATGCTTCCTCATCATCAAGGCTACTGAAGTCTTCTTGTTGATGATTCCTTTCTTTCTTCTAAGAAGTGTAGTGTTGAAGACATTAGTGAAAGATGTCTCAAGTGTCAAGACGAAGATATTAGTGAAGGGTATCTATCGTCTATATCATAAGCACTTGTGGTAGGTGCTTAGAAGTCAAGATTAGAAGACATTAGTGAAAGGTGTCTTGAAGATCTAGCCACAAGACATTAGTGAAAGGTGTCTTGAAGATCTAGCTAAAGGCATTAGTGAAAGGTGCCTTAGATGTACATTCGATATGGTGTGTTTCGATGTACAAGATAGACTTGTATTAGATCCAAGGATATTGATATCCTTGATGATGTTGTAAAGGAGTAGATCTCCTTTGGGATTAGTCGTTGGTGTAGTGTGGTAGTAGTTCCTCCATTGCAATGGAACTAGGTGCTTAGCCTAGTACCTAATAAAGGGTAGGCGACGTTGTGTAGGTGTAGTTCACCTTGGAGTAAAAGAACTAGGTACTTAGCCTAGTACCTTATAAAGGGTAGGCGACGTTGTGTAGGTGTGGTTCACCTTGGAGTGAAAGAACCCGGTGGTTAGCCTAGCACCGTATAAAGGGTAGGCGATGTTGTGTTAGGTGTGGTTCGCCTTGGTGTGAAAGAACTCGGTATTTAGCTTTGTACCAGAAAAAGGTTAAGCGGCGTTGTGAAGGCTTCTCCGCCATAAGGAGATTGGTGTAGTGTTTACGAACTGTCGAGTAGGTGACTCGGGGAGTGGAGTAGGGCAAGGAAGGTGTCCTTGTAGCCGAACCACTATAAATACTCGCGTTGTGGTTTTGTGCTTCTTACTCTTATCTTTTCATTACTTGCCTTTACATGCTTGTTTATCAACATCCAACACACACATCCAAATAGATTGACATAAGTCGATCTAAATAGATTAAAAGGAAGTTTTAATTGGCAAAACTATTCAACCCCCCTTCTAGTTTTCCACAATTGGCGTCAGAGCTTCGTTACCAAGTTTCTTAAAGTATATTGTACTTTAAAAACTTGATACGATCCATAGTTAATTGAAAACTACAAAGAAGGTTTTTCATAAAAACAAACACCATGTCTTTTAAAACTATATGTTTGGATGTTAATTTGATAACAACATTTTTTTTTTATTTTACTTGTTTCATTTAATTGCACTAATCTTCTTTGTCATGTTGATTAGTCAAAGCTCATACCCACCAAGCTATAGGAATCGCTTGGTAACAAGAATACCTTCCTTAAGAAGGTATCTTAAACGCAAAGGAGCGGGAATCGTCTAAGTGACATATGTTGTGTCATTTGTAAAGACATTCCTAAGTGCGCTAGAGGTATGATTTTCTTTTTATTTTTGCTTGATAATTAAGTATGCCTATTTAGGTATTTATATGATTATCTTTTTTGCATATACATATTTTACATGAAACTTCATTAGGAAGCCTCTTTCTCACATACGTGTTATATTTCTCGTCAAAAGTAGTGGTATATAAAACTTATGTTTTATCTCTTTTAATCCAATAATAAAACAAAACACGAATTTCAAAAATTCCTCCTTTCCCATAAATACTCCCACCGTCAATCACTCTATCCCCACTTTTTCAAATCTTCCAATTTCAAAAATTTCTCTCATTCAAAACTTCATCTTCCTCTCCATTTTCGTCTCAACCGAAACCAAGAAGGATCCTCTTCAACATGGTTTAGATCGCCCTCGTTCTCATCGCCTTAACACTCATCGCACTTGTGTTCCCTATGATGAAGTTCACATACGGAGACATTTACTTTGTGTTGTTAATCTACATCGGGGTTATATACCCAATCCTTTGTATCGTTCTTAGCATTGAAATGAAATATTATTAATAGTCTAGTTTATCTAGGTTATTATTATCATAATTTGGTTGTCATTTCTTTTGATTTATATGCTTCACATTCTTTCGTGATACATCAGAAGTCATGTATGCATGCTAAAAGAAAATGTAGGATAAAACACATTTCGTGGTATAAAATTGTAAAACCTATGTTTTTATCAAATCTGTTTCTGTTACTACAGATCCACGGATCCCGGAAGTTATACTAGCCGGATCCCTTTTTAAAAGGAATCGTGGATCCGTCCTACTGGAGAACAGTTTTTCATACAAATTAAAAACCACTTTTCTTCTAAAAGTTATACTCCACTAGAATGTCAAAACCATAAGTGAGTTAAGTGTCTTTCTTGTTAAAAACCATTGTTAATAAAAATCTAATAAAAACGTTAGATAATCATAGGTTGACCACAAACATCACTTTTTGTTAACTCGTCATTTCTATAGGTTCAACTATGACGCATGAATATGAGTTTGACTTTTCACTCACTAGCGTCTACACTCCGAACATCTCCCTTGAACCCAACACACCTGGCATTCATGTCCGTGGGTTCAACAACCTCGAAAACCGTCACTTCCACGAAGGACGTATTGTAGACACCTCTCTAAAATTCGAAGAAGGTATCAATACCTCCTTCCGAGCCATAGGACTAGAATGTCTTCTTGAAATCAACGAGAAGATATGTCCAAGGTTCATAATGGAATTCTTCCGTCAAGTTGAACTCGTTCGTAACGAGGATCGCTCTCTATCTCTTTGGTTTTATATCAAAAACCAAAAGTTTACTTTAACCCTTGGGCATTTTGCTCACATCCTCCGAATTCCAAATCATGGACAATGTGCCTTCACCGAAGATTGGTCTCTCGATTCTCTCTTCAACTTTCGTGAAGAAAATAGTCCATATTGTTCACACATACCCTCCCCGGAAGATTTACATCGCATAATATGCAAACCTCGGCCATATTACTCTGATCCAAACATTATCTTCACATGGGACATCCGAGAAGAGTACAAGCCCCTTGCACTCATCCTACGTGAAAATGTTTGGAGTCTTAGGGGAAATCGAGAAATCCTTCCCGCTTGTTGTGCTCACATGTTGTATTGTTTGCTAACACAACAACCATACAATCTCACCTACTTCTTCGCAAGGTGAATTGTAAATCTTCAAGGCTCCAAGAATAAACTCATCCCCTATGGAATGTTCTTGACGCGCCTTTATCACAACGTTATGCACTTTCATCCTCAATTTCAAAGTCCGTTGTACGTACTTGTGAACAAGATGATGGAACCACTAAACATATCTATCATGAAGACTTTCTTCATTCCTGATTCCACCAACACTCATCAATCACGTAATGATCCTCCTAGCGAAAACACTCAAGGAACCTAGTAGTATTTCAAATAGGATCAATCCTCTCGTACTCGTGCTTTATCAATGTAATCCAATTTCTTTCGTGAAATAAAACATCTTACATTTGATATCTTAGTGTTAGAACCTCTTTAAACCAACCTTGAGATATAATGCATTGTCAAGATCACTGCATACCTTTAGTAAAGGTTCTGCTGAGCAGATGGGCGGATCCCAAAGTTTGTGCTAGACGGATCCCTACACTTAGAACACCTCACACTAAACTAAACATAGTGTCTTAAGGCAAATTAAGTCCTTATCAAGATAGGTAGATCCTTCCTACTTACACATAACTCACCTAGATCACACTCTAAGAAGCTTGTAGATCTATCGTTTCATTTTTTAATCCATTACTCTTCCGCTCTTAAACCCACACGTCATTTTTCACTTGATCCCTCACTTATAGTCTTAGAAATCTTTCGATTATGGCAAAATTGATCATAAATCATCCTTACCTCAAAATTGATCAAAGTTGATCAAACTCTAGTTTTCCCATCTCAAAGCTTCTAGGATATTTTCCAAAACACTATCATAAGTCACAAACTGATCTCTAGGATCATTTAGTTTCAATTGACACTCTCATCTTTAGTGTCATCCTTGCTCATCCATTGGTTCTTTTGAAAGTTCCAATTCCTTCCATAAAAGACAATCATTAGCTACATCACTCATTACCTTCAAGTACTTAAGCACTCCTTCATTTAAGACACTTAGGAGAACTGAAACACTCAATATGTTATAGATCTTAGATCTTAGAAATATCATTTCCATTCTTTCATAGCTGCTGAGAGCCGGATCCCTAGGATTAGCCTAGACGGATCCCTCTGATGAGGGAACCGTGGGATCCGGATAACAGTTTATGTCAAATCTTGCTAAAACAATCATTTCAACTCATCTTTCTAACTCAAACACTGCATCTCATCTTAAATGAGTTCCTAGATCAGTACAAACTCTAAAGTTGACTCTTGTGCATGTTAATCATCACATTCCAATGACTCTTAGTGGCTTAAGGCTTAAATGCACTTGCCAATTCTCTTGGTTTATAAAACACTTTGTTAGGACCTCCATAGTCATCACTCTCATCCTAACTTTCAGCACTTTAGAAACCCTTACAAACCTCTTAAAATCATCTCATCATGAGGAAAACCCCATGTAGTAACTTATCCACCAAAGAAACACCCAAGAAAAAGGCTCGTGTTATACACGAAATCTCTTCAACCGAATCATCTTCGGTCAAGCCAACAAATGATAGGATCTTTCCTCAACCAATCAAACCAATTCCTAAAAGGATAGTACCCACAAAACTACCTATGCCAAACACCACCATACCTCCTAGGCCAAACAATATCATCTCCACTAAACCATCACCATTGGTTCCTAGAGCTATCTCTTTTACATCCCCATTGTCGTCACCACACCTCTACAATTTAGAGGACTTGCCTCCTAGGCCGTCTCAACCGCTTCTGCCGACAACATTTTCCTCATTAGAAGGAATAATGGTACAAAATCAAGGTGGTGAATCAACACTTGCTTCGGCTTCCTTTTCCCTGTTTCTATCATATAATCCCATTTGGATTATGAGAAATCATCCATGTCAATCAGCCGACCATATGGAAGTTGACACCTCTATACCACCACCATCATTCTTGGTCGAACCATTCTCAAATGCGCCTCCACCAATCCCTCCATCATTTGAAGCTCTACAAGCCGCTTCACTTGATCCTTCGCATCAAGCTATTTCATTTCTTCCACCACCACTACCTAGCCATGACAAATATTGCTATCATTGTCAACATGTTGAAAGTTTGATACATGAAGTACGAGAAGACCAACGTTTCATGTTCTATCATCTCCTCGAACGTTTCGACGAGATTAAACCACAACAAAACTTGATCTAGAAGATTTTAGTGGTGTCCTAGCATCAATCGATAGTTGGTTTAGGAATTCCTAGTCATGTATTTTCTCATTTTCTTAGTTTTTAGAGTCATGTATATCATAACTCTAGTTTTTGGAATTACATGCTACTTGTTATTTTTCTGAGCATATGATTACTTTGTATTCATATCTCATTTTTGTGATAACATTACTTGTTATATCACCTTTGCTGAAATTAATCAGCTAATACGGATCCCTCAGAATTGCCTAGACGGATCCCTACTAAGAGGGAACCGTAGGATCCGTGAGACAGAAAGCTATTTTCTACTAACTTGGACCATATTTGCAGGAAATTGTGAATTATACTTGCTTTCTAACCTTTGTTTTGTAGTTATTCAATTTACATATGAATACTTTGACATCCTAAAGCTAGGGGAGCTTTATGTCAAAGCAATACATTGCAAATTACTTGCAATACTAGGTTTACATTTCATGTCATCCCCTTGCAAAATTGCAATCATCAAGGGGGAGCACATTCGTCACTTAGACGAAATATTTTGCAAACTTACTTGCAAACAAACTAGATTAGTATCATTTTCTTGACGCCCTTACATAGGGGTGGACTCGTCAAGGGGGAGTAAAGACGAGATCCTTTCCAGTTACTTGCTCTCTATTTTTTTATTCTTATTTATTTCACATGTTTTTTTTCTTAAAAACGATGTGTAGCCTTCCTTCAAACACTTTTTGTTTCGACAAAAAGGGGGAGAAGAAAGTAAAAACTACAAATTTAAACTTTTACGAATTTTAGCTTTTACTTAAAATAATTTTATGTTTTGTCAGCAACAAAAATGGGGAGATTGTTAATACAAATAAGCCGTAAAAACGTTTATTTATATTTTACGATCTTCTAATATTTTGTCGATAACAAACGTAAAATCATTTTAACGAAACAAATAAAATACGTAAATGATTTGAACTAATAGTTTCTAACACATTCACATTTTCACATAAAACACTAAAACAAGTATAAGTGATTTTAAGATTTAGTAATACCTATGTACAACAACTAGTGTTTACATATTTGGGTAAAATATACACATAACTAGTATGTAGTATATTGGGTAATATAAATGGGTAGAAACTTAAGTATCACAATCCATTGGGCAAATACATTGAATGTAGTTGGTACAACCCAAATCCCATGACCCATGGATCTTGACCCATAACCCATTGCATGACATCATGCTTATATCACATATGGATAATATCCATAACCCATGGATCAACCCATACCCAAGTGACTAAGTGCATTGCACTCAAAAGATACATTGTATCTAGCTAAAGATCCATGGTTTAACCCATGACCCATAACCAAAATACCCATGGGTAAAAGGGAGCGTCCCACGGATCCCTAGCTAAACGCTAGACGGATCCCTTGTGGAAGGGATCCGGGGAACAGTAGAGTTTTTCTTCTATAAATAGTGAGCTATTTCTTCATTGTTTCTCACTCTTTTCTAACACACTTTCTCCCTGAGTTAAAAACTCACTAACCTCAGATCCAAGAGATCTATGTTTGTAGTTTTGTTTTTGTGTGATCTTTTAGGTTCCTCTTAAAGGCAAGATCACCACCTTTGAAGTCGAGCAAGCTCAAGTCCATGAGTTGCCATGCTTCCTCATCATCAAGGCTACTGAAGTCTTCTTGTTGATGATTCCTTTCTTTCTTCTAAGAAGTGTAGTGTTGAAGACATTAGTGAAAGATGTCTCAAGTGTCAAGACGAAGATATTAGTGAAGGGTATCTATCGTCTATATCATAAGCACTTGTGGTAGGTGCTTAGAAGTCAAGATTAGAAGACATTAGTGAAAGGTGTCTTGAAGATCTAGCCACAAGACATTAGTGAAAGGTGTCTTGAAGATCTAGCTAAAGGCATTAGTGAAAGGTGCCTTAGATGTACATTCGATATGGTGTGTTTCGATGTACAAGATAGACTTGTATTAGATCCAAAGATATTGATATCCTTGATGATGTTGTAAAGGAGTAGATCTCCTTTGGGATTAGTCGTTGGTGTAGTGTGGTAGTAGTTCCTCCATTGCAATGGAACTAGGTGCTTAGCCTAGTACCTAATAAAGGGTAGGCGACGTTGTGTAGGTGTAGTTCACCTTGGAGTAAAAGAACTAGGTACTTAGCCTAGTACCTTATAAAGGGTAGGCGACGTTGTGTAGGTGTGGTTCACCTTGGAGTGAAAGAACCCGGTGGTTAGCCTAGCACCGTATAAAGGGTAGGCGATGTTGTGTTAGGTGTGGTTCGCCTTGGTGTGAAAGAACTCGGTATTTAGCTTTGTACCAGAAAAAGGTTAAGCGGCGTTGTGAAGGCTTCTCCGCCATAAGGAAATTGGTGTAGTGTTTACGAACTGTCGAGTAGGTGACTCGGGGAGTGGAGTAGGGCAAGGAAGGTGTCCTTGTAGCCGAACCACTATAAATACTCGCGTTGTGGTTTTGTGCTTCTTACTCTTATCTTTTCATTACTTGCCTTTACATGCTTGTTTATCAACATCCAACACACACATCCAAATAGATTGACATAAGTCGATCTAAATAGATTAAAAGGAAGTTTTAATTGGCAAAACTATTCAACCCCCCTTCTAGTTTTCCATAAAGGGCACTGACTGTGATGTATCAGTGTCCTTCGTTGTCACCGGGGTGGATGTTTTTTGGTCACCAGTGGGTGGCAAATCAGTCTAGGGCTTCTTTTGCCTTTTAGGTTGTGCTCCAGAAGCCTCAGGGCCCTGAGACTTGGGTTTGGTCTTAGTCCCAGTCTAAGACTTCCCCTTTCTCTTTTAGGAGCAGGGTTTGGAGACACTGAGTCCCTTTGGTTGTTTACAGCAACCATATGGGCCGTCAATTCAATATCAGTGACTTGGGATGGGTCCTTTTGAAAATTTTATTGACTTAGGACACCAGGTAAAGCAGTGTATTTAAATTCCTGAGGGTAATTGCAACCCAGTAACACTTGTAAAGCACATGAGACAAACCTAGGGTACGAAACGTATTTCGCCCTAGTTTTGCTCAGTAGCTTGGTTACGAGATCACTGTAAATGATCTCTCCAATGTCAACAGTGGCCCCATTCATCAAGCAGTATGCCACCATCAACTGAATAGAATTAACTTGTTCAGTGGATGAGTGGTTCCCGCCGAGAACCTGAATCACAAATGTGAACAGGATCTTCCAAGCCGCAGGAAATGAGTTCTTGGTTACTAGGGTTCTGTCCAAAAATTTTGGATCCAAAACAATTTTTTTTAACCCATCCTTAACTGTGGAGGTTTCAGGATGGTCAACATAGTTCCCAGAATTATAGTCCAACCCTGTTGAAGTACAAAAAGTTTTATAATCCAGGGTGACTGATCTTTCCCCGTTAAAAAGACTAAATTTGATGAGATACTCCCTGAGGGGTCTGAGGTCAGTCTCATCAGTTGAGGGTGATGGGTCATAGGCCACTGCTGTAGCCAAAAACTCCCTGAGGAGGTTTTGGTACAAGAATGTTAGGGACTGAGTAAAGGCCTTTTTCAGTGGGCAGTTGAATAAAAACTTCATTATATCCTTATAGGCTGGGACATTTGGGGGGTATTCAAAATTACCTATAACGTTGTTTGTTTTAAATTCAACATTATTGAGATCCCCTACCCACTGTGGTGCATACTGAAGAGATTGTGTTCTTGCCATTTCCATTAAAAAGTTTTAGGGTTTTTGAAAAAATATCTTGAAAAGAACAATCAAAGAGTTTGAATCTCTTAAGTTAGTAGTGAAAAATCTTTTGTAAATGTTTACAGAGAAGATTTTAGTGAAAACATGTTTTGAGGATTGAAGAACACACAAAGATTTCTGGGTTTGAGAAAGTATTTTGACAGAGTTTTGCTTCAGAAATTAATTTGTGTGTGTTTATGAGGTTTAGAAGAGGGTATTTATAGAGTGGTGAGAGGGGTAAAACTTGTATAAAAGAGGATTTGTAAACTCAGTTTTTGAAAACGTTTTGAATCTCCTCATTTATTGCCACCACTCCACTACCCGCAGTAAAATCCTGGTTTTCAAGGAACAGTTGCAGTGCACAGTAAAAGTGCATTATGCAGTAATAAAATATCCACAAGATATTTCATGTGAGAGGGGGCATTTAATGCCAAGTGGGATGAGGTAAGCTTGAGGGACCCGTGACAGTAAGATAGAGAGACATATATTCCTATATTAAATTGGTATGTTTACCAACCTAGGACATTTAAGTAACTAATACTTGGTGCATTTAGTTACTCATTCAATGCTCAATATCTAAAGCCAGGGTCCCTGAATGAGTCTTACTCATTCAGTGAGAGGGTTGATTTGGGGTTTTGTTCAGGGAGGATGAACCATTTCAGAGAGAACTCACTGAGATTGGGATTGGTTTTCAGGCTGCTGACTTTTAATGTCTAGCATTCCCAATTCAGCTTTCAGTCTCCTGAAGATAGGTTCATCTAAGGGTTTTGTGAAGATATCAGCAAGTTGATATTCAGTAGGGATGAAATGAAGCTCTATGTCTCCTTTCATTATGTGGTCCCTGATGAAATGATATATGATATCAATGTGTTTGGTTCTTTGGTGAAGGACAGGGTTTTTGGAGATTGCAATAGCACAGGTGTTGTCACAGAAGATGGGTACCATTTTGTAATGGATGTCATAGTCACCGAGTTGACCTTTCATCAATAAAACATTGGCACAACACCCTGTAGCTGCTACATACTCAGCTTCAGCTGAAGACATAGCCACTGATTGTTGCTTTTTAGCACTCTAACAAACCAGTTTTCCTCCAAGAAATTGACAGGACCCTGAGGTACTTTTTATGTCCATGTTGCAGCCAGCATAATCAGAGTCAGAATACCCTTTGAGGTCAAATCCTGAGCACTTTGGATAATATAGTCCAAGGCATGGAGTTCCCTTTAGGTATTTGAGTATTCTTTTGGCTGCAGTGAGATGGGATTCTTTGGGGTTGGACTGATATCTAGCTATTAGAAAGACTGAGAATTGTATGTCTGGCCTGGAAGCAGTGAGATACATCAGTGAGCCAAGAATCCCCCTGAAGTGGGTTTGATTGACTGATTTGCCATTGAGATTAGGTCCAAGGTTGTTAGGAGGGACCATTGGTATCTTCACTGAAGCACAGTCAGATATCTCATATTTCTTCAAGAGATTTCTGGTGTATTTCTCTTGACTGATGGATATTCCTTTATCAGTTTGCCTAATTTGTAGTCCAAGGAAGTATGTGAGTTCACCCATCATGCTCATTTCAAACTTCTTTGTCATCGGTTTTTCAAACTGTTTGCAAAGAGTGTAGTTTGTTGAGCCAAAGATGATGTCATCAACATAAACTTGGACCAGTATCACATCTTGCTTTGTCATGTAGATAAACAATGTGTTGTCTATCTTTCCTCTGAAAAATTTGTTTTGAATCAGGAAGGCTGAGAGAGTTTCATACCATGCCCTGGGAGCTTGTTTTAGTCCATAAAGGGCTTTATCAAGCTTGCACACATAGTCAGGGAATTCACTACTCTCAAAGCCAGGAGGTTGCTGAACATACACATCTTCCTTGAGTTCACCATTCAGGAATGCACTTTTTACATCCATTTGGTAAACTTTGAAGTTCATGTAGGTAGCATATGCAAGGAAGATCCTGATGGCTTCCATTCTTGCAACAGGAGCAAATGTCTCATCATAGTCAATGCCTTCTTGTTGACTGTAACCTTTGGCTACAAGTCTGGCTTTGTTTTTAATGACAGTGCCATTTTCATCAGTTTTGTTTCTGAAAACCCACTTCATTCCTATGACAATGACATCCTGAGGACATTTGATCAAGGTCATGACCTTGTTTTTATCAAACTGTTGAAGTTCTTCTTGCATGGCATGAACCCAGCTTGGGTGTTTTACAGCCTCAGTGACACTTTTGGGTTCTATTTCTGATAGGTAATCAGCATATAGACATTCATTTGCTGAAGCTGCAGTTAGTTTAGCAGTCATGCTTCTTGTAAGCATGCCCTCAGAGGATTCACCAATGATGTTTGCAAGCTCAATGTCCTGAGATTTTGTCCACTTACTTTGTGGTCTAGGATCTGAGCTTGAAGAGGTCACTGGAAACTCAGGAGTGAGTTCAGGTGCAGGAGCCACAGAATCATTTAGATCATCTGTTGAGATGTCTTGTTCAAGTTGGGGTTCTTGAATCACAGGTTCCTGAACATTTGGTTCAGTGTTACCTATCCCAGCAAGGACTGATTGATTATCAATGAATTCACTGATGGTTGGTTAGGGAAGGTTGTGAGGTAAGACATAATATGAGATGTCAGCATCAGCTTGGTATGAGGAATTGATTTCAGTGTCATACTCATCAGGAGGATATCTTGATGAGTTATCAATTCCTATTTCCTCCACTGAGGTGTTGGTGAACCTGATGCTTTCAGAACTCTCATCAAAGGTGACATGAAAGGTTTCCTCAACTTGTTGTCTCCTTGTGTTGAATACCCTGAAGGCTTTGGATATCAGTGAGTAACCTAGAAAGTATCCATCATCAGCTTTAGCATCAAACTTGCCTAGATGATCCTTGTGGTTATGAATAAACACAGGACATCCAAACACATGAAAGTAGCTGATATGAGGAAGTCTACCTTTGAATATCTCATAACGAGTTTTGTTATGTCTTTTGACAATGATTGATATATTTTGAGTGTAACAGGCTGTTTTGACTGCTTCAGTCCAGAAATGTTTTGATAGAGCTAAGCCATTTAACATAGTTCTAGCAGCCTCAATGAGAGTTCTATTTTTCCTTTCAGCTACCCCATTTTGTTCAGGGGTGTAAGGAGATGAAAAATTTTGGGAGATTTCCTTTTCATCACAGAAATTCTCAAGCTCTTCATTTCTGAACTCAGTACCATTGTCAGTTCTGATTTGTTTAATAGTAATGTCATTCTGGTTTTCAATGTTCTTGATGAATGACATTATAGTATCAGTTGGCTGACTCTTTTTGGAAAGAAAGTATACCCAAGTGTATCTTGAAAACGCATCAACAATGACAAGTGTATACTTCTCATGCTGGATTGATCTAAGATTGAATGGTCCAAAGCGATCCATGTGCAGGAAGTGAAGGCAGCTTTTGATTGAGAAATTTTGTTTTGTTTAAAAAGATGCTCTTTGGTGTTTGCCTTTTTCACAGGCTGAGTATGGTTTATCTTTTGCAAAAACCAGTGATGGTAAGCCAAGGACCTTGTTTTGCTTTGCCAAATTGTTGATGTTTTTGAAATTTAAGTGTGTGAGTCTCTTGTGCCACAGCCAGTTGATAGTTTCAGTGGCTTTGGCAAAGAGACAAGTTCCATTTTGAGAGAGTGTTTACATGTCTAAGACATAAACATCATCTCTTCTAGGAGCTATCAAAACAACTTCTTTTTTGGCATTGAAAATGGTGCCTTGTTTGTCATTGAATTGCACAATGTACTTTGCGTCACAGAGTTGACTGACACTGATGAGATTGTATTTGAGACCATTGACATAAGCTATTCGAGAGAAAACTATTCCATTGCAGTATACTGAACCATAACCTTCAGTGGGACATGATGAGTTATCACCAAATACTACCTTGGATCCTGGTTCCTTTACATACTTGTGCAAATACTCCTTAACACCAGTCATGCTTCTTGAGCATCCACTATCTAGATGCCAAATAGGCTCCCTGGCGTGTCTCTGCACAAATAGTAAAATGGATTAGTTTCTCTTGCTGACCCACATACTAGTGGGCTTGGGCCTAAAGGTCTGTTTGAATTTGGCAATTGACTCATGGTCAGTGGTTGAGTGCATTGTGCTACCACAGGTTTTGCATTTGGAGACTGAGGATGACTCAGTGATTTTGGGTTGCTTGGAACTTCTCCTTGCTTGGATGACACTGTCATGCTGGGATGTCTCATGAGCTGGATTTCCGCAAATATCATAGCATGTGTTCATGAGACAATCATCAGGATGATGATCATTAAAGCCACAGTGTGGGCAAGGAGGAAAGGGTTTTGCTCTAAACTTTTGAGCTGATTTGGAGGTTGAAGCATACTGATGACCAACTTTGGTATAGTTTGCTTTACTGAGTGAACTTACATATTGTAAGTGATCAGAAGTTCTATGATCATCCTTTTTTCAGATCATACAAAAAAGGATTCTATAACAGTTGTCAGTGGTATGACTGGTATAGTGGCATAGATGACACTTCTGCTTGGGTTTGGTGGTAGATTTTGACTTTGAGGAACTAGAGGAGGATGACTTTGTTTCCTTGATTGATTAAGGGACTTTTTTGATGGATTCCATATTATCAGTTAGCTTCCTCACAAGTTCAGTCAGTTACTAAATTTGGTCAGCTTCAGTGGGGACAGAGGATGTGGAAGTCTCAGTGGGGGTAGACTCTTGTTGGATTGGTTTTGTTGGTCTTTTCAGGATGGTTCTACCGAGTCCAGACCTTTCTTTTGGTGAGTGAGGATTGAATTGTAATGGAGTAAGCTCAGATCTAGGAGCAGCACCCTGAAGAGGTTTCAGGGGTGGAAGCGGTGCATTTGATTCTGCTTCAGACTCCGAGATTTGTTCAGTACTACTGGGCACATCAGGAAGTCCAAGCATGATCTTAAGAGCTTGACTCTCAGGCTCTAGTATTCTTCCAGAATCGAAATTTGGAAGCTTACTCTCAGGATTAACCCGTTCAATCCAATCACTGGGCTTGGGAATGGTCAACACATTGGTAATCATGCCACCAGAAACAAATGGTTTGGGAGACTGGTCTTTGTCGTGAGAGTCAGGGAGATGATCTTCACCTATGACTCTCTTTTTGCTACTGGGGGCTCCCACAGCATCAAAGACCCTTGGATTCTTAGTAGTCCAACTAGCAATGATATCCTTTTCTTTCTTAAGTTCATCTTGAAGAGCCTGATTTTTTTTAACTAATTCAGTGTTTTGAATTTGCAAAGTGATAGCCTCAAGCTTATTTTGTTTTAAAAGAAGTAGTTCATCCCTACACTTATTCAGTTCTAAACTTAGCTTGTTATATTTTGAAAAAAGATTCAATCGTTGCGCTTCTACAAACTTAAGGTCAACATTGATATAGTTCATATAAGACTGCCAATCAGAGTCATCATTCATAGAAAGTAAAATATTTACCTTCTTCATTGTGATGTTGACCCACTCTCCATTCCTGGCATGATTCTTTCCAACAGCTAGCTTGTCCTCTTTTGAGAGGGCCATCAGTGCACTGACATGCACCATTTCATCATCAGATGAGACTGGCTCTTCATCCCAGTCGAAGGTTTCAGCAACAAGGCCCTTGTTTTTACCCTGCACAGATATAACATTATTTGTTGTTTCTGAGGGACTGGCCTCAAGCAATTCAAGCTTAGCTTTAACTTTCCTGTACTTAGCTTCAAAATCTACAGTTTTGTTTTAATCAGATTTGTTTTGAAAATTTTGATGAGACTGATAGATTTTTGGTTGAAATTTGCTAAAGCCTGAGGACGGATTTGACCCTGATGGTTTGTAAGAGGGATCAGAAATTGTTTTTCAAAAACAATCTTTTGCAAAATGACCTTTTTTGTGACACTTAAAGCATTCAGTGTCCTCATTTGCTTTAGCATTTGAAAAACCTCTGTTTCTTTTTATAAACCTTCGAGAGTTAGCAAGGAGTGCCCTTTCCTGAAATTCAATGTTCAGGTCATTTAGGTACTCCTCACTTGATCTCTCATCAGGCTCATCATCTGAATTTTCCTGAAAATCTTGAACCACACTGTTAGAATAAAAAGCAGTTGATAATGGTGTTGAAGTGGTGGTCAGGGACTTCTTGACTTCCTGAGACTTCTTTAAGTCAGGGTATCATCTGTTGATGAGGTTTTCCTCATAGACAAATTTCCCATAAATTTCAGGAAGTTCAAGGTTCTGGATATGATTAGCATTCCTAAGTCCCTGAGAGAAATTCAGCCACTTCTCAGGGAGACTATTGACAAAACCAACATTTATTTCATGTTTGGACAACTTAACACCATCATTAGACAGTTCATTTAAAAGAGTTTTGTACCGGGTGTAAGTTTGAGACAGAGTTTCTGAGTCCTTAGCCCTGAAGGTGTTATACTCAAGTTTCAGGTCCATTATCCTGTTTTCCTTGGTATCAGATGGGCCTTCATGACTGTAAACCAGGTCATCCCAGGTTTGTTTAGTTGTACTACAGCTTATAACTGACTCCATAATATCATCAGGAAGACATGATATGATGATACTTTTGAGTCTTTGGTCATGGTTGACCACTCTCCTCTCATCTTAAGTCCACTGAGCTTCAGGTTTAGGCAAACCTTCAGCAGTCTTTGGGATAAATGGACCTTCATTTATACACTTGATATAATAAGGTTCCATCCCAATCAAATAGCAAAGCATACGCTTTTTACATTTGTTAAATTTACCAACTTCAAGTCTAGGGGCAACAGCTGAATAAGCTCCACCCTTTTTGTCGACTAGTTGGGGTACATCAATTTCAGCCATAAGGATCCTGATTTAAAAACGTTTTAGAGCGGCTTAAAAAAAAGGTTTTATAATCAGCCTTGCTCTGATACCACTTGGTGTTCCCTATTCAATATCATATAAAAACAGTTAAGTATTTAAAAACAAACTAATAGTGATTCAATGACTGAAATGACATAAGTAAAAACACACTGATACATTTTTAACATAATATTCTTTATTAGAAATGAATCAAAAAGAATACATTACCCAAGTACTTGCTGAATAGTACTTGGGATTGAAATTACAAGGGTTGGTACTCCTCACTAAGCTCAGGCTAAGTCTAAGCACAACTACTACGGAACCACTGAGCTATCTCAGGGACTGAGTTGTATTTGGAGGAGTGAAAGATGGCTTGTGTGTGTATGTGTGTTTTACAATTCACAAGCTTAAATATTTCACTCCATCTCTTATGCTATTTATACAAGTATGAGTCTTAACTTTATCCTAAGTGACAAACTGACATTTTACAGAAGACAAAATACTGATGTATTTTGTCTCTGTTTACAAAGACTATTTTAAGAGACAAGGCTGCTTTCCATGAGTCAGTGATGACATTGAGCCTGATCGTTTGCCATTCAGGGAAAGTTGACTTTGGTTGATAAGGACTTCGTCTTATCTGATTCAAACTTATCCCGCCTTGTCCCGCTCATTCTTCAGTCTTCATTGCCTTCAGTCTTCTACTTCAGTTTGTCTTCAGTGTAAGTAGTTGGTGAGGAGTTTAGGGATTCAGTGAGTTATTGTCATCACTCATTGAATCCACCATCTCCTTCTTGACTCAGTCTTCACCCCTTAAGTTCCGCCTTACTGAGTGGAGAGACTTCTTCGCCTCTTACTGAGTATCCTGAAGATGGCTCACTGAGAGACTATGCACTCAATGACCATTTAGTGTTTAACGGTCTAAACACTTAGGGTATTTTCTATTCAAATCATAGATTCAAGGGGTTTGGGTATTTATTGAACCCAACAGCCTTTTTCAAACGGTAGACATAGTTAGGATGTTCGGGATTCACAAAGCCTTCTGGTTGACTGACATAGACCACTTCTTTGAGATCGCCATTAAGAAAAGCAATCTTTACATCCATTTGGTAGACTGCCAGCATTAGCAAGGAAGATTCTGATAGCCTCTATTCATGCAACCGGAGCAAATGATTCCTAAAAGTCAATACCCTCCTCTTTTTGATACCCTTTAGGGACGAGTCTTGCCTTATTCTTCTGAACGTCACCATGCTCATCAAGTTTCACCTTGAAGATCAACTTTAGAGCGATAATCATACCATAATCTGGAGGAGGTACTAATTCCCATACATCAAGACGATCGAACTCGTGAATTTTATCTTGCATAGCATTAAACTAGTTTTCCTCAGATATTCCAGTCTTAACATCATTCGGTTCGACCTTTGATAATACATAAATGAAGAAGCACCATAAGGCATCAGTGGCAAGTTGCTTTCTTGTAGATACCGGACGAGCAGGATTCCCAATGATGTTATCCAGTGGATGATCATGTGTCCACTTTTTGAGATGTTCATGTGGTTGAGGATAAGAAACTAAAGTAGCAGAGTTAGGATCCCTTGGTGAAGATGCCTTAAGAGTAGGTTCAGGGACAAATATATTCTCAAATGGAACATCTTCGAGAGTAACAAAGGGGTTATCTCCAAAATAATTATCAACTGTGTTGGGAATTACGGTAAACTACTGGATCTGCTGAAGTTTCTGCCGAAGAGTTTATGCCGAAGAAGAATGGATTCTGCTGAAGTTAGTCTTCAGCTGAAGTGATAAAGCAGAAATCCTGATTCTGCTGAAAGTGCGAATCCACGTAGGAGAGATAAGCACTGTATGAAGAAAAAGTCAGCGCCGTATGAAAGATAGGATGGCGCCGTATTATGTAGAGCTTACTCAGAATAAACAATATGATTAGCAAAACAATATGATTAGTTGCATGCTTGTCTAGATGCATGCTTAGTCTATGTTAGGAGCGTACGTTGTAAACGCTCGTGAGTGATTAGGGTTTCTTGCCTATAAAAGGAACCATAATAGTTTGTAATAGATAAGATTTTCTAAGTCTTCCAAGTCTTGTAAAATATCTGAAACATAGAGTTTCTATAATCAAAAGATCCATAGAGGATCTAAGAGTTCTTAGTTATTATATCTTGTATTTACATTCCGCTAAAGAATACGAGGTGTAGAGATCTTCTATTAGTTTGCTTGTGATTACATAGGCAACACTAACGATCTCCGAGTGCTTAAGATCTATCAAGGTCTTTGTGTTTTCAACAAGTGGTATCAGAGCCTCGGGAAAGTCTCTACGATACTAAGAACCATTCTCACCCTCATACAACCAAACATACCCTCATCATGCCTGGATCTGATAATGAAACTGAAGTCACCAACACAAACAACACCAACACCACTTCCATGCAACAGCTTAGTCTTTCAAACAGCAATGGTAAATTTCCTTATTTAGAAAGGGAAGAGTATGATCTTTGGACTATGAAGATGGAAAACTGGATCTCCAATATTGATTGGAATCTGTGGGAGGTAGTGAAGAAAGGAAACAGTCTAAAGAAGATGATTCCAGACAGGGATGGGAAGTTTATCATGGCTCCTCCCAAAACTGCTGAAGAGGTGCTGGCTATGCAGAGAGAGCACAAAGTAAAAACTATTCTGCTTCAAGCCATTCCTGAAGATCACCTGTGTGATTTTCACCATATGGATGATGCAAAGGACATATGGATGGCTCTCAAAGCAAGGTTTGGTGGAAATGAAGAATCGAAGAGAATGAGGAAGTCCATGCTGAGACAACAATTTCAAGACTTTAATATCTCTGAAGAAGAAGGTATCCACAAGGGATACGACAGGTTCCATAGGATTTTGAGTCAGCTAAACCAGCTGAACGCAAAACCTGATAATGATGATTGTAACTCAAAGTTCCTACGATCTTTGCCTCCATCATGGTTACATGTAAGTATAGCCCTCAAGGCCAAAGGTGGGTTGGACATGCTCACCTTTGATGAGCTGTACAACAGACTCAGAACTCTTGAACCTGATGTCAGAACTCCCTACCGTACATCTTCTTCTGGTCATGCAGCTTTTTTTGGGACTTCTCACTCCAACATGATGGTACATGCTTCTAGTTCCAACTACTTTCCATCATCATCCTGTGCTCCCACTCCACCACATCACACTCGTCCCACTCCACCATGTTCTGAAACTAAGACTAGTAGTGTGATGGAGGATGTTCTTCATTCATTTGTTGCTGATTATGATACTCAGCAGTATCTTGCATATGAAGACTTTGATCAGTTGGACCTACTTGAAATGGAGGAGATGAAACTGAAAATGCATGTGGCATTGCTGTCAGTGGACATCAAAAGGTTTGAAGAGAAGTCTGGGAGGAAATTTGCTTTCAAGGGAAAGGAACCAGCTCGCTTTGATAGGAGAAAAGTCAAGTGTTTCACTTGCCACCAGATGGGGCATTTCTCAAGGGAATGCAAAGACAGGAAGAGTGGAGATGGAGCTAACTACATTTCCTATCAGCAGAAACAGCAGGAAGCTGGAGCTTCAGCAGCCCTTCTCACCATGGATGAACAGGTCAACTGGACTGCACATGAACCTGTGAATGAGGAAGCTCATGATACTGATAAGCTTGGATTGCTGGCAAGGTGCACTTCGGATGAAAGGCATGATCAGTTTGCCTTGATGGGACTATCTCAGGTACACAACTGTATATTTGGTTGTAGTCTAAGATACAACGAACTTAAAGAAGAGTATGATGCTATGAAACCTAAGTTTGATGAATGCTATATTGAAAATGAAGCTCATAAACTAGCATTAAAAACAGTAGAAAGACAAAAAGTATGGTTTCAAAAGAATCAAATAGCTTATGAAGAAAAGATAAAGGTATTACAGTTTGATCTAGAAGTTGCAAATAATTACTTAAAACTGTCTGAGAAAGCAAAGGATGAAGCTGTGTCTGAGAACCTAGAACTCAAAGAAAAACTAGCTGAGGAAATAGCTAGGCATAAGGAATGGTTAATTTCAGGTGATAATCTGGCTAGAGAAATCTATAACAGTCAATCAGTAACCTCTGGCTTAGGATTAGGTTTTCAAAAGTATGTAGGAGTAGAAGCTAAGTATGATGGTCGTAAATCCACACCAGCAAAGTTAGCTAATTTTGTAAAAGAAGGTGAATTGCATGCTGTCCCTGGACCTATTAGAGGTGAATTTATGCCCATTGACCTATCCATCACTGTTGACTTTGATGGATCACATCATCTATATGGCAAAAAGTCAAAAGACTTGCCAGACCCTGATGCCTCATCTAATGACTTTGTCTCTTGCTCTGACAGTGACAATTCATCGGATCAAGGGTCTACTTCCTATGAAAGCTGTGATTCAAATGAGAAGTCTGACCTGCCCAAGCCCTCACCTGAGCCTACACCCAAGCCTGCACCCCAGTTTACTTACAAGTCTTCTAGGGAAGCTGCTGAGGAATCAACTTCCAAGACAGTTTCTTCTGAAGATTTATCTTTTAAAGCTTTGAATAATCAGTCTGTTAAAAACAATTCCTTGAATGTTTCTAATTTAAGTACTTCTGCATGTAATCAAACATCTCCCTATTTGAATAAATCTTCCAAGAAGAAGACATGTTTTGTGTGTGGAAGTAAAATTCATTTAATTAAGGATTGTGATTTTTATGAGCAAAGAATGGGTGTATGTGCTACTCAGCAGAAACATAAATCAAAGTGGACCAATGTTGATAATATTCCACCTTATGTCCCACAAGCAGCTAATACTGACTCTCATTGGAGAGGTTCAGTTGCCAGACCCTATGTGCAACCAACTAGCCCATACTTTAATCATGGTTGTTGGCCTACATATGTTGACTCTATGTATGCTGGGATGGGATATGGGAGTACTGCTGTGAAGCCCTCAGCAGGTTGTTCTTGGACTATCAAGGGACCCAATCATCAATGGAGGACCAAGAACAATGGTGGATCCTCTAGATCTTCATGGCCTAAACCTGTGATCCACAAGGCAGGTTCAAGTCAGTAATGACTTGAACCTTCTTTGGTTGCTAACTTTATGTATATATTTTGTTGTTGTTTGTAGGATCATCCCCTTAAGCATAAAGATATTGGTATTGTTGATAGTGGATGTTCAAGAAGCATGTCTGGAAACAGAGATATGATGCACAATTTTGTTCCCATAGAAGGAGGAGGCAATGTGACTTTTGGAGGAAGTGATGGAAGTATCACAGGGAAAGGCACCATAAAGACACCTCATCTGGATTTTGAAAATGTGTACTATGTTAAGGAACTTCAGCATTTCAACTTGTTCTCCGTTTCACAAATCTGTGACACCAAGAACAAAGTACTCTTCTCTGAGAATGAATGTCTTGTGCTGTCTAAAGACTTCAAACTCCCAGAAGATACTTCAATTCTGCTGAAAGTTCCTCGCACTCACAATTTATACACATTCAATCTTAATGAAGTTCAACCTGGTGGTGACCTCACTTGCTTGGTGGTTAAAGCATCCCTTGATGAGTCTACTAAATGGCATATGAGGATGGCTCATGTGAATTTCAAGACCATAAACAAACTCTCTAAAATGGGTCTTGTTGAAGGTCTTCCCTCCAAAGTTTTCACCAATGATCACAATTGTGTTGCATGCAACAAAGGAAAACAACACAGAGCCTCTTACAAAGCTATCAATGCTATGAGCATCATTTCTGAACCTCTTCAGTTGCTCCACATGGATCTGTTTGGTCCAACTCAAGTCAGAAGCATTGATCAGAAGTTCTTCTGTTTGGTTATCACTGATGGCTATAGCAGATTTTGTTGGGTTTTCTTTCTAAGAACCAAAGATGAAACATCTCAAGTACTGACTGAGTTCATCACCCTCGTTGAAAATCAGTTGAACAAAAAGGTTAAGGGAATTCGGTGTGATAATGGGACAGAGTTCAAGAATGCTATTCTTATAGAACTCCGTGGGTCAAAAGGTATAAAAAGGGACTATAGTAATCCAAGAACCCCACAACAAAATGGGGTGGCAGAAAGAAAGAATAGGACCTTAATAGAGGCTGCAAGATCAATGCTTGCAGACTCTAAACTGCCCACTATGTTCTGGACTGAAGCTGTTGGCACAGCGTGCTATGTGCTGAATAGGGTCTCCATTACTAGACCTCAACTCAAAACACCATATGAACTTCTCTTTGGGAAGGTTCCTGTCATTCACTACCTAAAACCTTTTGGTTGTCAAGTGACCATTCTAAACACCAGTGATCCGTTGGGAAAGTTTGATGAAAAGGCTGATGATGGTTATATTGTGGGGTATTCGGCTCATAGTAAGGCATACAGGGTGTACAATTTGCAAGCCAAGAAGATAGAGGAGACTTTGAACCTAAGATTTTTGGAAGATAAGCCTAATGTTCAAGGACAGGGTCATACGTGGTCTTTTGACCTTGACTACTTAACTGATTACTTGGGTTACACTAGACATTTGGCTAACCAAAATGCAGGTCCTCAAGAGTCTCCCACTAACAATGCAGGTACCTTGGATGATGACTCTGAAAATGAGTTTGAAGATGATGAGCAGCCTATACTTGTGCCTTCTTTCTCCCCTAACAATATTACAGGTACCACCTCCAAGGATCTTGCTGATACGAGTGATGAAGATGAATCACATTATGCTGAGGACCTTGCTAGACTTCAGACTCAAGAATTTGCAGCTAAGCTTGAAGCAGAGAAACTGAATGGAGAGGTTGCTAATAAAGGAGTCAGTAGAAACCATGTTTCTACTGAAGTTGATTCTGTCACACCTACCATCCACAAATCCACTGAAGGCTATGCTGTTTCTTCTCATATTCCTTCTCAAGTGTCTTCAGACTTTGGAGAACCTTATACACGCTTTCCAAGACCCTCAGATCTTGGAAACCATCAACCCAAAGCTGGCATCTTCACCTCACCTTCTTATGATACTGAGTTTGAACCAACCATAACTAATCTTGATTCATCCATTGAAGTCAACCCCACTGCTACTCAGAGGATCAATATTGCTCATCCTCAATCCAACATTATAGGTGATCTTCTGGCACCTGTTAGAACTCGAAGGGCTATAACCAGTCCTCAGTTTGGACAGATTGCTTTTCTCTCTTATGTCTCCAACCAGCAAAGAGACAATCACACAGACTTCAAGCATTGTCTGTTTGCTTGCTTTCTTTCTCAAGTGGAACCAACAAGTGTTTCTCAAGCTCTTAACGATTCAAGCTGGCTAGAAGCAATGCAAGAAGAGATGCAACAATTTCACAATCAGCAGGTTTGGATATTGGTTCCACTCCCTGATGGCAAATATGCCATTGGGACAAAGTGGATTTTGAAGAATAAGAGAGATGCTCGGGGTGTTGTGATAAAAAACAAAGCAAGATTAGTGGCTCAAGGCTTCCGACAAGAGGAGGGGATTGATTATGATGAAGTATTTGCACCTGTTGCTAGAGTAGAAGCCATTCGAATTTTCTTGGCTTATGCTTCTTACATGGGTTTCATGGTGTATCAGATGGATGTTAAAGGTGGTTTTCTGTATGGTGAGATTGAAGAGGAGGTTTATGTCACTCAACCCAAGGGATTTGAAGACCCAGATCACCCAAATCATGTTTACAAGGTTGTCAAAGCTCTCTATGGCTTACATCAGGCACCTAGAGCTTGGTATGCTAGACTTTCATCCTTTCTGCTGAAGCATGGCTATAGGAGGGGTGCTATTGATAAAACTCTGTTCCTAAAGAAGAATTACTCCGACATCATTCTTGTGCAAGTTTATGTGGATGACATTATTTTTGGCTCCACAAACGAAGCTTGGTGCAGGGAGTTTGAGGAACTAATGAAGGGAGAGTTTCAGATGAGTGCTATGGGAGAGCTTACTTTCTTTTTGGGTCTCCAAGTTCAGCAGAAACAAGATGGCATCTTTATCTGTCAAGATAAATATGTGAGGGACATTTTGAAGAAATTTGGTATGGAAGGTGTTAGGACTGCCACCACACCTTATGAAGCTCCAAAGACAAAAGCAAATAATGAACCAGATCTACCTGTGAATGTTCATCTATACAGGTCCATGATCGGTTCATTGATGTATCTAACAGCTTCAAGACCTGATATTACTTTTGCTGTGAGTGTTTGTTCTAGACATCAAGTCACTCCACTTACTTCCCACCTCAATGCTGTCAAGAAGATCTTTAAGTATCTCAAAGGCCAACCTCAGTTAGGCCTTTGGTACCCAAAAGAGTCTCCTTTCAAGTTGGAAGCATATAATGACAGTGATTATGCTGGTGCAAATCTGGATAGAAGATCCACAACTGGAGGCTGCCAATTTCTTGGAAAAAGGTTGATTTCTTGGCAATGCAAGAAACAAACCATTGTGGCTACCTCAACTACTGAAGCAGAGTATGTTGCTGCTGCAAATTGCTGTGGACAGGTCCTTTGGATTCAAAACCAATTGCTGGACTATGGGTACAACTTCATGAACACCACAATTTTTATTGATAATCAAAGTACCATCTGCATAGTCAAAAATCCAGTTTTTCACAGTCGAACAAAACACATTGAAATCAGGCACCACTTTATAAGAGATGCATATGAAAAACATTTGATAAAAGTGGTTAAAATTCATACTGATGATAATGTGGCAGACCTGTTAACAAAAGCTTTTGATGGACCAAGGTTTCAACACCTTGTGGTCAATATTGGAATGCTAAACCCTTGACTGCATAGTTTAAGGGGAGGCATAGGCCTCAGGGGAGGCATATGCCTCAGGGGAGGATTTGTGCAAACTCTGCATATTTTTGTGTCATATTTTTCTATAAATAGTTTTCTTTTTCTATAAATTCTTCTTCTTTCATTAGGTTTGTAAAAACATCTTTTTGCATATAGTGATAGCATTTATTTAATATATTTTATCTTTTTAATTTTCTTTAATTTGCTTTTAAGCCTCTGTAATTTATACTCTTTCTCTTTAGTTATAATCATTCATATCTCTTTACTAACACTAACTTCTAATAATTCTTTAAGTTTGTTTGTCTTTGTGTTGTTCTTGTGTGTTTTTGTGTCTGTTTTGCAGTTGTCTGGATTGCAGTTTGTCTATTCCATGATCAAGATCAAATTCATCAAGTGTGGTTCATTGGTATATGGTCAAGATAGCTCAAAGATTGTTACTTGTTTCTTCTGAAATTAAAAGTACTGAAGCAAACAATTTGATTCCACTGAAGTTATAATGCTGAAGAAAAGAAATTGAAGTCAAATTGTTCTTTCATTCATTCAAGAAACAGTTTACAGCTTACAGCTTACAAAAGTCAACCTACTACAAATGCATCTTCAAGATACGAGCGGTACACTTAAGCTAATCCTAATCTAGTGCATATCATCTATTCCAACATCTAAGTGAATGTTGGATATGCATTAGATGCTGGCTTTGCTTTTGTGGGTCTTGCATAACCACCCATTCCGTCTATCTAGATGGCTGGATATGCATGACCAATACGATGAAGATGCTAAGGACCAAAATGGAGAGGATGGATTGATGAAAACGTTGATGATGACGATGACCACACATGATGACGGAGAAAAATAAAGTCTCCTGTGTGCTTCATCTATGCATTTCAACCAAAATGCAATCGATCCACCCTCCTTAAGCCCTTCTCTTATACGATGTGTGTTGATGCACCAATAGATGGCGCAGTGAGACCAAGAACCACCTCTCTAACTTTGGGGAGTGGCGGATTCCTGGCACGAGGCCTTCGTTGAGGCCGAGGTGCTGGAGGTTGGGAGTATGATGTTCCCTCCTTATAGAAGTCATCAGAATCATCAGCAGATTCACTTGGATTCACTACACTATCATCTTTTGAAGAAGGGAGAAAGGGTGACTTATTTGGTCGTGGATAGGGTTGAGGAAAGTAATGTGACCATGGGTTTGTTTCACCACTTGATGATGATGAAGAGGATGATGAAGATGATGTTGTGAGATCTATGATCTCAGGTTTGGTATTCATGGTGCAATTTGGTTAATTGGGGTTTGTTTTTACATCTAGGGTTTGTGGTAAATATTTGGGGATCTTTGATGAAGAGATAAGTAAACATTGGGATCATTTTATAGACGGATTAGAGGTTCAATGAGAATTAATGCGAGTGGGTGGCACAGTAATTCTAGAAACTTACCGAAGATATTCTTATCTTTGATGGTTTCTGCTGAAATGTATAACTTCAGCAGATTGACCATGTGTTTATGCTGAAGCATTATTGTGGGGTTGGTCAAAATTGAAATACACGTCAGCGACGGTCAACCAAACGGTCCATTTTTCTTTGACTATAATTTGGGCAAAAACTATCACTCCACCATCACTCTCTTCAGAACAAACCAATTCCCTCTCATCTTGCATCCACAAACACTCACCATTACGAGAAACATAACCCTAAAAACTCATATCCCTCATGGCTCTTGAATTTAAACATGATCACAACAAAGTTGCATTTCTGGGAAAAGGAAAGGGATATGAATTGTACGAACCAATGGTGGAATTCTTGAAAAGATCCAAGATTTGTTATGCTCTAACACACTCTCCGAATGAGATATATGAATCCCTGATTACTCAGTTTTGGGAAACGGCCGAGAAGAGCAATGAGACAGGGATTAGGGCTGTGATTGATGGAACAGAGCACATAGTGACAGAGGACCTAATAAGGAGGAAGCTTCACTTGGAAGATGCTGATGGAGAATTTCACTCTAATCAGGAAGATGTGCTTACTGGGCTAAGGGCAATTGGCTATCGAGGTACAAGGACTGATATGTGGCTGAAGAAGGAACTTTGCCCGAAGTGGAGGTTCTTGGTTCACATGTTGCTTCAATGCATAAGCAACAAGTCAGGAGGATGGGACCAGTTCTTTACCCAACTAGGATGTGGTATTGTGTGTCTTTCCCAAGGGATAACTTTCAATTTTTCTAAGTATATTTTTGAAAACATGGTTGAAAATATTCAAAAGAAAAAGGCTAAGTTTTTAATGTACCCAAGGTTTCTGCAAATGATTTTAGACACCACTACCCAAGCCCAATCCTTTTATCCCATAGGTGCTTTAACTGCTAAATTATTTGCAACCATGAGAACTCACTTTCAGGGGGAACATCATCCCTTGCTTGCAGCCATGTTGCCCCAAGACAATGAGGCTGCTGATGAGGAGAATGTGGCTAATTATCCTCCTTCTTCATCTGTTGCTACTGATGGTAATCCATTAGTTAACATTGATGAGGGTCCCTTATCAACTGTTGAAGCAATTCATGTTGCTCCAGACCAGCCACCTTGTCCCAGTCCACCACCCACACTAATTACTCATGATGAGTCCGATCTTAATAGACTACCCACACCAAGTCCTGTTAGGGATCCTCTCAATGAAGATATTCCTCACTTTGAGCATGACCATGATTCTACTGAAAGGTCCAATGAAGCTTCATTAACCACAGAGCAATCTGCTGGTGGAGCTGAGGACCCTATTACACTCTCATCTGTCTATGCTCTTGTCAACAGGTATGCTACTGAGGTGACTAGTCTGAAAAAGGAGCTTGCAGAGACCAAGTCATCTCTTGGTAGTAAGATTGAAGAACCGCATAATCAAGTCAAGGAATTAGAGGACAAACTTAAAGGGGGCTCCAAAAGGAAGCTTGTGGTTTCTTCTGATGAAGAACAAGAAGTACCTCAGTTTGGGTCTCTTGACATGTTGGCTGATGTGTCCCTTAATGATCCTTCATCAGTAGTTGCTGCTTCCTCAAAGAAGAAGGAACCTGTTCTCTACAAAAGAAGAAAGAGATCTTATTTACATAAGGTTTCTTCTGAAGCTTCAAAGGAACCTGATGTTGACAAGGCTGCATCTGCTGATGTGCTAATGGAGGATGTATCTTCGGATCATGGTCAATCTTCATTTGTTCAAGAACCAACAGGCCCTTCACCTTCAGATCTATCTGATGATGTTGCCATGACCACTCTAGTTGATAATCTGCATCAACATATTTCTCCTACAGTTGACCTGGGCATTGCTACTGAGGTTCCTGTCGTTGACATAACTGAAGATGAGTGTGCTAAGAAGCCTGGTGATAAAGGGAAAGATGTAATAACTGAAGATGAGCTTGGTCCAGACCTGGTAAGTGAGGAGGAAAGACTAGGTCAAGCAAGTAGATTGGCTGAATTTGAGAAGTCAATGAAAAGTGAAGTATTGGCTAAACAACTTGAAACAGAGGATTTTTCATCTTTACCTCCTGAGAGAAGAAGAGAACTGGATGAAATGCGTGTTCAGATGCCTGCTGAATACTGGGATACTCTAACTGAGCAAATTATTTCAAGACCTTCTCTTGCTCAAAGTATACTAGGTGGAGATTTTAACAGTGAAAGTTATGTGGATCAAATGATGGCTCAAGGAAGACAAAGGAAGCAAGAAGCTATCGCACAAAAGAGGGCCATCAAAGCTCAGAAGAACAAAGAGAAACCTCCTACTAAAACTGAAATGAGAATGGTGGTGAAAAATCAATGCTCGATGTACAACTCTGGCTTAACTATGAAACAAGTCAAGGCTTTTCCTGATCATGTCCTGTTTCGCAAATATAAACAGATCATGGGGGACAAATTATCATCTTCAACACAATCTACCAACTTGAAAAGGATTGCTGAGAATGATGTTCCTCAAGAAGCCAAAAGACTCAAGTCTGATGATGCTCCACCCAAGGCGACTACTCCAGTCATTCATGCTGAAGCAACTACTGAAGTTGTTTCTTCTACTGACAAGGGTCCATCTGCTGAACCATCTTCCAATTCTCCTGAAGCACCTGATATCTCAGCCCCCACTTCATCTGTGGCAACCGTTGACACACAAGAAGCTTCTAAAGTTAAGGCAGCTGATCTCGCAGAAATAAAAACAGAAAGGGCGATAAAAATGCTTCACAGGATGAATGCACTACGTAAAGGTGTTCCAGCTAACTCTCCCTCTGCCTCTTCAAGCCTTACCACAAATGTTCAAACTGAAAATGCTCCCTCTGAAAAAATCCATAAGTCTGGTGGGAGGAAGAAGAGAATGGCCAAAATATCTCCTTTGGATCTTGAAGATGATAACTCAACTTTCATTACAGAGGGTTCTGCAGCTGATTTTCCTGAGGGAGATCAAAATGTGTTGGTCGATTGGAATCTGAAGGATGATCAGATGAATGTCATTCATCGAAAGGACTCCACTTCAATGGAATTCACCTTTCTGAAGGAAATTCTACACTTGGTAGACAGGGCAGACTTGCTTTCTCTGTACACTCGTGTTACCACCCATTACTGCAACAAGGAACCACAAGGTTCTGGGATGTTCTTACCGGGAGATCTTCAAGTTCTGTTAAACTCTAATTCTCCCAATAGTAAAGCACATTCAATTTGGGAGAACTCACATCGGTGGAAGGTTGCATCCTGGAGATTCTACCCTCTACCTCGTGTGCATGTGCTTGAGACTAAGGGTGGAATCACTGTCTGCATGTTTGCTGAAAGAAAGTATCCACTGCCCAAGAAACTTATGGAAAAGATGCTTAGTCAGAAATTGGAGATTCCTCCAGATCCAGTGGGCAATGAAAGACTTTCTGCTTTAACATTGGTGGGGTTGATCAAGACTCAACTTCTACAACAGCAATAGGCCTCATCCTCATCCTTATTATGGTACTTGGCACTCTCTGCACTACTTTATTTTGTTACATTTAGTTTGTGTTATTTGTGTTATTTATCAATTTCTGAGTTACTTTTCAAGTTCTTAGTTAAAAAAAAAAAAAAAAAAAAAAAAAAACTAACTTTTTATGCAGGTTTGTTTGTTATCCCATTCTGATGGTATTTAACTCACCTGATGTACCTTGTGTATGTCAAAGAGTTGGCTAGTCCAAAGGGTACAACTTTGGTAAAGACACAACAAATCTGTTGATAGCTGTAATGGTTTGCTCAAAATCATAGGGACTACAACCACCCATGCTTAACTGCTGAGGGTTGTATGGTCATCAATTCACCATGGTCTATTCCTTTTTGGAATCCAAGAATTGGCTAGCCCACATGTATATGGCATGTGGTAAAGGCAACTCAATCCATAATTGGTTCTCAATTCACCAATTCTAAGAATTGACTAGTCCTGAGCAAACGGCTACAGGTAAAGACAATTCAAATCCGTTTATATGGTTGCTGGTTTGCCAATAAATCAGATGGTTATCAATGTACCATAGTTTTCGAACTCAAACATGTGGCTACTCCAGTAGTGATGGCTATTGGTAAAGAGACATCAAACCCATTATTTTCAATGATTCACCTCTCACAGGAGTTAACACACCTGGAAGTGATGAGAATAGTATGAAACTTATAGGTTTTGATGTACATGATGTCATATGTTGCTGCAAAGATCTGGTGTTTCACAGTTCCGTCATCATAGAGATGTTCTTCTTCTGAATCTTTGTTGCTGATCCTCAAGAAACTGGACCTTCATAGCTCAGAAGTGTTTAAGATATGGGGAGGATCTTGTTTGGAAATTTTGTCATAAGATGGTACAATCCTCAACAGCATTAACGATCTATCAAGGAAACTGGAACTTAACCTAGTCAAATTCCAGTTTAGGGGAGGATTGTTGGGAATTACGGTAAACTACTGGATCTGCTGAAGTTTCTGCCGAAGAGTTTATGCCGAAGAAGAATGGATTCTGCTGAAGTTAGTCTTCAGCTGAAGTAATAAAGCAGAAATCCTGATTCTGCTGAAAGTGCGAATCCACGTAGGAGAGATAAGCACTGTATGAAGAAAAAGTCAGCGCCGTATGAAAGATAGGATGGCGCCGTATTATGTAGAGCTTACTCAGAATAAACAATATGATTAGCAAAACAATATGATTAGTTGCATGCTTGTCTAGATGCATGCTTAGTCTATGTTAGGAGCGTACGTTGTAAACGCTCGTGAGTGATTAGGGTTTCTTGCCTATAAAAGGAACCATAATAGTTTGTAATAGACAAGTTTTTCTAAGTCTTCCAAGTCTTGTAAAATATCTGAAACATAGAGTTTCTATAATCAAAAGATCCATAGAGGATCTAAGAGTTCTTAGTTATTATATCTTGTATTTACATTCCGCTAAAGAATACGAGGTGTAGAGATCTTCTATTAGTTTGCTTGTGATTACATAGGCAACACTAACGATCTCCGAGTGCTTAAGATCTATCAAGGTCTTTGTGTTTTCAACAATTGTTGGGAATTACGGTAAACTACTGGATCTGCTGAAGTTTCTGCCGAAGAGTTTATGCCGAAGAAGAATGGATTCTGCTGAAGTTAGTCTTCAGCTGAAGTAATAAAGCAGAAATCCTGATTCTGCTGAAAGTGCGAATCCACGTAGGAGAGATAAGCACTGTATGAAGAAAAAGTCAGCGCCGTATGAAAGATAGGATGGCGCCGTATTATGTAGAGCTTACTCAGAATAAACAATATGATTAGCAAAACAATATGATTAGTTGCATGCTTGTCTAGATGCATGCTTAGTCTATGTTAGGAGCGTACGTTGTAAACGCTCGTGAGTGATTAGGGTTTCTTGCCTATAAAATGAACCATAATAGTTTGTAATAGATAAGTTTTTCTAAGTCTTCCAAGTCTTGTAAAATATCTGAAACATAGAGTTTCTATAATCAAAAGATCCATAGAGGATCTAAGAGTTCTTAGTTATTATATCTTGTATTTACATTCCGCTAAAGAATACGAGGTGTAGAGATCTTCTATTAGTTTGCTTGTGATTACATAGGCAACACTAACGATCTCCGAGTGCTTAAGATCTATCAAGGTCTTTGTGTTTTCAACAAACTGTATTTCCTTAATGTACTGAAGACGATTGAGGATTCAATGATGATGGTGAATGGTCAGCTGATGGAGCTTCTTGAGTTACGATAATAGAAACCGATGGACCATTCGAATTGGTTGGAGTAGGAGCAGCAACAACTGGTGGTGCAGGAGTATCATCAGTTGTAGGCTCAAAGTATTCATCAAACATCGGATCAAATAGGATCTTCAAATCTTCTTCCGAGGGAGGTACATAAGGAGCTGCAGGCGTGGAATTATGTATAAGACCCGGACTAATAGGTCCAGGTGTCAAAAATTAAGGTGTGGGTCCAGAACTGGAGTGTCCAGGAGCCATTTTCTCAGTCAGCTCATCGAACGTAACATGACTAGTTTCCATAATATCTTGGGTTCTTTTGTTGTAGATTCGGTACCCCTTCCGATCTGGTGCATAACCAACGAAAAATCCAATATCAGCTTTAGCTTTCAACTTTCCCAGATCTTGACCATCATTGGTTGGATAGCATAAAGCCCCAAACACTCGTAGAAACGAGAGATCCGGTTTTCTGTTGTGCACTAATTCATATGGAGTTTTTCCATGAAAAGTATGTTATAGGGATCGATTTTGAGTGTAGCAAGCAGTGGCAATAGCTTCCGCCCAGAGAAACATTGGGGCCTTTGAGAAAATTAGCATAGTCCGATCAGCTTCCACAAGAGTACGATTACGCCTTTCAACTACACCGTTCTGCTGAGGAGTGCGTGGAACACTTTTCTGGTGACTGATTCCAATGCTTTCATAAAACTGAATGAGCTGTTTGTTCACAAATTCAGTTCCATTGTCTGTTCGGGTGATTCTGACAGTTTTGTTAAGCCTAACATGCAATTGTTTGATAAGCTTAATGATAACCTCGGGAGTTTCATCCTTGGCTCTCAAAAACTTTACCCAAGTGAACCGAGAGTAGTTGTCAACAACAACTAGCACATACTTCTTTCGATTGATACTTTGTACTCTCATGGGTCCGCATAGATCCATGTGAAGGGTATGAAGAACTTCCATGACGGTATTGTCAGGTTTGGGTTTATGGGCATACTTTTTTTCGTTTGCCCAATTGGCAAGCAGAACAAATATGATCTTTTTCATATTTTAACCGGGGTAAACCTCTCACCATATTATTATTGTCATCAATAAAATTTAGCAAAGATCGTAAAATATAAATGACGTTTTTAGACGATGTTTGTATTAACACGGATATTTCTTATGTTGTTCAACAGGTTAGTCTCTATATGCATGATTTCCGTGAGCCTCTTTGAAGCAGATTTTCTTCCGTATGTTTGTGGTACTATTGATTATGGTTTACAACTGCATGTTTGTACTACTGCTCAAATAACTGCTTACACAGATGCTGACTGGGTTGGTTGTCCTGTCACTCGATGTTCCACATCTGGCCTATTTTGTTTTCCTTGGGGATACCTTGCTTTCTTGGTCTGCTAAGTGCCAAGTTACGTTATCTAGATCGAGTGATGAGGCTGAATATCAAGGTGTTGCTATTGTTGTTGCCGAAACTGCTTGGGTTCGTAACCTTTTGTATGACTTGCATACATATGTTTTTACTGCTACTTTAGTTTATTGTGATAATGTTAGTGTGGTATATCTCTTCAATAATCTGGTGTAACATCAACACACCAAACGTGTAGAGCTTGATATTCATTTTATTCGTGATTTTGTAGCAAAGGGTCTTGTGCGCGTCATGCATGTTCCATCCAGATTTCAATATGCATATATTTTTACTAAAGGTCTCGCTAATGCATTGTTTCAAGATTTCCGTTCCAGTTTGAACGTCCGAAAGTCTCCCGCTCCAAATGTGAGAAGGTATTAGCCGAATATATTATTGTATAGGCAAGTATAATTGTTTTAAGGTTAGCTCATCTGTTAACTTATTTATTAAGTTATCTTTTATGAAGGACATTATTAATAATTTAATCATGCACTTTAGAATATATAATAACTTTTGGCCAACACAAGAACTCGTCAAGAGATTAACCTATCAATTTTTGAATAACGTATTTAAAATGATGTGCATCACATTGATCAGTCCGCTTAGTATAATTAAAAAGCAAGTGAGACCCGTTAGTTTGATGATAATATTAAAGAGTATGAGACTTTAAAAGATGGATTATCAAAGAAAATGATGTGGAGATGACAATCTATAATCCAATGGAATAGTGCCCCGAGTGTGATGCTTGGTTCACCTCCAAACGGTCAAGTTTAATTACTCAAGCTGACCACTTGTGAATTGTCAACCGTAACAAACTTAAAATAGCTCAGAAGGCAAATGCAATTAAGATCAGAGGAATATAGTGGATTCCTGGGTCGTTAAGTCCCACGGAGGATGAATGGTGTTTAACACAGACAGATGTCGAATAATCACTAAGGATAGTGATCAGTAAGGATTTTGAGATATTTATACCTAAAGAAAAAGTTTGTAAATTACAGGGGCTTAAATGCAAATTAAAGAAAATTAAAAAGTTAAAATATATTAAATAAATGCTATCACTATTTTTACAATGATGTATTTGCGATTTATAAAACAAAATAACTTAAATAAACTATTTTAACTAAAACGTAAACTTAAATTACCTAAAAACGTGACTTAAAATGAAAACGTACGTTATTTATAAAAATTATGCGAGTGCGCAAGCAAAAACGTAAAATTTATGAAATAAAAGACCTACAAGTGTAAAAACAATTTTCTTACGTACTATATGACAAAAGAAAATTTTAGAAAAAAGAATTATATTTTTTTGACTTTTATATTTTTTATTATAAATTAAATACGATTTTACACTAATTAAATGTTTAAAAATACTAAAACTATTGAGAAAAATCTGAAACTTTTTTATAAAATACTTTATACTAATACAAAGTTAAGAAAAATACAAAAGTTGAAAAAGCTAGATTAAATAAGCTAGAAATAAGCTAATAAGCTCGTATAAGCTTAATGAACTAAAAAGGGTTATATATTAAGTATTGCAAAGAAAAACAGAAAAAGACCCAAGGGCGAGTGGTAGTGTGTGTGTGTGGTGAGCTGGGTGGCCAGTGTTCGAATCCCAGCAATGACCTTTTTGCAACTATTTTATTTTTGGATTTTTCTTTTTGCAACTTATTAAGCTAATGATTTTAAACAACTTTTACAACTAGAACTTTTTATAAAAATGACCAATAAGCTCAGAATGAGCTTATTTAGCTCAACAGTTAACAAGAAAAAGAAATAAGCAAAAGGATTAAGCCAAAATGGCTAATAAGCTACTGAATAAGCAAAATGATGGACTGAAAATAAGCTAAGTAATGATAATAGGCTAAAGTTACAAATGAAAAAGCAAAATGACTTGAAAATAAGCACTAAATAAGCAAAATAAGCACAAGATACAATGGTTTGCACATGACACTTTTTGAATCACTAGGCACTTTTAAGCTTAATTTTAAGCACTTAAATAAACTAGAAAATGAAAACAAAGACTGGGACTAACTAGTTGACCAGCTCATCTTTTCAAAAAGCTAAAGTTCTCACAGTGTTGTCCACTAGAGAGCTTTTAATGAGCTTATTAAAAAGTTGAAAAACTACTGAGTATGACTCAGTGTATGCTGAGTAATATGGGACAAACTAAAAAGCACTTGCAGGCTTAGTAAATAAGCTATAAATTAGAAAATTAAGCTTGAGCCCTTAAGATGGCTTGGTTAGCTACCCAAAGAACCAATAATCACAAGCTATGATTAACTAATGAGCTTTTTGCAAGCTTGTGATTATGGGCTTAAAACTGTGCACAGGGCACTATTTGACTTTTTAAGTTTACAAAGCAGTTTGACTTTAATGAACTTTTGATTGATTCTATAAACTGAATAAGATGTAATAAGGTGGATTAAGACTGACTTGATTAACAATAACAACTTATGAACACAAAAACAAGATCATGGATCATAAAAATCCAACAGTGAGTTAACAAGTGGTGATCAAAGGGAATTTTGACTTTTCCCAAATAAGCATTGGTTTTTATGACTTGTTTGAGTTATTAAGACCAATTGTGACAGGAAACAAACACAAGCAATAATTCAAACAACCTCAAACACAGTAAACACAATGAATCCAAACAAGCCTGTATGAGACTGTTTTGAGACTTTTCAAAGAGTTTCAAAGATTTAGACCATGCAACTGATTAAAGAGCTTATAATATCATATATTAGGACTAAATAAACATAAAACAACAGTATTAACAACATGAATCACAAGAATGATGATTATGCTATTTTAACTGTCAAATTGAGATTTTTAGCAATTATAAATTTTAAAGAACAAGTAACTGTTTTTATGGTTTGATTATGCTTAACTACAACTAATGAACATGTAAACACAGAGATTTAAGCTTATAACTGTCTTACACATTGAAATGCCAAAATGGATCAAGATGGCTTACAAATGGATTCCAAGTGAAAAATGATAACCAAGGACTGAGAACAAATCCTATAGCTTCCCAAGAAGCACTAAACCCAAGGCCATCCATAATCAACCCTGCTCCATCTTCTTGACAACCTTCACCATGGATTTTTGATTTTTCAACTATTTATTTGGAATTTTTGGTATTTTTCTTTTTTACTTCTAAACTGCTTTTAAAGGTCTCTAATAGCTTTAATAAGCTATATGAGGAGCTTATATGGCTTATTCAGTCCTTAACAACAGCTACAAACATCATTTGATCTTTTTGAGATTTTGAACATGAAATTGCATAAACTTGAAAATGAAACTTAGAGCTGAAATTGATGGTTACAAAAGATTTATTATACACTGAATACTTGAAATACAAAGTTTAAAAGCTTAAAGATACACTGGAATTTTTAGTTAAACTAAAACGACATGCATTAATAAAAATTACTCTAGATAGATTTCACATTGCCTCTCTTCTCTTCTTTATAGACTTTTTGAGACTCCCACATGCTTCTGATCATATCCCATCAACAATCTCAGCCATTAAATGAGTCAAACTCATCCTATCCGTTTAAACCATTTTTGGCGCCAAAATTGAGACTAGTGGATTAGAGCAGTTCTGCTGTAATTAAAGAAGTTTGGTATGTTGTGGAAGTATAAGGGGACAATTTGGGAAGTAGGCATGGAGCTATAGTAAGGTGGAAAGCAAAAACCAGACTTTGTGAGTGCTACAGTGACAGGTCCATGGTGGGGAAGCATTTATTGCAAGGTGGGCTGGGATGTGAGGTGGAAAGGGTGGTTATGAGTGGTTATACAGGTGGAGTGTTGAAAAAGTGGAGAAAACCACACTGGTTTTGGGATTACAGAGCTGGTGAGGACGATGAACAGTGGGAAGTAGTATTTGGCGCCTTTGACTGGTTTTGACTTTTTAATATTAAAAGGGGGGGTCCAAAATGGGGGGTCAAGGTGTATTGGCAGGGTCTTTTGGTTTGGCTGGGGTTCAGAATACTAAAAGGGTCCTAATGGTTTTAGTTTAATACAAGGACTAATTGTGTAAATCTGCCAAACATGAGGGACCAATCCTGCAATTCTCCAAAAGTTAACAAAAGGATCAAAACTGCCAATCTTTAATAGTACAAGGACCATAGTTGATTATTTTCCATTTTTTAAATATCAAAGGACCATTTTTGACATTTTCAAAACTTGAGGGACCTAAGTTGTAATTTTGCAATTTTTGATTTCAAGGGCTTGTTTTGACAACTTATGAATCCCATGGACCTTAAATGACATTTTTCTTTATTTTGATATACCAGGGACTGTTTTTGACAACTTTTTAAACTTGGGGGACTAAAACTGCCAATTATGCAAACTTGATACGTTTTTCACCAGATTTTGATATTTTTGCATTTAAAACACATAAAACACTTGTTTGTGATATTTTCATCATTTTGATGCATTTCTAAGTGTTTTCAGATGTTTTTGGTATTCTAAACAGTACAAAAATGATGAGTATTTAGACACTCATCAATGCTCTTCATCAAATTTCCACAGAGACCCACATATCATATCTAACAAAATTCCATTCAATTCGTGTTTTGCTATCTCGATTTCAATTATAGTCTAGTTCTAGCTTCAATTGGCTTTCTACAATGATATAAATGGGTACCTCATTCACCATCTTGCAAGTTTTTTCTTTTGACTTACTTCCATACTTTGACATATTCAACGAAACAAATGCATCATGTCATGTAGTAGAAAAAGAATAGTTTCAAAAATACTTTCTTTTATGTGTCTGATTGGTAATTGAAAAAGGACTTAAAACAAAAATGAAGGAATGTGAGTAATTAGGGGTAGTAATTCGGGTCGGGTTGACAGTTTAGCGGGTCAGACAACCTCAACCCGAACCTGACCCATTTAAATCATCGGGTCAGCTATGTCAACCCTAACATGTTTACATATAACCCGAACCTGACCTATTTAACCCGTATATATACTTGGGTTGACGGGTTAAATAGGTTACACGGGTTGAATAGGCTAAACAAGTTCCGGATTGACTCATTTCACCCGTTTTACATACAAAAGTAGGCACATTATACGAATTAAACATGTTAAACGGGTTTGCGGGTCGACCTGTTTAACCCATTTAACCCGTATAATAATAAATAATTTTAATTTAAGAAAAAAAAATCTAAAACGAGTTGGCGGGTTGACCCGCTTAATTTTTTCCCAACCCGAATCTGACCTGTTTAATAAACGGGTTAGATGAGACGACCCAAACCTGACCCGAAATCTATTTAACTCAACCCGAATCTGTTAATTTTTGTATCAGTTTCACGTCGGATTTTGTGTCGGGTCAACAATTGCCACCCTTATATTTGCACACTCTATCAAATGATTGAGACACTCAAATTAATTGTTTTTGAATATTTATACCCTCACAGTTATCCTTACACTCTCACTCAGGTGAGAACATAAATGTTTAAACACAATTAATTAAAATGTCTAAATTATTTTAAAAAGTGTGCAAATCACCTCCGTATATGTAACGATGTATCAAGATTGACTAGTACTTGCTCCTCTCTATACAAAAGCCTCATTTTCCTCTATAAAGCTTGAAACGTTTAAAGGATAAATATTACTACTATATTATCTAACCAACCTTAGGTTGTCAATCATGTATACACAAGTGATTTTCTCTTTGATCTATCACTATTTAAGTTTTCCACTTTTCCCATTTATGCATGCGCAACCATTTTTAGCCACTTCTTTTTCTGTAACAATGAAATTTTGATGTCTCGGTTAACTGACACACAAACTTGAACCAAACAAAGAGGGTACGAATTTTTGGAAGCGGAAAAATCAAAGCGAAACCCTAAAATGACTGCAAATTAAAAAGTGGCATTGGCTTAAAAGATTTAATGCAATATTTTCTATGTAAAATACTAAATCATTATAGCATTCATTGATACAAAACATTAAATTAATTTTTGATAGTCACTATGAACCCAAATATCTGTGGTTCCCAGATCTTTGGCTTGTTTGTGAAATAAAGTGACAAAAGAGTTTAAACGAAACACAAATATAACTTTTCAATTGTATAATTTTTGTTGCAATAAATCATAGAATTATAAAGTATTATACGGAGGTAACAGTTAATTGAATGACAATTGATTTAACTCTCCGACCAAGCAAACTTAAACAACGTATAAGTTTGCAAGTGAACTCTGAGATCGCTGATAGTGTCAAGACCAAACGAGTTCAAGGAGAGTAAATGCATTTAATATTATTAAATGTTTACAATAAACTTGAAAATGTTAAGCATTTATAACTCACACCAACATTCTCTTTATATAAACGAGTACGGGAATGTCACATGCGAGGTTGTTGAAACGTGTCAAAAATTTAATGGAGAAGTATGTCTTCCATTAAAAACATTTTTTCTTGAAAACCTAACAGGCTTGCTTTAGTGAATAGTTGTGGCAACTGTTCATTGTCTTTTCATCCAATCGTACTTGATTTGATTATCAAAGATACACTTTATCAGAGATATGATAAGTTCATTGAACATTGTCAATCTCTGATGGACATTTATCCTTCAGCTTCAGTTTTATATACATGCTAGCTAACTCTGTATCAATTAAAAAGTATGTGTTCAAGTTATCTTCAACTCTTTTATCATGTATCTAAGGGGACGCATCTCATAGGGGTAGACCAACCGAATTATTCGGTTCTATGACTATCAGCCTTATAATTTGAGGGTTGTGGACAGTTGCCCACATCCACGCTCTAGAGCATAAGGGGGCGTTTGGTTGAGGTAATTTGAAATTTCGGAATTTTAAATTCTAGAAAATTAAAATTCTTGAGAATTTAAAATTCGGGGATTTAAAATACCTTCGCATGTTTGGTTGACAGAAATTTATAAATATATTTTTTTATTTTTTTCATTTAAAATTCATAAATATTCTAATTAAAAGTTTATAAAAAAAATTATAAAAAAAGTTTATAAAAGATTTATAAAAAATTTATAAAAAAAGTTTATAAAAAATTTATAGGAAAAAGTTTATAAAAAATTTATAAAAAAAGTTTATAAAAAATTTATATGAAATTTAAAAAAAAAAAATATATATATATATATATATATATATATAAATTTATAAAAAAAAGTTTATAAAAAATTTATAAAAAAAAATTATAAAAAAAAGTTTATTAAAAATTTATAAAAAGTTTATTAAAATAGTTTATGAAAAATTAAAAAAAAAAATTTATAAAGAATTTATAAAAAAAGTTTATAAATAAATTTTATAAAAAATTTATAAAGAAAGTTCATAAAAAAAATTTCATAAATATTCTATTTAAAAGTTTATAAAAAAAAATAAGAAAAAAAGTTTATAAATTTTTTTTTCAAGTAAATTAAAATTATTCATTTTTTTGAGGCATTCTAATTCTCTCCATTTTGACAATTCGTGGAATTGTAAATTAATTCAAATGTCCACATTTGAGTTACCAAACATGATATTTGAAGTGAATTGAAATGCAAATGCCCCCAATATACTCCAAATTATCCTAATCAAACGCCCCCTAAAATTATTTCAAATGAAGAAAAGTCTAGTCACACAATAATTATACTTTTGTCATGCATTAGACAAGTTTTCATCCTTACTCTTTCAATTTCAACCCTTATATCTTTTTTCAACTACATCTGATTTTGAGTTAGTACCGAACTTAACTTTGGATAGGCCTAGCTAAATCACTTACTGTTGACTATACAAAAATCCAAACCGGCCAAATACGAAAGTGGGTTTGTTAAGTGCATGTCGTTGTTAATCAAATCGAGTTTGGTCCATGAAAACACTATACAATAGATAACTTTGATCGTTTTAGTTTTGATATTCTCTCCCGTTGGAAATGTGTATAAAGGTCATTTATTTATATGGGAGATCTCCATATATATTTTTAGGGCTAATAACCTTTTAAAGCACTATACTTGTCAAAAATGCCAGTTCTGCATAGCGAATTAAAAATATAACTCTGTTAGACATTAAAGTTGACATTTTTGTCTTTCTTTAAGTATTATAACCATATTATGACCATTTTACCATTCGAAAGGTTATTAACCCATATTTTTATTTCAAAACTTCTATAATATGATATTTATCTGACAAATTCTTTAGCTTTATTGATAACGTTTAAACTCTTGTTTCTTTTACCTAATTCGATTGGACACATGGTACCTGCTCAAGTAGCTCAAACTCGAGCTCAACGCTAATAAAGTCAAGTCGACTTTGAGTGCTTTCTGAGTCGATCATGAATAGCTTATGAGTTGTCTCGTCTCGTTTACACGTCTCGTCTGTATATGTCAGTATAATGACGAATATGGTCCCTCCAAACATATATTGTTTTTACTTTCGAATTGACCTATCGTCTTTTACCCTCTAAAGTCGAACACCAAAAATGATTACATAGTTCAAGATCAATTTGAAACTAATTAATTACATACTTGACCGACCGAATATAAAAGCGAACGTTGTTTTTTTGAGACATTACCTGTAAATAGTATCATGAACCAATTTTTGTAAGAGAAAATTTTAAAGTAGCCCGGTGGCCTAATGACGCTTCCTTTTCTAGCTTAAAAATAAAAAAATTCCTAAAATAGTTCAGGGTGACTTGGCTATTAGGCGACCACCTTAATCCATAACACATGTCCAATTTTTTAGTACACAACGTATAGATACGTTAGAAAAAGTACGGACGACTTGGTTTTCTTGAGCGATTTGGTTTTTGTCTTTTAGTGAAAAAAGTGAGACACGTGTCATGCATTAAGATGGTCGCCTAATAGTCAAGTCTCCCTGAGCTATTTTGAGATTATTTTTCTTTTTTCGTTTTTTTCTTTAATTTTTTTATAATTTCTGAACTAAAAAAGAAAACATTGTTGGACCATCGAGCTACTTTTGAGAATTTTCTCGTTTTATAATTTTGAGAAAACTACAAGCACCATTTATACTCTATTTGTATCTATTTTATATTGACACCAGTCATATATATCCTTATGCCCTCGCGTTCTTCTTTCTTCAAAATTGAACATTTCTAATGAGTCAAACAGTCCCACAGTTTTGCCTCAGGGAAATGCAACAACACAAGCCAATGATTTACAAACTCATACTGCATCAAGCATATCAGTTCAGAGAACTACTCCACACAAGACTTGTATATTACTTCATAACAGTTTAACTAATTGTAATAGAATGTAGTTTAGTCTAGCAGTTAGTTAGTTCTTGTTACTCTTGTATAAATACCTCACCATGTACTCATTTTCATTATGTTGAATACAACAATACTTTGACTTTCATTTCTCTCTCAATTAACTAAATGGTATCAGAGCCATCACCACCACAAACTGTGGTGATGAACAACTTCCGGCAATAAATAACTACCTTTCACCACCATAACAGATTTTCCCGCCAAAAATCTTCAAACACAACCACCACAGAACCACCACTAAAACCATCATTCCTTACCCAAAATCAACAATATTCTCACTATAACCATCATAAACAATCACTGATTGATAACGCTACACGCGTCGTTCGGGGTCAAAAGAACTTCCTTTTCGTCGAGCAAGTTTTATAACACCCTAGGCAGTGAACCTAATCGTTGTAGTGTAGTATTAGGGTAAGCCACGGGTATTGATATCGTTCTCTAGGGGAATAGTGTCGTTAGGCTGAAGTGTATGTCTATTTAAGTCTAAAGGTGAGGGATGATTATTTTTGTATTTTTATATTTTATGAATCTCGGTTTTGGAGGGGAGGGTGGAATTAGTTGCTAGTCAACTATCCCAAAAGATACTAACTAAATTATGGGTCTACCAGGAACGTGAAGCGTATCTACTTATGATGTATTACTCCTTGCTAGCTATTCAATTCTACCTACTGAATTGTCACGTCCTATTGATGGTTGAATTGTCACGTCCTTATTCTTAACGCGTTGTGTTTTCAAAGGTCGTAAGGTGTGCATTCCCTAACTCTTTGAAGTCACCTTTAAGTGTAGTAAACGAAATCCACTAAGTCATTCATAAACTAACTTTGAGGTTATCTTTGGGTTTAGTAAACGAAATCCACTAAGTCATTCATAAACTATCAAAGATTTGTCAAGTATTAAACACAACGATAGCCTAGTCGCACTCCTAAGCCAATTACAATTAAGATAAGAGACAACCAATCAAACAAGAGACAGTAGGATGCAAGAATTATAAACTAAACCAATTAGACTCATTGAAATTGTCACACCCTAATGATGAAGATAGACACAAGCATCACTAAGAAATCAATAAGATCTAATTAATTATATACAAGTTTCATACAATCATAAGCAAACACTAGGTGAATTAGCCAAGCATAATTAATGAAGAGCAAGCAACAATTATGATAATTAAAGACATACCATAGGATTGGATTAACAAACAAACCATTACACGATGTTTATAGAGTGTTTGAAACCCTTTAAGTTGCTGGAAAAACACCTACCTAAACCCCAGAATCGGACTTAGGGTTTAGGGCTTACAAAAAGTGAAGTTATAATGTTATATTTATAGGCAGATTTTCTGTCGGCAAAGAGTGACGGCGTCATGACCACTTTTTCACCAAACTATAGATTTTCTCGTTCCGGTCGCGTGGGCTTTTGAATCACCTAAATCCGAGTTCGTATGCAAAAGTTATGGCCAAAACAGTATCAGCTACTTCGCGCGCATGTTGCAGCTTGTGACGGCGTCACCTTATGGTTGTGACGCCGTCGTCTTCATCTTCTGACGCCGTCTGGATCAAATCTAGGGCGTCTGAGTTGTGACGCCCTACTCTTTTAAAACCTAATGCCGTCACTTGTAAATAAGCAATTTGGCTACTGAGCCGTCACAAAAGTTTATGCGACGGCGTCGCAGTTAACACCTGACGCCGTCCCCTTCAGTTCCAGCAGCCTGAGTGTCTCGATTCTTGACTTTGGCCATTTTTTTCGTATATTCGCGCCTTTTCGTCCGAATAAGTGTCATTCCAGCATTTTGCCTTCAAGATACCTAAAAAGTGAAGAGGAACGATATTAAGTAATAACGGATACAAAAGTGATCAAATAAGGGCTTAAACGACCCCTCAAAAAGGTACATTTAAAAACCTTATCACTGATAATCAACTACACACCATTATCAATGTAATCACCATCATTCAACCACCACTTAATCAAACAGTAACAACTATTCAAATCACATCAACACAATCATATCTGATTCACAAATCAGTATCATCATTCATCATCAATTATGTTTTCCAATCAAGAATCATTCATCAATTCTGTTTCTTCAAGATCAAGAATCAGTTAGAAAAGTCAAAGTTTGTTACAAAAGTCAATGATGCCTTCAAACACTAGAGGAGCAAATTCAGAAGGTTCTGGTAGTTCTGGTAATAACACAATGGATCAAGATGATATTAATTCTGCATTCCATCCACTACACTTCCACCAAAATGATCATCCAGGTTTGATACTCATCTCAAAGAAGTTAATTGGTTCAGAAAACTACAGTACATGGAAAAGATCTCTTTCAATTGCCTTGAATGCTAGAAACAAACTGAAAATTGTCACTGGTGAGTATGATGAACCTACACTTGATTCACACTTGAGACCACACTGGGAAAGGGCAAATGGCATGCTAATTTCTTGGATATTGAACACTGTATCTGATCAAATTAGCAACAATCTAAGTTTTGTGCATTCTGCATCTGCATTATGGTCTGAATTGAGTGAGCATTACTCACAGCTGGATGGACACATGATATATGAAGTCACTCTTGCAATTGTTCAGTTAAAACAGAATAATATCACTATTGAGGTTTACTATCATAAGCTTAAAGGTCTATGGGATGAATTGGATGCTCTTGAAGCTCCATATGCTTGTAGTTGTAAGTGTGTATGTGAAAATGGTAAGACAAATGGTGAAAGGGATCACAGAAAGAGGCTCATACAGTTTCTCATGGGACTTGATGAAAGCTATACCAATGTCAGAGGTCAAATTCTTGTGTTACAACCAGTACCCACAGTTGCAAAAGCCTGCAGCATGTTAAGACAAGAAGAAACTCAAAGAGATACTCCTAAGCAACCCACATCCACACCAATTGCTCTTAACACCATGACTAGAGGCTATGCACAACAAAAATTCACTCCAAACAGAACTTATCCTTCACAAAACAGAACAACCACTCAGAATCAAACATCAACTCAGAATGAGAAATGAAGCAATTTCCGGAAAGGAATTACTTGCACAAACTGTAACAGGGAAGGCCACTATAGCAATGAATGCTACAAATTAGTTGGTTATCCAGTTGGCCACCCTCTTCACAACAAATATGTACCACCACATCAGAGAACTTCACAGAACATTAAGGGCAAAGCTACCATCAACATGGTTTTGGGAGAAAGGGAAACTCCTTTGGAAGATGCTGATCCACAAGGTTCTGGTCAATCAAGTAATGGTGACTTTGTGAATGCCAGAATGGACATGCTACAAAACCAACTCAATCAAGTGCTGCTAATGCTTCAAAACAAAGATGCTGATCCAAACCTTGTCCCATCATATATGGCAGGTATATCCTCCATCCTGCATTCTTTCATTGCTTCATATGTCTCAAAGTCTAAGGATTATTGGATAATAGATAGTGGTGCCACTGATAGTATCTGCATTCTCCTTTCACTTATGTTTAATGTTAGAAAATGTCAACCACCCATACTTGTTTTACTCCCCAATGGTCATGTCACTGAGGTACACCTAATAGGCTCAGTTTGCATACACAATGATTTTATCCTTCACAATGTCCTATATGTACCTTCATTCACTTCCAATCTCATCTCCATCAGCACAGTCCTAAGAACAACACACTCATCCATCACCTTCACTTACAACTCATGCTACTTCCAAGACCATAATGGGAAGATTGGGACACTCTCTCTTCTGCAACTGCACCTCGACAACCACCTCAACAATCTACAATTCTGTCACACATCAGCACCAACCACTTATGGCATGCAAGATTGGGACACCCTTCTTTTCAAATTCTCAACAAAATCAAAAGTTTACCTATCTCTTCTTTTAAAGTTTCAGATAACAAATGTACAATCTGTCCCTTGTCCAAACATTCAGTTTTACCATTTCCTGTTAGCATTTCACATGCTCAATCTATGTTTGATCTTGTTCACTTTGATGTATGGGGTCCATACAGACACCCAACCATGAATAAATGTACATATTTCTTAACAATTGTTGATGATTTCTCAAGAGCAGTATGGACATATCTTTTACCTAACAAATTTCATGTTGCATCAACAATCAAAACATTTCATCAATATATTCTGAACCACTTTCAAAAATCCATTAAAACCATAAGAAGTGATAATGGGACAGAATTCATTAACACCACACTTGATGAATTCACAAAGGCACAGGGCATAATTCACCAAACATCCTGTCCCAACACACCTCAACAAAATGGCAGAGTTGAGAGGAAACACAAACAACTCCTTGAAATGGCAAGATCACTTCAATTCCAAGCAAACTTTCCAAAACATATTTGGGGTTACTGCATTCTCACTTCCACATACCTCATAAACAGATTACCCTCAAGGATCTTACATGACAAAAGTCCATATGAACTTCTTTACAACAAACCTCCCAACCTGGATCACCTCAGAATCATTGGATGCAGAACTTATGTTCACAATCACACAACAGACAAATTTGCACCAAGATCAACCCCAACTGTTTTACTTGGCTACCCACCAAACCAAAAAGGCTACATTGTCTATGATCCACACACTCAGAAAACCATCACAAGCAGGAATGTCACCTTTGATGAAACCATTTTTCCTTTTCACCAAAGCCCCATCACAACCTCCTCTACACCACTTCCACACCTCATTACACCACCCATCTACAATGAACCACCCCCATCATGCCTATGCAAACTGAGCCTCAACCATCATCCCCATCAAACAATGCAACATCATCAAACACAAGTCAATCACCACCTTCTCATACTACTAATTCTTCTAATCCACACACCCCCACAGTTCACATTGAACACTCATCACCAACTACAGAACATTCACCAATCACAGACTCAATCCCAACACCAATCCCAAATCCTTCTTCTTCATCCACTATTGATTCACACTCGACTATTCCACCACCACCACCTCCCATTCTCTGAACATCCACTATAACCAAACAACTACCAACCAAATTCACTGACTATCACCATTCCCTTCCACAAAAATCCTCTGTGCATACCATCACCTCTAAGTATCACTTAACCAAATACATTAATTATAACAACCTCACTTCCCCATACAAACATTTCATTTGTTCATTAGATAGATTAGTGGAACCACATACCTATGTCCAAGCATCCAAAGACCCAAGATGGATTGAGGCAATGAGGAAAGAAATAGGTGCCCTTGAACAAAACAATACTTGGGAGGTCACTGAGCTTCCTCCTGGCAAATTTCCTATTGGCTCAAAATGGGTATTCAAGATAAAATACAAAGCTGATGGTACAGTGGAAAGGTTCAAGGCTAGACTTGTAGCCAAAGGCTACCATCAAAAGGAAGGAGTAGATATTACTGAAACCTTTGCTCCTGTGGCCAAAATGGTGACTGTGGGGACTCTACTTACTCTTGGAGTACAAAAGGGCTGGCACATTGAACAACTGGATATCAACAATGCCTTTCTCCATGGTGACCTCCATGAAGAAGTCTACATGACCATCCCTCAAGGATATACTAAACCAACCTCACCAACTGCTGTTTGCAAGATTAACAAATCTCTCTATGGCTTGAAACAGGCTAACAGGCAGTGGTTTGACAAGCTCACTACTTACTTGAAAGAATTGGGGTTCAACCAAAGCTATGTAGACACTTCTCTCTTCACCCTTCATACCCAATCATCTACTACTTCACTTCTTGTGTATGTAGATGATATCATCATTAATGGCAATGACAAATCCTTCATCAACCACATCAAACACCAACTTGATCTCACTTTCAGCATCAAGGACTTAGGACCCATCCATTATTACCTTGGCATTGAATGCTTCAGAAATCCTACTGGTATGGCTATGTCTCAAAGGAAATATGCAATAGAGCTCTTAAAGGAAGCCAATCTTCTTCATGCTAAACCAACAGCCACTCCACTAGATCCCAATATCAAACTGAATAAGACAGATGGAGATCCTTTGACAGATCCTTCCACTTATAGGACCTTTGTTGGCAAACTTCTCTATCTCACCTTAACAAGACCTGATCTAGCCTATGCAGCACACTCTCTTAGTCAGTTTCTTCAAGAACCAAGAACTCCTCATCAAAAGGAACTCATCAGAGTTCTCAGATACATCAAGCTTTGCCCAGGCCAAGGATTATTTCTACCAACTCTTAACAGTTTTACTCTTACTGCATATTGTGACAGTGATTGGGCAAGTTGTTCCTATTCTAGAAGGTCTGTCTCTGGCAACAGTATCTATCTTGGTAGCAGTCTCATCTCTTGGCAATCAAAGAAACAAAATGTTGTCTCTAGATCATCCACAGAAGCTGAATACAGGGCTCTAGCAGACACTACTTGTGAACTATCATGGATAAAGTGCCTACTCAAGGATCTACTTATCACAGTCCCCACTCCAATAAAGCTTTTTTGTGACAATGCATCCTCTATTGCTCTAGCTTCTAACCCCATTCAACATGCCAGAACCAAGGACATTGAAATTGATTGTCACTTTGTCAGAGATAAGGTTAAAGCAGGACTGATACTTCCTACATTTGTACCTTCTAAGGATCAGACAGCTGATATCTTAACCAAGGCTTTACACAGACCTCTTCATTACAGATGTCTTTCCAAATTGAGCATTTGTGATCCTTTCACAATGCCAATTTGTGGGGGGGGGGGGGGGGGGATAGAGAGTCAAACAGTCCCACAGGTTTGCCTCATGGAAATGCAACAACACAAGCCAATGATTCACAAACTCATACTGCAGCAAGCATATCAGTTCAGAGAACTACTCCACACAAGGCTTGTATATTACTTCATAGCAGTTTAACTAATTGTAATAGAATGTAGTTTAGTCTAGCAGTTAGTTAGTTCTTGTTACTCTTGTATAAATACCTCACCATGTACTCATTTTCATTATGTTGAATACAACAATACTTTGGCTTTCATTTCTCTCTCATTTAACTAAAATTTCCCTAATTGAGCACTGCGACTTCCGCAAAAGCAAGAACACTAGTAGTAGTATATCATAATCGATATATCTTTTTGTTCATGCGTGGACGATTGCAATGAATTAAATGCTTTTACTTGCCAATAAGACCGTAAATGAACTGGACAAGCACGAACGAAGTCGTGTTTATGGTCGTCTGTTTAAAATATTAACCTGCCAAATGAACGGATAAGAACACTTAAACACACAATTTTTTTGTTCATGTCCGTTTATTAAGAAATGAGGTTGTTCGTCTTCGTTGATTAAGAGATTAAACGAATGTAAACGAACAAACATAAATGAAAGTATGAATACAAACAAAAAATTATACATTTTACTGTATTTTATGTGTGTTTATTTGTTTAACTATACCGATTTTTAAAGTGTATAATAAAAATAAACAAATAAAAGAACATAAACACGCATTAACGAAATATTCGAATGTTCACGAACATAAATGAACGAATGAGACTTTTGTTCATGTCCTGCATTTAACTAAACAGACATAAATCTTGTTCATTTTTGTATATTTAAAAATAAATGTACATAAACCAACATTTTATCGCTCGATTCATAAAATATTCACCTAACGCTTGATTCATTTACAACCTTACCTACCAACCAAATCATCAAACTACACTTGAACCTATATAAAGAATTCTTACCTGCAATCAACTGTTAACTTCATTTATACTAGTTTACATATGGTTCATGGTTAGGCAGACCCGAGCACCGCCTACAATCTTTATGCTAATGTATCAACGATATTTTGTTAAAGTGTTTTGTTATAAAGACTATGTTTAATAATCGTACACTAATATAATCACGTCATTGTGGTTGATAATAATAACCAGATTAAGATATTTGAGTTAGGATCAAATAAGAAGAATAATAAAAATAAGAAGGATAGGAAGTAACCACAACCACTCATTCTAGATGCATCTACAAAAATGGATGCATCTTCATTCAAATTTTCCCTCCCATATTAAAATGTGTGACTAGAATTACTTCTTACCCTTCTCATTTTAATTATTCTTCTTATTGGATCCCTTCCCAAGATATTTAATGTATAATAAATAATGCATGTCATAAAATTTTATTCATAATCATAGACGCATCTACTAAAATGACAAAATACTATCACATAGTATATGAAAAAAGAACATTTTGGGTACTTCAATTTCTTAGAAATTTCATTCATTTATTGGTCAACAATTTGATATCCATCTATTTTTTTCCTCAAAAACTGAAGTTATTATGAATGTTCAGTTATTACTAATGTTCTATAGGACAGTGCCTTTTTATAGGACCATCATAATTAAAGGCACATATGAACATTTCAAAGTAGTCGAATAATATTAATGTGACAATATTTTGACTTTGTTTTTGGCCTACACTATAATTGTGGCATGGGCCCTATAAAAACGACGGGACGGCATGCGAAAGATGATAAGCATACAAGGAAAATTGAGGAGAACATGACAAAATCGCATTGTAAGAGTGCAAGGTATCGTGCATACGAATAACACGTTATTGGTATGCCACATCAGCGCCACATCATCTCCTCCCAATAACACACCAATAACTAAAACACCCCTCCCTCATAACACACCAATAACATATTATTGGGTCCCACAAAATATCAAACATTCACTCAAAAAAAAAAAAAAAAAAAAAACACACGAATGGCACCAGCCATTTGAATGGCGATGGTGCAATTGGCGAGCGAATAACATGTTCGGTGGTGAGGCATTTGGCGTCGTTAATGGTGTCTAAAGAACCAATGGCGTGTTCTTTGAGTTCCTTACCGTGCCCTCTAATACACATGTTACAATATCGTATATACAAGTTTGTGATGTACAAATTACTTATTGTGGTGTGCATATCACATTTCTTTCGATAACCTTTCAAAATAAATAAAGATATTTTGATTTTATTTTGACAATAATACAACAACAACAATAATACTCAATCACATCATATGTGAGTGATGAAATGTTGACAACTCATACCCGTATCCTAAATAAATTTATGTATTTTCATTTTTAGCAAATTTACGTTGACAAAAGTAAATTTTTTAGTTTTCATTTCTACACGGCATAAAAGTATCCTAAATCTTGGGGAGGCTGGATCAAGTTACACGTAGACCACATTATAATTTGCTAAAATTTTAATTAAAAGCAATTAAAATTACTTGTCATTTAGGGTCACACACTCGTACTTCAACAAATAGAACATTTATAATTATAAGCTAATCACAACGACACCATAAAGCCTCACCAAATGATTGTCTCGTTTGTCAGAACAATATCTTCAAAGAAACTGGAAATAAAAGAGAAGGAAGCAAACAGCTTGAAATGTTTTCTCTATCTTTTTTGTTAAGAAAGTGAAAAAGCCATTGATTTGCGTGTGAAATCGCCCCGTTTGTAAGGAAAGCTCACCACATAGCTATCGTTAGCAGTAAGAGTAGAAACAATGCACAATCATTAGAAATCCTTTCTTATGAGCAACAACTATCAGTATACGTTGTTTGGTCGTCTGGTTTCTGCATGAGTATATTTCTCTTTAGTGTTGTCGACCCTTCTTCAACAAGACTAGGAACCTCCATAATCTATGATCAGAAAATAAGAGATAACTTTATGTATAAACCTTTTTTTTTTTTTTTTTTCTAAATCACGGATAACAAATTTTCATCATGTGACCGGATGAATGATACTTTACTTCATATTTAATGCAAGTCAAGACAATTTTGCTTACCCGTCCACATTCAAATATTGAAATTCAAAAAAAGATATTATGTTCCTTTTGGCATATATACTATACTGGCAAAATAAATGGTTTGGAAGCATTAGGAAATGGTTTAAAGCCGGTACGGGTTAGAACTAGTCACTTTTTATCAAGGCCGGATTTGAGCATGTGCAGAGTGCTCAACCGCTCAGGGCCTCCGATTTTGTAAGGGCCACATGATTTTAGACCTTAGTTATGATGTAACTCGACTATCGACACAAAACTAACAATAAGTATGTGCTCCAAAAACCCTAGAAAAACTTACCTGGCAGAAGGTAAAGTGAAAATTGATTCTTTATAAGGTTTCTAAATGGTACTACTATAAAACGTAGAAGCAGAGGATGGATATGAATGGGTGAAGAAGATGAATGAATACTTTAGGTTATCTACACTTTATACCCTATACTTAATAGCTTGTACATCTTTTTTCCTAGTTTTTTTCTTTTGTTTCCAAACTAGCGTGAGTGAGTTGACAAAATTGACACTTTAAACCCATTTGTAAGAAATTTGTCATGAATGGTAACTTTTTTTAGATAGAGTAAGATACTGAAGATATAAGATATTGTCGAGAAAGGCATCAAAATAATATTAATGCGAAAAATTTGACCGATGGTGTTAACAAAAGCTAGTTTTTAGAACATTTATAAACTTATTTTGTAGACCGATGGTGTTCATATCATAATTTTGGCACAGAGCCCCTAAAAACCACGGGACGGCCCTGCTTTTTATCATGGTCATCAAGGATTTGGTTGGAGTGTGCTGACCCGCATAGATATTGCTCTCTTTTTTTTCTTGAGAATCATAAAAAGTGAGATATTGTGATTACAAACACTATCCTACTGATATACTAATCTAAATTTATTTACTAAAGTGGTTTAAGAGGCTGTGAGCATTTAAATTCACTTCAGATATATCGCTTGTGACCCGTCATACCAGTTCGACCCATTTGTCTCATTCTGTCTGTCAATCAAGTGTTTAAAGTTTAGCGATTCGACGTGTTCCAATCTCAACTGAATTTCATAGTTTACCTATTTAACCGTTACCAAAAGAGTAAAGACGGAGGAGGCATTTGAGACAAGAAAAAAATATCATAGGATGGTCTAGTTTACCTTCAATGCAAGTTCTTCGAAGCATTGATGTACATGTTCTAGAGTTGTAGCACTGCACTCAAAAAATAAGCATCCAAGTTCTTTTGCAAGAGCAATTCCTTCTTCCTTGCTTACAAATCTTTCTGAGTCCTGAAAAAAGCATTTTTCGACCATGTCTAAAATCAAGATGATTTATTCTTAAAAAAACAAAACTAAGCACACTATATATGCATATTCTGGAAAAAAAAAAAAAAAAAAAAAAAAAAAAAAAAAAAAAAAAAAAAAAAAAAAACTAGTTAATAAGCGCACTTACTTTGTCAACTTTGTTTCCAACGAGCATCTTGACACAATCCTGATTAGTGGAGTAACGTTCGACTTCTTTAGCCCATATATCTGACAAGCTTATGAATGTATCTCTCCTTGTAACATCATATGCTGCAACTACATAATGTTAGTAATCTTGAAAGCTCTACAATGAAAATGTTCATATTGGCACACACTGAATTGGTTGTCTTTCTAATTTAATTTCTAATTTAAAAAAGGAGAAGTTCATGAAGGATAAGAAAATTGTCATTAATCATTCTTTCACTGATAATATGCGTGTTTAATACGTGGGCTACAAATAAAAATTTTCAAGTATTATAAATGTGTTCAGTTAGTATGTACAACGAAACACCTAAACCAGCAGTAGTACTGAATTACTGATGTCCAAACAAACGACGTAAAAATGCAAGCCTTACCGACATTATATTCCAATCATACAGAATGAATACTAACTTTTGAGTGTGAACACGAAGGATAAAAGGTAATGGTCGTTTCTATATACTTGAACAGTTGACTTTCGAGGAAAAACATGTGTGTGCTTCGAATTTCAAAATGCAGCAGTATGAACGGATCCTGCTTACCAAGGATAATGCCTTGGGCACCTCTATAGTAGGAGCTTGTCAATGTCCTGAATCTTTCCTGTCCCGCTGCAATACACGAGATTAAACCAGAGATGAGTGGCACTTAATTTGGAAAGACTTTAAGTGAATAAAAAGATTATGTAAAACTACTAACATACTCATAAGAGTAATTTACCTAATTAATCAATGATTAGTTTAATTGTTTAATAACATACTCATAAGAGTAATTAACCAAATTGAAAGTAGAATAGTCATTGGTGTTCCAAATATAAATCAAGTTACAATACTAGTAGCTACACTGAATAAACTACCATGTAAATGTTTGGGAGATCCTCATCTCTATAATATTGTTAACACTTACCGGTGTCCCAAATTGTAAGCTTTAACTTCTTTCCACCGACTGTAAGCTGCTTTATTTTAAAGTCCACACCTGTTTGACCATACAGAAGAAATTAACTAGAAGGTAATACGGCTGGCGAATAAATACAGACTAATAATTTCTTTTGTAAAGTATAATCACCGAAGTAAAAATATTTCTTTCTTTCTCGCTCGGCAGAAAAATAAGTCAATATTAAGAATTATATTGTGAAAGTAATACATTCGGACAGTCACTTTGCTACATTAGTATCGCCCATAAATCCATATTATTTGCTGGTTAATTAGGTTCTTCAACAAGGACAAGAAGTATTGTAAACACAATACAGAATACACTAGTGCAAATCCGTACCAAGTGAAGACAAAGAACAAGAAATTACTTGGATAAACCTATAGACGTAATTGTATTGATAAAATTGCGGTTACACATACCATTATGTTGGATATTGTAACAACTAACAAGTACTTCAATAGTATCATGAAAACTGCAACAATTTCCAGTTTGGCAACATTTCCTAATCCTACAGATTTTCTAGACATACTTACCTAATTGTCAAATTTTAGTAATGCTAGTGATTGTTTTTTTTGAAGGGCAATGCTAGTGATTGTCATACAAAACCTACTAAGGCACTTAGAAAAACCGAAACTAAGAGCTATTCTTCAATAACCTAGATCATTGCGAATTTGAGATTATCATTTTTACAAGTATATCATGGTCTCTCTCTTTTATTTTTTATGAATTTGACAAATTTGAGAACTTTTTATAGCTTGAGAAACTACAATGACATCGAACAAATATGAGTAACATGGAACAAAGTGAAAACACAAAACACTTGCAAAACAAGAAATATTTTTAAAAATTTATCAATTTAGTTAAGCTGAAGTTACCAATAGTAGGGGAAAGATCCTCGAGAGAGTTTGAAACGAAACTTAGGAGAAGACTACTTTTACCAACACCCGAATCGCCAATCAACAAAATCTTAAATGACACATCATACTGAGCTGCTGCTGACGACGAACTCATTCTGAATGCTAAATCAACTTTCTGTATCTAGAGTCTAGAACGCGATTACGCGAACAACAACTTATATCCGATAAATTGAGATTTCATTATCAGAATGTTGTATTGATATAAGAAGCAAAAAACACAAAAATAAATAGCATCCAATCCCTTACTTTCTTGTTGTATAAGGACAGAGTGTTTTTGTGTGTAAATTGAGACAGAATCTTGAAAGACAAAACAATAAAGGAAAGAGTTTAAAGAAGTTGAAGAGACGAATCTTGTTTTTGCGTCAAACTCAAGGCAAGGCTTCTTATCTTCCCGCCAATGGTATCAAAGAAAACTGTTTTTAAATATGATTTGATTCATTGATTTCTTAAATTATTATTCCATTTTATAAACTAGGCGAGTACCCGCCCTAGCGGCAGCGGTTTCTAGCGTCAGATAATTAATGATTTGTGATATTGTGGTTGTTGTTTTGTGTAGTGTTTAAAATAGAACGTGAATCGATAAAAATGCAATTGCAAACGGTTGTACTATACGATAACTAAAGTCTAGAAAAAATTCTTAACATCTATCAAACAACATATAAAAACATTTAATGAAAATGAAAGTAAACATTACATCAGTTATGAGATAATAAACTAACAACACACGTTACTTGTCGCGTAAAAACTAACAATGATGGGATTAATGGTGTCGTTGTTAAGAAGAACGCAAATACCAAAATTAGCATGAATGTGATTAGCCCAAAATAAAAAAAAATGGACTAATTTTGGCTATTTTGTAAAAGATTTGGGCACATTTAGCCCCATCTTTTTTTTAAATGGGCGTATTTAGCCTATTGAAAAGTTAAATGTGCACTAACGGGCAAATATTTTCTCTTAATTGTAAAACACTGATCGGTGCGAAACCGTCAAGTTTTCTCACGCAAGCTGATCACTTGTGAATGATCAGCCGTAAGGAACTCAAAACAGATTACACACCAATGCAATTTAAGATCAGGAGAATACAGGGGATTCCCGGGTCGTTATGTCCCACGGAGGATGACTGGTGTTAAACACTTGATCAGATGGTAGAATGATCACTAAGGATAGTGATCAGTAAGGATATCGATGGAAAATTACCTAAAGAAAAGATTTGCAAATTATAGCGACTTAAATGCAAATTAAGAAAATTAAAAAGTTAAAATCTATTAAATAAACGCTATCACTATCTTTACAATGATGTTTTTGTGTTTTTATGAAATAAAATATCTTAAATAAACTATATTAACTAAAACGTAAACTCAAATTATCTAAAAACGTTACTTAAAATGAAAACGAGCGTTACGTTTAAAAATTACGCTGGAGCGCAAGCAAAAACGTAAATTTTATGAAATAAAAGGCCTACGAATGTGAAACTAATTTTCTTACGTACTATATGATAAAAGAAAATTTTAGAAAAAAGATTTATATTTTTTTGACTTTTATATTTTTTATTATGATTTAATTACTATAAAACACTAATTAATTGATTAAAAATACTAAAACTAATTAGAAAAATCTCAACTTTTTACAGAAAATACTTAATACTAATACAGATTTAATAAAAATACTAAATTGGAAAAAGCTACTTTGGATAAGCTAGAAATAAGCTAAAATACTCGTTTAAGCTTAAAATGAAAAATGTATATAAGAGATATATTGTGTAAGCTTTTAACGAGAAAGACCCAAGGGCGCGTTGGTAAGGAGTGTGTGTGGTGAGCTGGGTGGCCAGAGATCAAATCCCAGCAGTGGCACTTTTTGTAAACTATTTTTTTTTCGATTTTTCTTTTTACAAACTTATTAACACCATTGAGATAAGCACTTTTCTCAACTATCACTTTTTCTGAAAACAGCTTATAAGCATAGAAATAAGCTAAGAATTTAACAGTGAGCAAAAATATAAAAATAAGCACAAGGTTAAGCTATAATGGCTATAGGCTATGAAATAAGCTAAAGATAAAATGAAATAAGCTAAGTAACTTAATATAAGCTAATTACATCAACTGAAAAAAGCAAATGTCTAAGAAATAAGCACAAAATAAGCATAAATAAGCAAAAATAAACACTGTTACTCAGTACACTATGGTTTTCTAGGTACTTTATAGGCTACTTTTAAGCTATGAGATAAGCTACAAATTGAAAATTAACAACTGAACAAGCAAGTTAACCAAGTGAGCTATCCAAAAACCCAATTTTCAAGGACTGGCTTTTACAAATAAGCTCTTGAGAAGCTTTTAGAAAACTGATGAACACTGACCAACTGATACACTTAGTAAAAATGGACAGATTTAATAAGCAATTGCAGGCCTAGCAAATAAGCCAGAGTTGGAAAATAAGCTTTTGTATTATTGAGTAAGCTAGGTGAGCTTCTCAGAAAACAAGTTTACACAATATTAAGCCAACTAATGAGCTCTATGAGAGCTTATGAAGTTGGGTACCAAACCTGTGCACAGGGGAGTGTTTTTGACTTTTTGACAGTTGAGACACTTTGACTTTTATGATCTTTGGATCAAATTTTAAGATTGATGTAGATGTAATATGTTAAGCTAAACCTACTGCAAGCAATGTTGATGATATCTTAACACAAATTAAAGATCTGCTATCTCAAAATTCACAACAGTTAACAGTTAAAGAGAGTTAAGAACAATTTTGACTTTTTGTTGTAGCAGGCACCAACTATAGACTGAATTGTGCTCAAATGAGCTTAAGAAGCATGAAACAACAAGAAGTATCCACTGAACAAGCCTGTTAGACAGACTTATCAGCAAATCCAAACACCCTTAATTCAAGTGATTTGCAAACTAAATACATAATAACTACTGTTTAAGCTAATGAAATTGATTAATGTGACCTTATTTATACTAAACACAACTAATTAAACATATTTTAACCACTTAAGATTACACTAACAGATTAAACTTGTGAAATTTGGAAAATCACTTACAAATAGAACTTTAGCCACAGTGGCTTGTACTGAACAAATGAAATCACCACCTATTTTAAACCAAGCATTCTGCTTCTAAGTCACCCCAAACCCATGTTTGCATCACCAAATTCCATTTCTATGCCTGGTTAACCAAATGTGCTTCTTAGGTTGACTTTTGTTGACCTTCAAGGGAAATTGATTGAACTGATTCTTCAAGCTTACAAAAAGCTATATAGAGCTTAAGTAAGTTGGTTTGAGCTTAAATAAAGCTTATTGAAGCTTTGAATACCAGAGTTTGAGTTTGAAATTTAGAACAGTAAACATGAAAATGTGCAGCCTATGTAAAAACTTGAATTACCACTTGAAAATAGTTCTCATATATTTCAATAACTTAGTCTGATATCATGGAACAAGAAGTTACAACTTAAAGCTTAATTGAAAACTTAAAAGTAAATTACGACATTAATAAAATTAAAAAAAACTAAAACTTGTTTCTTCTCTACTTCTTTCTCCTCTTTTATGCTTCCAACTTGATACACGTGGCCTTCTGATGCAATCCCACCTCCCAATTCAACCAATGGGAGAGTTTATAGTGGATTTCATGTTTCACCATTTTTGGCGGGAAGTGGAATTTTCAACTGTGGCTCTGAAAACAGGGAAGTAGTGGGGGGTTGATGATGAGGTGGGTTGAAAATAGGGTGATGGGATGTTAAGAGGTGGAGTATTGCAGTGCTTGGTCGGGGAAGACATGAGGTGGAAGAAGATGGAAGTGGCGCGTGTTCTGGCTTTTTGACTAATTTTGACCAAGGGGTCAAAATTAGTTTTGACAGGGAGGTCCAAAACAGTTTGTGACAGGGGTCCAAATGGAGATAATGGCAGGGTCAAATGGGTTTTTGACAAGGCTTATATTAATATTGACAAGGACTAGATTTGCAATTCTGAAAACTTTAAGGACCAAACTGCCAATTTCACAAAGTTACCATAAGGACTAAAATTAACAACCTTTAATAGCACAAGGACCAAAATTGCCATTTTCTCATTTTCAAAGGACTAAACTTGACAATTTTCAAAGTTCAGGGACTAAAGTTGTAATTTTGTAATTTTAAGTCTCAAGGACCAATTTTGACAACTTAGGAATCCCTAGGGACTTAAAATGATATTTTTCTTTATTTAGATTTTACCAGGGACTGTTTTTGACAACTTTTCAAACTTGGGGGACTAAAACTGCCAATTATGCAAACTTGATACGTTTTTCACCAGATTTTGATGTTTTTGCATTTAAAACATATAAAACACTTATTTGTGATATTTTTATCATTTTGATGCGTTTCTGAGTGTTTTCAGATGTTTTTGCAGTTTAAACAGTACAAAAATGATGAGTATTTAGACACTCATCAATCCCCCACACTAAGATATTGCTAGTCCCTAGCAATGATTTGAGAAAAATTTAATGGATTTCATCTCTTTACCAAAAGCCATTACTTCTGGAGTAGCCAAATGTTTCAGTTCAAGTAAGAACTTTGGTACACCGATAACCAAGTGATTTTGAGCAAACCACCAGCTTCCAACGGATTTGATTTGTCTTTACCAGAAGCCGTTTGCTTCTGGACTAGCCAACTCTTAGATAAAATATCTTTGGTGAGTTGATTACCAATTATGGTTTTCCAACTGCCTTTACCACAAGCCATAAACTTGCGGGCTAGCCAACTCTTCACTTTTTAGGATATGGTGAGCTGAATACCATACAATTTTGGGCAAATTGCAAGCCGTCAACGGATTTGAGATATCTTTACCAAGAGCCGTTTGCTCCTGGATTAGCCAATCCTTTTGTTTATTAGACAAGGCGGACTGATAACCAATTGAGAAAGTGTAAAACACTTACTCCAAAAAAAAAAATTTTTGGCCAAAAACGGGGGAATTAGGCGGTATAATTACATGATAAAATTCGTGAGAATTCCCCCCCACACTTAGAAATGAATATTGCCCTCAATATTCAAAGTACCGGCGGTTATGCCGAAACATAGAACGTAAAAGGGAAATACTTAGGCCATTATTCAGCAAGGATTTTTTTTTTTTTTTTTTTTTTTTTTTTTTTTTTTTTTTTTTTTTTTTGAAGATCTTATATACAACAGCGTGGGGTAACTCCCCCACACTAGGGTGGGACACACGGGTGAAAACCCATGTAACATGCTACTGTTTTTGATACCCGAGTCGCTAGCTTGACTCGATCCCCGCATTCATTGGTTCATGGGGAAAGTTTGAAGATCCGGGACAATCACAGGAGGAATGTCCTCTCCAAAGTAATGCTTCAACCGATGACCATTCACTTTAAAGTCAGGACCATCGGGTTGAGATAACTCAATGGTACCATAAGGATAAACCTTAGTGATAGTAAATGGTCCAGACCAGCGGGATTTAAGCTTTCCCGAGAAAATCTTCAATCTTGAATTAAAAAGAAGGACTCGATCACCAACGTTGAAAACGCGGTTTTTGATCTTTGAGTCATGAATCTTCTTTGTCTTTTCTTTATAGATCAAAGAGTTCTCGTATGCTTGATCACGGAGTTCATTTAATTCATTTATTTGAACTTTCCGGTGATCACCAGCAGTCTGAATATCAAAGTTGGCATGCTTCAAGGCCCAGTATGCCTTGTGCTCTAACTCAACAGGTAGATGACATGCCTTCCCGTATACCAGCTTGTATGGAGTGCACCCGATGGGTGTTTTGTAAGCTGTACGGAAGGCCCAGAGTGCGTCATCTAACTTATCCGACCAAGAGGCACGGTTTTCGCCAACCGTCCTCTCCAGAATTCTTTTAATCCCTCGGTTTGAAACTTCCACTTGCCCACTTGTTTGTGGGTGGTACGCAGTAGAGAGACGGTGAGTTACACCATACTTCTGCATGACTCTTTCAAACTGGTCATTGCAGAAATGCGTACCACGATCACTGATTATGGCTCGTGGAGTTCCAAACCTAGCAAACAAGGATTTTAAGAATTTCACTACAACTCTGGCATCGTTGGTATGCAAAGCCTTGGCTTCAACCCATTTTGACAAGTAGTCAACAGCCACGAGTATGTACTTATTACCGCGAGAAGAAGGGAATGGCCCCATAAAGTCAATGCCCCAGATGTCAAAGATCTCACACACTTGAATGGCGTTTTGTGGCATTTCATTCCTTTGTGAGATATTCCCGTGACGTTGACAAGCGTCACAGGCTTTGACGAATTCATGGGCATCCTTGTAGATTGTGGGCCAATAGAATCCGGAATCAAACACCTTCTTGGCGGTGTAGTTGGGGCTATGATGTCCCCCAGTAGGTCCAGCATGGCAAGCTTTGAGAATGTCAATAGCTTCCTGACCATATACACATCGCCGGATGACTTGATCCGCGCAAATTTTAAACAAGAAAGGGTCGTCCCAGAAGTAATGTTTAACATCCTTGAAGAACTTGTTCTTCTGTTGGGACGACATCCCTTTCACTATGAAGCTACCCGCATGGTAATTTGCGAAGTCAGCAAACCATGGGGTAGTAGAGTCTCCACGAAAAGAAACCGCATTGAGTGTCTCGAGAGGAAATGTTTCATTTATTTCCTTTTTCTCGAACACATCCTGGTGAGGGTTCTCTAATCGGGATAGATGATCAGCAGCTAGGTTCTCAGCTCCTTTTTTATCACGTATAATGATATCAAATTCCTGGAGGAGGAGAACCCAACGGAGCAATCTCGGCTTTGCATCTTGTTTTGCAAAGAGATATTTAAGAGCCGAATGGTCCGTGTACACCACGCATTTGGTCAAGATGAGGTATGGCCGAAATTTCTCAAACGCATACACCACAGCTAATAGTTCTTTTTCTGTAGTGGTGTAATGGGTTTGAGCTTCAGTCATAGTCTTACTTGCGTAGTGTATAGGCTGAAAATGCTTTGTTTTGCGTTGCCCCAAGACTGCACCGATAGCAAAATCACTTGCATCGCACATGAGCTCGAAGGGTAAATCCCAGTCGGGGGCAACTAGAATGGGTGCTTCCGTAAGCTTTTTCTTTAGTGTTTCAAAAGCTTCGATGCACTCAGGAGAGAAGATAAAAGGAGCTTCTTTTTCAAGAAGATGGGTCATAGGCCGAGCGATTTTGGAAAAATCCTGTATGAATCTGCGATAAAACCCGGCATGACCAAGAAAACTCCTAATACCTTTGACGGTAGTAGGATGAGGTAGTTTAGCAATAACATCAACTTTTGCTCTATCTACCTCAATCCCGTTTTTTGAAATCTTATGGCCAAGGACTATGCCCTCTTTGACCATAAAGTGGCTCTTCTCCCAGTTTAGACATAGATTGGTGTCTTCACACCGTTTAAGCATTTTGTCTAAGTGGGAGAGACAAGTCTGAAATGAATCCCCGATGACTGAGAAGTCATCCATAAACACCTCCATTGTTTCCCCGATCATGTCGTGGAATATGGCCATCATACAGCGTTGGAACGTGCCAGGAGCGTTACATAAGCCAAAAGGCATACGTTTGTAGGCAAAAGTTCCGTATGGGCAGGTGAATGTGGTCTTCTCTTGATCCTGTGGATCAATGGGGATCTGAAAGTAACCCGAGAAACCATCAAGGAAACAATAGTATTCGTTCCCTGCTAATCTCTCAAGCATCTGGTCCATGAAGGGTAGAGGAAAATGGTCTTTACGGGTGGCGTCATTCAACTTACGATAGTCAATACAGACACGCCATCCCGTAACCAATCGAGTTGGAATCAACTCGTTTTCTTCATTCGTGACAACAGTTATGCCACCCTTTTTTGGAACACAATGAATCGGGCTAACCCAAGGACTATCTGAGATAGGATAAATCAATCCTGCATCAAGAAGTTTGATAACTTCTTGTTTGATAACATCATGGATTTTTGGATTCACCCTTCTCTGATGTTGCACTGCTGGTTTGAAGTCGTCCTCCATCAAGATTTTGTGAGTACAAAATTCAGGGTTGATACCCTTAATGTCGGAGAGTTTCCAAGCAATTGCTTGCTTGTGTGACTTCAAGACCTTAATGAGAGCAGTCTTTTCATCTTTACTCAAATCTCGAGCAATAATGACAGGCAATTTATCATCGCCTTCAAGAAATGCATACTCAAGATGAGGTGGTAAGTCCTTAAGTTCGACTTCAGGAAATTCTTCAGTTTTCTCAACTGACTTGACTTCCTTGTTATGAAGTTTGACGGGAGGGAGAGGAGGAGAAGTGTCCTGATTTAACAACTTCTCGAGAGTAAGAATATCTCCCTCCGGATTAATCTCATGGTGATTAATCTCTTCAGGAATTGCATCACTAATGTGAGGGGTTGATGAATGATCATCTTTAAGCATTTTCTCAATGAGAAGTATGTCCCCCTCGATGTCAATTGGAGCGTGATCAATTTCCCAAGGAACAGAATCACTAGCCAAGTATGCTTCAATCTCTTCCAAGATGAAGTCGCTTCCCTCAAACGGAGTGAGAGAAGGAGTAGAATTGGCTATGATAGGTTGAGAAGATGTGGTGGGATTCCCACTCACAGAATTATGAGAATAACCCAGAACTTCTTGAGAGTACTCTTCAGAAGCAACATCAATGATATCGATTCGGTTAACCGACTCAGAATCATAGTTTGCAGAGTACCTCGAAGTTTGATCAAGGTTAAAAGTGACAGCTTCATTACCAACACGTAATGTGATCTCTTGCTCAAATACATCAATGAGAGCACGGCCCGTTCTCAGGAATCCTCTTCCAACAATGAGAGGAACCCGTGGATCAGCATCGAAATCAACGACTACAAAGTCAGCCGGAAAATGGAACTTTCCTACTTTCACAAACACGTCCTCGGCAATTCCGAGAGGACGGGATATTGTACGATCTGCAAGCTCGAGAGTCATGCATGTAGGAATAAGATCCGGAAGAGAAAGTTTCTTCCATACTGAATGAGGCATCAGGTTTATGCTTGCACCAAGATCAGCCAAGGCAAAGCATTCAACCATTCCTGGAAATACACAAGGTAAGAGGAACTTTCCAGGATCTCCAAGCTTCTCGGGAAGCTTCTTTAGAATAACTGCAGAACAGTTCTCGTTCAGAGGAGTTTTAGCCATTTCAAACAGCTTTTCCTTATTGCTTAACATGTGTTTGAGAGTTGATGCAAACTTGGGCATCAACATGATAGCATCCGCGAAGCTTATGTCAAAATGAAGTTCTTGGAAAATTTGAAAGAATTTTTCCATTTGATGACCAGCTTTTTCGCGGAGCTTCTGCTCATGTAAACGTGATGGGTAAGGAATAGAAGATTTGGATTTTCCAATGGGAGCTACAGGAGGTTCAAAAACAACTCCTGGATTGGATTTTGGTTTCTGGACAACCTGAGGATGGACATTGTTGGTACTTCCGTTATTAGTAGGAAGTTCCTTGTCCTTTGTCGCCTCAGGTTCACTTTCCACTACCTTCGGGAGAGAAGAAGAAGAGGTAGTAGGAACAGCAGGCCCATCATACGAAACACCACTTCTGGTTGTGATCGCTTTTGCATCGCCCCTCGGATTAGCGATCGTGTTGCTAGGTAAAGTACCTGAGCCCGAGGGTCGATCATTTAAAGACTTCTTCAATTCAGCGATCTGACTGACCAACAACCTGTTTGTCTCCTCTTGAGTCTTCATGAATTGCTTTAAAAGCTCATCAGATGTTGACACAGGAGGTGGTGGAGGGATAATTTGAGGCCTTATGTTCTGGTTATACCCAGAATTCCCTTGATTAGGGTTCATATTCCCTTGAAATTGATTCCCTCGATTGTAAGTGTTTTGATTAAGATTTCCTTGTTGTTGGAAACCTTGGTTGGGTCCGGAATAGAAATTACCTTGGTTTTGATAACCTTGGTTCATTCTTTGTTGGTTCTGATTCCGGTTAGGATTCTGGTTGAAACCGGGTGGTGCCTGATAAGTGTTAGCACGGTAGTTTGGTTCATTCTGAGGACGGTATTGATTACCTCCTTGATTTGAAGTACCGGCTATAGCATTAGCTTCAAACGGACTACCATCGGTGGCAGTACAGTTGTAGTATGCATGAGGACCACCACAAGTAACACAAACTTCAACTTTCTTCACTTCACCATATGCTGGTGCTTGTGTGAAAGTGACTTTCTTTTGGTTAGCAAGAACCAAAGCCTGAACAATGTCTGTGAGTTTATCAATCTTAGCATCGGTGCTAGATGTACTCACTGGGGATGAAGAAGAAGAAGGTCCAGCATTAGACTGATATGTCTTTGCTCTGAAAGGACGGACCTGAGATTTGTTCTCAATGATCTGCAAGGCCTCTTTGGTGGTCTTGCTCAGGAAATTACCTCCCGCGGAGGCATTCAAAGAGTCTTGATTAGCCTGATTGAGACCATTGTAGAAAGTATCCATTTGCATTAATTCGGTAAAACCGTGATGCGGACACTTGCGAAGCAACTCTTTGTAACGATCCCATGCCTCCCCGAATGATTCATCAAATCTCTGAGAAAATTTCATTATCTCATTCTTAAGACTTGTGGTTCGGGATGGAGGATAGAATTCGTTCACAAACTTTGTGACAAGATCTTCCCATGTCTCAATGGAACGAGGGGGTTGTTTCTCAAGCCAATTCCGGGCTTGTCCCTCTAGAGAAAATGGGAACAGAAGAAGCTTGATAGCTTCATGTGGGACATTCTTGTACTTGATGGTAGATGCAATCTTGTTAAACCATCGAATGTGTGCATGAGGATCATCCCGCTCAAAACCATAGAATTGGCTTTGGGTTACCAGATTAAGTAACCCGGTTTTGAGCTCAAAAGTGTCAGCCACGATGGCTGGGACAACAATGGCATCTCCGTAACCCTCGATGGGTGCTTGGAGAAGCTCATTCATGGGTTTGTCTTCTGCCATTTCGACAGGAGGTGGTGGTGGTAGACGTTCCTCAGTCACAGCTGAAGGAGCAGAACGTCCTCTACGTCTTCGAGGAATCTTTCCAAGTTCTGACAAAGGACTTGTAGAACTGGAAGAACGAGTGCGCATGCACTAAGTATATAAAAATCAGTTTTCAAAACAAATGAGGCAAAACACAAGTGAACTTAACCAATAATCCCAAATGAAATGGCTTCTTTGAAAAAGGTACACCAAATCACAAGTGACACAAAGGCAAGTTTTAAATCTGATGTTCGGGAACTTATTATGGTCGCACCCCCAGTTAGGTAGTGCACTGCCTTGATTTGCGGTGGTTGATTTTTATGTATATATTAAGTATCACTGAAAAGACGTAGGTACAGATCTGTGCTGATGGGTTTAAAAACTTTTGGACAATATTTTTGGTATCGTCTTGTTTAACCAAATCGTATTTCTTTAAGAATCACCTTAAAAGAAACACAAGTCAGAAAACGTTACGATTGTTTTGTTGTTTTATATATATATTTTTTTTTTTGTGTTTTTAACACTTTAGGAAAAGTGTTAATGAACTTTTTTTTTTTTGATTTTTGTTAACTTTACAGAAAACCTTTTTACAAACTGTGGTATATGTGCAAGTACGGGTCTGAAAAATGTCTAGAACACGCTTACAGCCTCCCCGGCAGCGGCGCCAAAATTTGATCGGTGCGAAACCGTCAAGTTTTCTCACGCAAGCTGATCACTTGTGAATGATCAGCCGTAAGGAACTCAAAACAGATTACACACCAATGCAATTTAAGATCAGGAGAATACAGGGGATTCCCGGGTCGTTATGTCCCACGGAGGATGACTGGTGTTAAACACTTGATCAGATGGTAGAATGATCACTAAGGATAGTGATCAGTAAGGATATCGATGGAAAATTACCTAAAGAAAAGATTTGCAAATTATAGCGACTTAAATGCAAATTAAGAAAATTAAAAAGTTAAAATCTATTAAATAAACGCTATCACTATCTTTACAATGATGTTTTTGTGTTTTTATGAAATAAAATATCTTAAATAAACTATATTAACTAAAACGTAAACTCAAATTATCTAAAAACGTTACTTAAAATGAAAACGAGCGTTACGTTTAAAAATTACGCTGGAGCGCAAGCAAAAACGTAAATTTTATGAAATAAAAGGCCTACGAATGTGAAACTAATTTTCTTACGTACTATATGATAAAAGAAAATTTTAGAAAAAAGATTTATATTTTTTTGACTTTTATATTTTTTATTATGATTTAATTACTATAAAACACTAATTAATTGATTAAAAATACTAAAACTAATTAGAAAAATCTCAACTTTTTACAGAAAATACTTAATACTAATACAGATTTAATAAAAATACTAAATTGGAAAAAGCTACTTTGGATAAGCTAGAAATAAGCTAAAATACTCGTTTAAGCTTAAAATGAAAAATGTATATAAGAGATATATTGTGTAAGCTTTTAACGAGAAAGACCCAAGGGCGCGTTGGTAAGGAGTGTGTGTGGTGAGCTGGGTGGCCAGAGATCAAATCCCAGCAGTGGCACTTTTTGTAAACTATTTTTTTTTCGATTTTTCTTTTTACAAACTTATTAACACCATTGAGATAAGCACTTTTCTCAACTATCACTTTTTCTGAAAACAGCTTATAAGCATAGAAATAAGCTAAGAATTTAACAGTGAGCAAAAATATAAAAATAAGCACAAGGTTAAGCTATAATGGCTATAGGCTATGAAATAAGCTAAAGATAAAATGAAATAAGCTAAGTAACTTAATATAAGCTAATTACATCAACTGAAAAAAGCAAATGTCTAAGAAATAAGCACAAAATAAGCATAAATAAACACTGTTACTCAGTACACTATGGTTTTCTAGGTACTTTATAGGCTACTTTTAAGCTATGAGATAAGCTACAAATTGAAAATTAACAACTGAACAAGCAAGTTAACCAAGTGAGCTATCCAAAAACCCAATTTTCAAGGACTGGCTTTTACAAATAAGCTCTTGAGAAGCTTTTAGAAAACTGATGAACACTGACCAACTGATACACTTAGTAAAAATGGACAGATTTAATAAGCAATTGCAGGCCTAGCAAATAAGCCAGAGTTGGAAAATAAGCTTTTGTATTATTGAGTAAGCTAGGTGAGCTTCTCAGAAAACAAGTTTACACAATATTAAGCCAACTAATGAGCTCTATGAGAGCTTATGAAGTTGGGTACCAAACCTGTGCACAGGGGAGTGTTTTTGACTTTTTGACAGTTGAGACACTTTGACTTTTATGATCTTTGGATCAAATTTTAAGATTGATGTAGATGTAATATGTTAAGCTAAACCTACTGCAAGCAATGTTGATGATATCTTAACACAAATTAAAGATCTGCTATCTCAAAATTCACAACAGTTAACAGTTAAAGAGAGTTAAGAACAATTTTGACTTTTTGTTGTAGCAGGCACCAACTATAGACTGAATTGTGCTCAAATGAGCTTAAGAAGCATGAAACAACAAGAAGTATCCACTGAACAAGCCTGTTAGACAGACTTATCAGCAAATCCAAACACCCTTAATTCAAGTGATTTGCAAACTAAATACATACTAACTACTGTTTAAGCTAATGAAATTGATTAATGTGACCTTATTTATACTAAACACAACTAATTAAACATATTTTAACCACTTAAGATTACACTAACAGATTAAACTTGTGAAATTTGGAAAATCACTTACAAATAGAACTTTAGCCACAGTGGCTTGTACTGAACAAATGAAATCACCACCTATTTTAAACCAAGCATTCTGCTTCTAAGTCACCCCAAACCCATGTTTGCATCACCAAATTCCATTTCTATGCCTGGTTAACCAAATGTGCTTCTTAGGTTGACTTTTGTTGACCTTCAAGGGAAATTGATTGAACTGATTCTTCAAGCTTACAAAAAGCTATATAGAGCTTAAGTAAGTTGGTTTGAGCTTAAATAAAGCTTATTGAAGCTTTGAATACCAGAGTTTGAGTTTGAAATTTAGAACAGTAAACATGAAAATGTGCAGCCTATGTAAAAACTTGAATTACCACTTGAAAATAGTTCTCATATATTTCAATAACTTAGTCTGATATCATGGAACAAGAAGTTACAACTTAAAGCTTAATTGAAAACTTAAAAGTAAATTACGACATTAATAAAATTAAAAAAAACTAAAACTTGTTTCTTCTCTACTTCTTTCTCCTCTTTTATGCTTCCAACTTGATACACGTGGCCTTCTGATGCAATCCCACCTCCCAATTCAACCAATGGGAGAGTTTATAGTGGATTTCATGTTTCACCATTTTTGGCGGGAAGTGGAATTTTCAACTGTGGCTCTGAAAACAGGGAAGTAGTGGGGGGTTGATGATGAGGTGGGTTGAAAATAGGGTGATGGGATGTTAAGAGGTGGAGTATTGCAGTGCTTGGTCGGGGAAGACATGAGGTGGAAGAAGATGGAAGTGGCGCGTGTTCTGGCTTTTTGACTAATTTTGACCAAGGGGTCAAAATTAGTTTTGACAGGGAGGTCCAAAACAGTTTGTGACAGGGGTCCAAATGGAGATAATGGCAGGGTCAAATGGGTTTTTGACAAGGCTTATATTAATATTGACAAGGACTAGATTTGCAATTCTGAAAACTTTAAGGACCAAACTGCCAATTATGCAAACTTGATACGTTTTTCACCAGATTTTGATGTTTTTGCATTTAAAACATATAAAACACTTATTTGTGATATTTTTATCATTTTGATGCGTTTCTGAGTGTTTTCAGATGTTTTTGCAGTTTAAACAGTACAAAAATGATGAGTATTTAGACACTCATCAAACACTATAATCGTTTTTGAAGAAAAACTTATATATATAATATATTTACTAGAAGGGTACCAGCGCAATGCGGCGGCGGATACCCGGTAACTATTTTTGTGGCGAGCAAATGTTTGTCATTTTAAAATTTTCTTATTTAGCATCTCTCAAATACTTTATAACGTAGTAGATATATACTTTTCAAAAGTAGAACGTCTAAATTATTAGTAGCGTAAATAGGTAGCATTCTTATTTTTCAAATTTTAGCATTAAATTGGTGGTTATAAGTTTAGTGAGTCTTTCTTATAAACAATTCTATTAAAATATATCATTATTGAAGGAGGTTACTATATGGTTTAAATGAGACTTAAATTTTCAAATTTTACATTAATTTTCTAAGTTTCTTTTTTAGTAATGTTTTTTGTCTTAAAATTTTAAGACTTCCTTTTATAGGAAGTCCCAAATGCTTTATAATGTAGTATAGATATAGCGACATATCGTTTTGTGTTAAAAAAAATTTATGGGTTCTAAACGAAAAATAATAAAAGTTCGAAGATTTGGGGATTAAACATAATGCTTTGAAACCCGTTTCGACCCGGGTGGTTCAACCGGTTGAACCGTTCCCGTCGAAAAACGGGTCGATTTAAACTGAGTCAACCCGACAGGTTGGGTCAAAACGGGGGTCAACCCGTGTTTGAAGCGTCCCGGGTCAACCCGGTTTTCGATATGTATTAATAGTTTCAACTTTTCACTTTTACTTTTTGGTTTTTCCTTTATATATAGTATAGCAGGGTACCCGCGCGTTGCGACGGCAGGTACTCTATGACGATTAACCTGAGAAATAGATCTCGATGAGACCTGATTCACCAGTTTGTATCGGTTTCAACGGGTCCTCTCTAGTTCGTTTTTGGATGGCTATTATTGGTTAGCCGAACCGGTGGCGACACCGGTTCCCAGTAGAACCCGTTGGTCCGGTCCGATTTTCAAAACTATATGTACCATCAACTTGTTAGATTGTTTGAAGATTTGTGTGTTTTATTAATTTGTATAATGTGTATAATAACATGTACTTTTTATTTTAGGGTGTTTTAAAAATAACATTAATTAGTGTGTTTAATTATTTTATATTTAGGATTATGTTGTAGCTTGTTTAAATTGTACATTGTGAAAATTTTATTGTACTTTTTAGTAAGGGGTGTTTTAATTGGTTGTTTTTAATTTGGTAGATATGCTTTTAATTGGTTGTACAATGTGAATACATTATTGTACTTTTAAGTAGTCGGGTGTTTTAATAAGAGTATTAATTACACAATACATTTCTCTCACCTTTGACTTTCAACTTTTCACTTTTCAAATTTTACCATTTTTCTATTATATGTAGTATAGATAGGGCGATTACATGTATTCCCATCAAAACTTAATAATTACATATATCCTTAACCAAACTTTTAATAATATACATATCCACCGAAATCTATTGAAATCACATACATGTCCATTTTATATCTTTCTTGTTATCAGTAAGTTTTTAAGTGACCACTATACCCCTCTTGTTTCATAAAAATCTTCCCAAAGCGATCCCGTAAAATTTCGAGTTCTCACTGTAGATTTTGAATTCCCATTTAGTGTGCAAATCGTTAATATACCAAATACACCAAACCTTGGCTAATGGCTTAAAGTATCGTCAGACCATCCATTCTAATTTTTAATCCATATTCATTTTTTACTTTACAACAATCAAATTATTTTATGATAACTAAAACTGCCAAATCATCTAAAGGTGAATAAAAACCAACAAACACTACCTTCATCTAGATTCGTGAGTCGTTGCAAATGCCATCAATTTTCTCCAAAAACAATTATTTACACCCTTTATTAAATGTTAAAATAACATATCTAATCTCAAAATCAACCACAACACAATCAAATCACCCAGCCAACCACCCCTTGGTGAAATTTTTTATTAACTGAATAGTCAAGCAGATCAGTCCACAAAGCGTGTGCTCACCAAACAAATACACAAGAAAAAGATAGTCCCCTTCAGAAGGATCCTATCTATCTCACTACAATGATTGTGATACAAAGAACCTCACTACAACACTCAACAATACCTACCAAACTATAAACCTGATCAAGATGATCAGAGTAAACCCAGAATATCAATACCAGACCAAATCAGAACTTGAGAGAGAGATACGAAATTTAGTGCAAGAGAATAATGAGATGATAACTCTTATTAGGGCTAGGCTCCAGCTTATATAGTAGCATAAAACACTTTAGCCCCTCAAGAATACAAAACCTGCTATCCAAGGCCAAACATACAAACATTAGATAAACATGGCAAAACAAGCCCTTTGACTTAAAGTCAAATATGAGCTTGCACACCACACTATATATTTCAACACCCCCTCGCAAGCTCATGGCTTGAACAAATCAACCAAACCAAGCTTATCACAAAACTGCTTGTGTTGAGAAACACTCAACCCTTTAGTAAATATATCTGCAACATTGTTAGCAGAAGCAACCTTCAAGGTTCTAATAACCCCTGAAGCTACCTTCTCTCTAACCAAATGCAAATCAATTTCAAAATGTTTGGTTTTTTCATGAAAAACTGGGTTAGCAGCAATATGAATAGCAGAACTACTATCACAAAACAAACTTGCAGGAAACAAGTCATCTATTCCATGATCCTTAAAAACTTTTATAATCCAAATAAGCTCACAAGTAGTAGATGCAAGACACCTATACTCAGATTCAGCAGAAGATCTAGAAATAGTGGCTTGCTTCTTACTTTTCCAGGAAATCAAATTATTGCAAAAGTAAACACAAAAACCAGACACAAATTTCCTAGAAACAGGACACTTAGCCTAATCTGCATCTGAATAAGCATACATATTAAGCTTTTTACCATACTCAAACTGAATACCTGTACCAGGAGCCTGTTTGAACTATCTCAAAACTCTAAGTGCAGCAGTGAAATGAGAATTAAGAGGAGCATGCATATGCTGACTTAAGCAATGAACTGCATAAGAAATGTCAGGTCTAGTAACAGATAAGTAGATAAGCTTTCCAACCAACTTTTGATACTCAGTCATGTTAGATAAGAATTTATCATTCTCAGTCTCAACATGACTCAAAACCACATTTCGCTGCAAAGGAGTAGCAGCAGGCTTACAAGCCAACAAACCATACTCAAGTAACAAATCCAAACAGTATTTTCTTTAAGAAAGACAAAGACCAGAATCACAATTTAGAACTTAAATTCCCAAAAAACATTTGAGTGGACCAAGATCTTTAATCATAAACTTTGAATTTAGAAACTTTTTAAACTTCTCAATTTCACTAACATTATTACCAGTGATGACAATGTCATCCACATAAACCAATAATGCCAAGAAAATCCCATCAGAATCTTTAGTGTATAAAGAATAGTCATTAAGACTTTGTTTAAAACCATTTTCCACCAAAGCAGTAGTAAGTTTTTCATTCAACTGCTTTGGAGCTTGTTTTAGCCCATACAAAGACTTATTCAACTTACACACCCTAGTTTCATTCTTGTCATAATAACCAGGAGGCAACTGCATATACACATCTTCATACAAATCACCATATAAGAAGGCATTATTAACATCTAGTTGAAATAAAGGCCAATTGTTAGAAACAGATAAGGCAATAAGACACCTAACAGTAACCATTTTGACAACAGGACTAAATGTCTCCTCATAATCAATTCCTTCCCTCTGATTATAACCCTTAGCAACAAGTCAAGCTTTGTATCTATCAACCTCACCAGAAGACTTAAACTTGATTTTCTAAATCCACTTACACCCAATGGCAAACCTACCATTAGGTAATTCACACAGCTCATAGGTGTTGTTCCTATGTAAAGCTTCCATTTCAGAATTCATAGCATCTTTCCACATAGGATTTTGAATAACCTCAGAAAGAGACTTAGGTTCACAAGACTTATTAAGAGTAGTAGAGAAACACATATTAACTTTAGACAGATTAGAATAAGAAACATATTTCTCAAGACCATACTTCACATTACTCCCAACAAAAAAGTCCTTAAACCTAACAGGTTGACTTTTAGTTCTACTAGACCTCCTAACACTTGGTGGTGCTTCCATTTGAATATTTTGATCCTCACCATTAAAAATATTTTGATTTGTGCCCTCAGAGGTGATAGTATCCTCTATCTGGGTTGATATGGTTGCACCTCCTTCATTGATTGTGCTAGCACAATCATCTGGAGGTACCATACCACTACCTTCCTCATTAGAAGGGTCTCCCTCTTCATCATTGGGACTTTCAGACCCATGAATGTCAAAAAAGTTCAAGTTGTTTACTCTATTCTCATCAAAGTTTGGTTCTGAGTTATTAAACACAATATCAGATTTATCAAAACCATTTGCAGACTTATTAAAAACATTTGAAAACTTCATTTTGAAAGGAAACACAGTTTCATAAAATGTAACATCTCTTGAGTAAAAAAAACATATTTACTTTCCAAACCATACAATTTATAAGCCTTTTTAACACTAAAAAAACCAATTAAGACACACTTTTCAGATTTTGAACCAAACTTATCACGTGAATTTAGAATAGTAGAATAACATAGACATCCAAAGGATCTGATGTGAGAGAGACTAGGATCCTTACCAAGGATCCTTACCATAAACTAGAAAATATGGGGAAGCCCCAGACAAGACAGAGGAGGGAAGCCTGTTAATAAGATACACAACAGTTAAAACACACTCAAGCCACATATTCAAGGGAATCCCCCTGAAACATAAGACTCCTAGCAACATTAAGCAGGTGTCTATGTTTCCTCTCAGCAATGCTGAGGAGTATAGGCACAAGAAGTTTGGTGAATCATCCCTAATTCAGAAAAAAGAGTAGATAACTGATTGTTGACAAACTCAGTTCCATTATCAGATCTTATGATCTTAACTTTTTTATTAAACTGTGTAAAGACAAGTTTTATAAAATTTGTAATATGATCACAAACTTCAGTTTTTTTTAAAAAGATATACCCAAGCAGCTCTACTAAAATCATCAACCAAAGTTAAAAAATACTTATAACCTTCTTTACTAGTAACCCTATAAGGACCCCAAACATCACAATGAATAAGATCCCCAACATATTTAGTTTTATGTTCACTTAATGGAAAAGGTTTTCTAGTTTGTTTGGCCTTGTGACATACTTCACAAGGAGAAAGATGATCCACCTTTTTAAAACCAATTTTATTACCCAAAGTAGACAAGACTTGATCAGCAGGGTGACCAAGCCTTTGGTGCCACAACTCATTAGAAACATGACAAACAAACACATAATTACACATAGCAAGGTTTGACTCACCACGGTCAGTTTCATCAAACAAATAGATACCACCAGACTCACTACCAGTCCCCACAATTTTGCCTAGATTCAAATCCTGAATGTAACATTTATGCTCATCAAAACCAACAAAGAACTTACTGTCCTTAATCATCTTATTAACAGACAACAAACTCACATTATACTCAGGAACAACAAGAACATCAAATAAAACCACACCAGAAGTGAGTCTAAGACTACCAATAGCAGTGATATTAGCAACAATACCATTAGGGTGACCAACAGTTAACATTAGACTAGAGATATTAACAACATTAAACATATTCTTAGTAGATTCAGTCATATGCTGATTAGCACCAGAGTCAATAACCCATCCTAAAGTAACATGATACTTCACAGAACTAAACTTAGCACAGAAAAATTTCTCAAAGTGCAGATTAAACATCACATTGTTATTGAAGAAAGTGGGAGATATACCTGCCATACTTGCAGAGCCATTAGCAGAGGATTTTTCATTAATGAGACTTAAGAGTTTCATCATTTGATCATTAGTGAAAGACCCAGTCATAGAACCAGAAGAAGTGGATGGTTGAGACACATCTGCATTATTAGCATTAAACTTTTTGACAACAGCAGACTGCTTAGACAGATTAGGATTTCTTTTAAAACCAGGAGGATAACCATTTAACTCAAAGCACCTTTCAATAGTATGCCCAATTAGACCACAATGTTTACAAACCAGATTAGGATTAGGTCCCCTATTACCATTATTATTATTACTATTACCATTTCTCCTAACAAAATTGTTATTGGAGTTTGAATTATTATTGGTCTTAGTAACAAAAGCAGCAGGTTGAACCTTGCTGTTAGAACCAAAACTTGGGTGGAGTCCTCTATGAGACTCCTCCCTAGAGACCACATTAAAAGCCTCTTTGACATCTGGTAAAGGATCCCTAGCCAGAATATTGCTCCTAATTGGTTGATATACATCATTTAAGCCCATTAGAAATTGCATAAGTCTAATAAGCTGATTATGCTTCAACACACCCTCATGAGCAGCACAAGTACAAGCAGGTAACAAAGTTAAAGTGTCAAATTCTCTCCATAGAGAATTCAACTTATGATAATACTCAGGCACAGACAATTCACCTTGATTAAGAGAGTTGATTTTATGAATCACATTATAGATAATAGAACCATCAATTTTGTCATAAGTTTCCTGTAATTCATCCCAAACTTCAGATGCAATTTCTGAGTAAACTTGTCCTAAGTACAACTCAGGAGACAAAGACCCAAGACTCCAGCCAAGAACAATGGCATTACATCTTTCCCATTGCTGGGAAAGAACAGGGCTAGTAACAGGTTTAACACAAGAACTGTTGGGAATTATGTGAAGTAGGATTTCTGCTGTCATTACTGCCGAAGGATTCTACCGAAGTAGAAGCAAAATCTGCTGAAGAAGTGATTCTGCTGAAGAGTACAAGCATTGCCATGTTACTGCTGAAGGGTGAAAGCTGACTAGGATCAGCATGCGCAAATGAATTAAATGCTAACTCCCCATATTCTTGTACGGCCCAAGGTTGCATGGGCAGTATTATTAGACTACTCTATATTTGTTTAATGTTTTAGTCATTAAATGCATGCAAACATGTTTAGTCGATTGAGTAGTAAGAGATTAGGGTTCCTTGTTTATAAAAGGAACCATATAGTTTGTAATAGATAAGTCATCTGAAACATAGAGTTTCAGTGAATAAAAAGATCCATAGAGGATCTAAGTGTTCTTAGTTATAACATCTTGTGTTTACTTTCCGCTTTAGAATACAAGTGTTAGAGACTGTCTATTAGTTTGCTTATGATTACATAGGCAACACTAACGATCCACGAGTGCTTAAGATCTGTCAAGGTCTGAGAGTTTTCAACAAGTGGTATCAGAGCCTCGGGAGAGTCTCTAAGATACTGAGAACCTTATTTACCTCACCCCCATACATCCAAAAACCTTTTTACCATGCCTGGAACTGATGATGAATCAGAAGTCACCACCAACGACAACATCAAAACCACTACCTCTATGCAGCAACTGAGTCTCTCCAACAGTAATGGCAAATTTCCTTATTTGAAAAAGGAAGAGTACGACTTATGGACCATGAAGATGCAGAACTGGATCTCCAATATTGATTGGAATCTGTGGGAGATTGTGAAGAATGGTAACAGTCTAAAGAAGACCATCCCCGATCTAGATGGTAAGTTTACCATTGCTCCTCCCAAAACTGCTGAAGAGATTCTTGCAGTACAGAGGGAGCACAAAGTAAGAACCATCCTTCTTCAATCTATTCCTGAAGATCACTTAGGCGATTTTCACCACATGGTTGATGCAAAGGACATCTGGATGGCTCTGAAAGCAAGGTTTGGTGGGAATGAAGAGTCCAGGAGGATGAGGAAGTCTATGCTGAGACAACACTTCCAAGAGTTCAATATCTCTGAAGAAGAGGGTATCCACAAGGGATACGACAGGTTTCACAAGATTCTGAGTCAGCTGAATCAGCTGAATGCGAAGCCTGACAATGATGATTGCAACTCCAAGTTCCTGAGATCCTTGCCTCCATCTTGGTTACATGTCAGTATAGCTCTTAAGGCTAAAGGTGGGTTGGACATGCTCACTTTTTATGAGCTATACAACAGACTCAGAGCTCTTGAACCTGATGTCAGATCTCCCTACCGTGCATCCTCTTCTGGTCATTCAGCCTTTGTTGGGACATCCCACTCCAATATGATGATGCATGCTTCAAGTCCATCTTATTTGCCATCATCATCCTATCGTCCCACTCCATCACATCCTCAAGCTAAGACTGGCAGTATTTTGGAGGATGTTCTTCATTCATTTGTTGCAGATTATGATACTCAGCAGCATCTGGTATATGAAGACTTTGAACAGGTGGACCCTCTTAAGATGGAGGAGATGAAACTGAAATGGCAGGTGGCCATGCTTTCAGTAGACATCAAGAGGTTTGAAGAGAAGGCTGGAAGGAAGTTTGGGTTCAAGGGAAAGGATCCAGCTCGCTTTGACAGGAGAAAGGTCAAGTGCTTCTCCTGCCATCAGATGGGTCACTTCTCAAGGGAGTGCAAAGACAGGAAGAGTGGAGAGAGTACGAGCTACAATTCCTATCAGCAGAATCAGAAAGGAGCTAGCACTTCAGCATCTCTAGTCACCATGGATGCACAGGTCAACTGGGCTGCTCATGAACCTGTGACTGAGGAAGCTGCTGATGCAGAGAAGCTTAGACTATTGGCCAGATGCACTTTAGCAGATAGGCATGATCAGTTTGCCTTGATGGGACTTTCTCAGGTACATAACTGTATATTTGGCTGTAGTGAAAGATACAATGAACTAAAAGAAGCCTATGATACTATGAAACCTAAGTACAATGCATGTTATGTTGATAATGAAGCTTATAAACTCTCGTTAAAAACATTAGAAAGACAAAAGGTTTGGTTTCAAAAGAATCAGATAGCCTATGAAGAAAAGATTAAGGTGCTTCAATTTGATCTAGATATTGCTAATATTAACCTTAAACGCACTGAAAAAGAAAAAGCTGATACTATTTCTGAGAATCTAGAGCTTAAAGAGAAACTTGCAGAGGAAATAGCTAGACATAAACAATGGTTGATATCTGGTGACAATCTAGCTAGAGAACTCTACAATAGTCAGTCTGTGAACTCAGGAATAGGTTTAGGCTTTCAGAAGTATGTAGGATTGGAAGCTAGGCAAGATGGGCGTAAATCTACACCTGCAGGCTAAGAACACTTTAGAAAGGAAGGTGATTTACATGCTGTCCCTTGACCTATTAGAGGTGAATTCATGCCCACTGACCTGTCCATTAAAGTTGACTTTGATGGATCACACCATCTATATGGCAGAAAGTCAAAAGACTTGCCAGACAATGATGCTTCATCTTATGATTTTGTCTCTTTCTCTGACAGTGACAATTCATCGGATCAAGGATCTACTTACAGCTGTGATTCAAGTGATAAGTCAGACCTTGTCAAGCCCTCACCTGAGCCTACACCCAAGCCTGCACCCAAGACTGTTTACAAGCCTTCTAGGATAGCTGCTGAGGAATCCACTCCCAAGCCTGTTTCCCCTGAAGACTTGTCTTTCAATTCTTTGCATAATTTGTCTGTTAAAAACAATTCCTTTAATGCTCCTGTTTTAAGTACTTCTACATGCAATCGAACATTTTATTTGTTGAATACTTCTTCCAAAAGGAAGACTTGTTTTGTTTGTGGAAGTAAATTTCATCTTATTAAGGATTGTGATTTCTATGAACAAAGTTTGGGTGGTTGTGCTAATCAGCAGAAACCAAGACCAGTACAGAAACCAAGACCAGTGTGGACCAATGTTAACAATATTCCACCTTATGTCCCACAAGCTAGAACTGACTCTCCTTGGAGGAGATCAGCAGATAGACCTTATGTGCAACCTACTAGCCCATATTTTAAACATGGTTATTGGCCTGCATATATTGATTCTATGAATAAAGGGAAAGGATGTTGGGGCACTAAAGAAGGTTGGGGCACTACTGTCAAAACTTCAGCAGGTTGTTCTTGGAAGGATAAAAGACCTAAATTTTACTGGAAACCCAAGAACAATGGTGGATCTTTCTCTTCCCTTAACTGCAAAGTTTAAGGGGAGGCATATGCCTCAGGGGAGGATTTCATAGTAAACTTTGTGTATATGTTGTTTGCTAACACCTGTTTGTTCTTAGTTTTAGTCTGTTTTGTCTATGTTTTTGTCCTTGTGTTTCTCTGAATTTGTTTTGCAGAATGCCCTGTTCAGTTAAAACTCCTCAAGTATGGTCCTTTGGTATATGGTCTAGTAAGCTCAAAGCTTGTTTTATCTGAAAGCTAAAGCTATTGGTTTCCACTGAAGATAAAATACTGAAGACAAGTATTGAAGTTAAAATTGTTCATTCATTCATTCAAAATACAGCTTACAGCTTACAGCCTACAATCAACTTCAATGCAACTACAAGAAAAGAGCTATTCTACTTATCCTAATCTAGTACATATCATCTATTCCAACATCTAACATAATGTTGGATATGCATGATCGCTCACATCTTTCACACTAGATGCTGGATATGCGTTTGTCAAATCTTGCATAACCACCCATTCCTTCTATATTAATGGATGGATATGCATGACCAGTACGACGAAGATGCTAAGGATCAAAATGGAGAGGATGGATTGATGCAAACGTTGATGATGACGATGACCACACATGATGATGGAGAAAAATAATATGTCCTTTGTGCTTCATCTATTTATTTCAACCAAAATGCAATCCATCCACCCTCCTTAAGCCCTTCCCTTATACGATGTGTGTTGATGCACCAAAACCTGGTGCAGAAAGACCAAGAACCACCCCTCTATCCTTAGGGAGTGGCGGATTTCGGGCTCGTGGCCTTCGTGGAGGCTGAGGTGCTGGAGGTTGGGAGTAAATTGTTCTCTCCTTACAGGAGTTATCAGAATCTTCAACGGGAAGGGAAGGCTCTTTCACAACAGCAAGGGGAGGCTCTTTCACTCTCTTTGAAGTTGCTTCCTCATCTGAGTCTTCATAAGGTGATACATAAGAACTTAAGGATGAGCCCCTTGCACAGCTTGCCAAATAAATCTTCTTCCACCTCTCAAGACTGCTTATGGAGGTTTCGTTGTCATCTGAAGAAAGTGTGATTGGGTTGGATCTACTCATGGTTGTTTGTGATTAATTTTTGAGCATTGAAGAAACTAGGGTTTGTTATGCTATTTGGGGATCTTTGATGAAGAGTTATGTGTGCATTGGGATCATTTTATAGACGGATGAGAGGTTCAATGAAAATTAATGCGAGTGGTTGGCACAGTAACTCTCTAGAATATTACCGAAGATATTTTTATCTTTGATGGTTGCTGCTGAAGTGTATAACTTCAGCAGATTGACCATCTGTTTCTGCTAAAGCGTTACACTTTCGTTGGTCAAGTTGAAATACACGTAAGCTGCGGTCAACTAAACGGTCTAATTCTTTTTGACTATAACTTGGGCAACTACTACCACTCCACCATTCACATTCTTCCACTTCAAAACAAACCAATTCCCACTCCTTCATCCTATAACAGTACATTACAAGCATCATAACCCTAAAATCTCAAATCATCACATGGCACTTGAATTGAAGAAAGATCACAACAAAGTTGCTTTTCTGGGAAAAGCTAAAGATGATGAGTTGTATGAACCAATGGTGGAATTCTTAAAAAGGTCCAAGATTTGCTATGCTCTAACACATTCTCCGAATGCAATATATGAATCTCTTGTTTCTCAGTTTTGGGCATCTGCTTCAAAACGAAGTGAAACAGAGATTGTGGCCACGATTGACGGAACAGAGCATGTGGTTATGGAAGAGATGATAAGGAGGAAGCTTCACTTGGAAGATGCTGATGGAGTTTATCACTCTAAACAGATGGAGGTACTTACTGGGCTGAGAGCGGTTGGCTATCGAGGTACGAGGACTGACATTTGGCTGAAGAAGCATCTTTGCCCAATGTGGAGGTTCTTGATTCACACGTTGCTTCAGTGCATAAGCAACAAGTCAGGAGGATGGGACCAGTTCTCTACCCAACTGGGATGTGGTATTGTGTGTCTTTCCCAAGGGGTAACTTATAATTTTTCTAAGTATATTTTTGAAAACATGGTTGAGAATATTCAAAGGAAAAAGAATAAGTTTTTAATGTACCCTAGGTTTCTGCAAATGATTTTAGACACCACTACCCAAGTCCAATCCTTTTATGCCGTAAGAGCTCTGTCAGCCAAACTTTTTGCCTCTATGAGAACTAACTTTGAGGGGGCACATTTTCCCTTGACAGAAGCTATGTTGCCTCAAGGCAATGTGGCTGCTGATGAGGAGAATGTTGCCAACATCCCACCCTCTTCACCTGTTGCTACTGATGGCAATCCATCAGTCAATATTGATGAGGGCCCCTCCTTTTCTGCTGAAGCTTCTCATGTTGCTACAGAGCAGCCTCCACCAACACCTTTTCTAGCACAGTGTCCAAGTCCTCCACCAGCACCTGATCCTCTTGATGATTTTCAGTCTGATCTGAACAGGATGACCACACCTAGTCCTCCAAGGGTACCTATTGATGAGGTTTCTCCTCATATTGAGAATGACCATGTTTCCAGTGAAAGGTCCAATGAAGCTCCCATTACCACAGAGCAATCTGCTGGTGGAGCTGAGGACCCCATTACTCTCACATCCGTATATGATCTAGTGAACAGGTATGCAGCTGAGGTGTCCAGTCTGAAAAAGGAACTTGCAGTGACCAAGTCTACTCTTAGTAGTAAGATTGAAGATCTACAGAGTAAAGTTAAGGACCTAGAGAACAGACTTGAAAAGGAAACCAAAAGGAAATTTGTGGTTTCTTCTGAGGAGGAAGAAGATGAACCTCAGTTTGGGTCTCTTGATATGTTAGCTGATGTGTCTCTTAATGATCCTTCATCAGTAATTACAGAATCTTCAAAGGAGAAGGAACCTGTTCTTTACAAGAGGAGAAAGAGATCTTACTTGAATAAACCAACTACTGAAGTATCCAAGGAAACTGAGTATGTCAAAGCTGCATCTGCTGATACCCCAATGAAGGATGTTGCTACTGAACTTGGTCAGTCTTCAGTCATACAAAAACCATCAGTGTCCACTCCTGCTGAAGCACCCTCACAACATGATTCTTCTGAAAGAGACTTGGGTGTTTCTACTGAGATTCCTGTTATCGACATTGCTGATGATGATTGTGCTAAGGAGACTGCTGATAAAGGAAAAGGTTTACTGGTAGATGATGAACTTGGTCCAGATTTGATAAGTGAAGAGGAAAGGCTAGGACAAGAAAGTCGGTTGGCTGAGTTTGAGAAGTCTAAGGAAAGTGAAGTATTGGCTAAACAACTTGAAGCAGAGGATGTCTCAACCTTAACTCCTGAGAGACGAAGAGAATTGGATGCATTGCGTGTTCAGATGCCTGCCGATCATTGGGATGCTTACACTCAGCAAGTCATAGCAAACCCTTCACTTGCTCAGAGTATCTTAGGAACAGACTTCCACAGTGGAAATTTTGTGGATTTGATGATGGCTCGTGGAAGACAAATGAAGAAAGAAGCAGCTGAAAAGAGGAGAGCCATCAAAGCTCAAAGGAATAAAGATAGACCTCCTACTAAAGCTGAAATGAGGCTTGTGGTGAAAAACCAGAGCTCATCTCTGTATAACTCTGGGTTGTCAATGAAGCAAGTCAAGGCTTTCCCCGATCATATTTTGACTCGCAAATATAATCAAATCATGAAGCTTTATTCTTCGGACACTTCAAGCTTAAAGAGAATTGTTGGTAATTCAGGTGCCCCTAAGGCCAAGAGGTCAAAGACAGCTGAGATTGTGGACAATTTTGATGTTGTGTCATGTCCCTCCAAAGTCTCTACTGAAGCTACCATAGAGACTACACACTCATCTGAAGCAAATCAATCTGCTGAACCTTATGGTTCCTCTGAAGCAATAGTCATGTCCTCTTCCACCCCAACCATAGCATCTGCTGAGGCAGAAAAAGATAATTTGGATAGGAAAGATAACAAGGTTCTTTCTGCTGAACCATCTACGGTTTCTGCTGAAACTCCTACAGAGATTGCTAGCCCACCTGACAAAACTTCATCTGCTGAACCAGTTGCCATTTCTTCTGAAGTACCTATTGTACCAGCTCCCACTCCATCTGTGGCATCTGTTTGCTCAGAAGCTGATATAACAAGTATAAGAACAAGGAAGGCTAGAAACATGCTAGTAAGAATGAATGCCATTCGAGAAGATACACCATCTTTAGGAATCTATAAGCCGGGAAGAAGGAAGAAGAGGATGGCCAAAATCACTACCCTGGATCTTGAGGCTGATGACGCAACATTCATTATAGAAGGTTCTGCTTCTGATTTTCCTGAGGGAGATCAAAATGTGCTGGTCAATTGGACTCTGAAGCATAATGAGATGAATGTCATTCAACGAAAGGATGAAACTTCAATGGAATTCACCTTTTTGAAGGAAATACTCCATTTGGTAGACAGGGCAGATTTGCTTACTCTGTACTCTCTCGTTACCAGCCACTACTGCAACAATGCACCACAAGGTTCTGGGATGTTCTTACTAGGAGATCTTCAAGTCCTGTTTAACTCTCATTCTCCCGATAGTAGAGGACATTCCATTTGGGAGAACTCACATTTATGGCGAGTTGTGTCCTGGAGACTCTATCCTCTCCCTCGTGTGCATGTGCTTGAGACTAAAGGTGGGATCACAGTCTGCATGTTTGCTGAAAGAAAGTATCCATTGCCCAAGAGACTTATGGAAAGGATGCTGTGTCAGAAGTTGGAAATTCCTCCAGATCCAGTGGGGAATGAAAGACCAGATGCTGAACGACTGGTTGGTTTGATCAAGACTCAACTTCTGCAAGCACAAGCTGCGTCTTCTTCATGAATGTGGTAATATATATTGTCTTTTGTAATTTGTACTGATTTTGTTTTGTCATGTTGTTTGATTTGTTTGTTAGATTCTTAGTTAAAAAAAAAAAAAAAAAATCCTTTCTTTCATTTGCAGGTTTGTTGCATTTTTGATGGTTTTAACTCACCAGATATACCTTGTGTATATCAAAGAGTTAGCTAGTCCAAAGGGTACAGCTTTGGTAAAGACATGTCAAATCTGTTGATAGCTGTAATGATTTGCTCAAAATCATAGGGTCTGCAACCACCCATGCTTAATTGCTGAGTGTTGTATGGTCATCAATTCACCATGGTCTATTCCTTGTTGGAATCCAAGAATTGACTAGCCCACAAGTATATGGCTTGTGGTAAAGGCAACTATCTCCATATTTGGTTATCAATTCACCAATTCTAAGAATTGACTAGTCCTGAGCAAACGGCTACAGGTAAAGACACATCAAATCCGTTTATATGGTTTCTGGTTTGCCTATAAATCAGATGGTTATCAATGTACCATAGTTTTCGGACTTAAACATCTGGCTACTCCAGTAGTAATGGCTATTGGTAAAGAGACATCAAATCCATTATTTTCAATGATTCACCTCTCTCAGGTGTGAACACACCTAGATGTGATGAGAATAGAATGCAACTGATAAGTATTGATGTACATTATGTCTTCTGTTGCTGCAAAGACCTGGCGTTTCAAAGTCTGATCATCATAGAGATGATATTATTAGTGGTTCTTTGCTACTGATGTGTGGAAACAATCCTCTAGTACTGAAGTGTCAAAAGATCTTTCAAGGTCAGGAAACTGGAACTTAACCAAGTCAAATTCCAGTTTAGGGGAGGATTGTTGGGAATTATGTGAAGTAGGATTTCTGTTGTCATTACTGCCGAAGGATTCTGCCGAAGTAGAAGCAGAATCTGTTGAAGAAGTGATTCTGCTGAAGAGTACAAGCATTGCCATGTTACTGCTAAAGGGTGAAAGCTGACTAGGATCAGCATGCGCAAATGAATTAAATGCTAACTCTCCATATTCTTGTACGGCCCAAGGTTGCATGGGCAGTATTATTAGACTACTCTATATTTGTTTAATGTTTTAGTCATTAAATGCATGCAAACATGTTTAGTCGATTGAGTAGTAAGAGATTAGGGTTCCTTGTTTATAAAAGGAACCATATAGTTTGTAATAGATAAGTCATCTGAAACATAGAGTTTCAGTGAATAAAAAGATCCATAGAGGATCTAAGTGTTCTTAGTTATAACATCTTGTGTTTACTTTCCGCTTTAGAATACAAGTGTTAGAGACTGTCTATTAGTTTGCTTATGATTACATAGGCAACACTAACGATCCACGAGAATCCCAATTTATTTTTACATTTTAAAGCAATTTTCATAGCAGTGGACCACATTTTGTAATTATCAGACCCAGTAAGTTTAAAATGCACAATAGGAACATTAGAGTTATCACTAGAATGCAAGTAAAGAGGATTACCAGCATCCAAAGAACTAATAAGAACTTCAGCCATACCAACAAGAAACAAGACAAACAGAAAACTAAACAGAAGTAACTACCAGATAACAGATACCTAACAAACAAAACAGAAAACAACCAAGAACCAAACCAACTAAAGATACCAGCAACCAAACTACCAAGAACACTAATACACACACCCAGTTCAACTGAAATGCCCAGTTTCACACCTATCTGTGGGAAGAGCAGGTTTCCGTACCTTTCAAGGAGGCAGGTCAAGATGTTACCCATAGAGTTTGCAGTGATACAACTAAAGTATTCAGTGAATTAAAAGAAGAGAGATAAACCTTTCAAAGATATCGCAGCGGAAACCAGATTACCAACCCTCTTGATTCACTTAGTCAAGAGAGTCAGTAACCAACCAAGAACCCCAATAACACCACCAGGAATCACCAGAATCAAGATCCCTAAATTTACCAAATTAGGGTTTCAAAAAACCCTAACTGATAAATCCAAGATCCACCACTATAATCAACAATTAACACCACGGCCGTTGAGAAAACAGCCTCAAAAGATCCCAATTGCTCAAGAAACAAGAAACCCCCAAATTTGAGATCAAACCCTAAAAACCCTAATATCAAGAACCAACGAAGATCAAAGTCGTGGCTCTGATACCATGTTAAAATAACAGATCTAATCTCAAAATCAACCACAACACAATCAAATCACCCAGCCAACCACCCCTTGGTGAAATCTTTTATTAACTGAATAGTCAAGAGGATGAGTCCACAAAGCGTGTGCTCGCCAAACAAATACACAAGAAAAATATAGTCCCCTTCAGAAGGATCCTATCTATCTCACTACAATGATTGTGATACAAAGAACCTCACTACAACACTCAACAATGCCTACCAAACTATAAACCTGATCAAGATGATCAGAGTAAACCCAGAATATCAATACCGGACCAAATCAGAACTTGAGAGAGAGATACGAAATTTAGTGTGAGAGAATAATGAGATGATAACTCTGATTAGGGCTAGGCTCCAGCTTATATAGTAGCATAAAACACTTTAGCCCCTCAAGAATACAAAACCTGCTATCCAAGGCCAAACAAACAAACATTAGATAAACATGGCAAAACAAGCCCTTTGACTTAAAGTCAAATATGAGCTTGCACACCACACTATATATTTCAACATTAAAGATATAATGAATACATGCAGATCTATACAGTAATGTTTCTGCATTGATCGGGCAGTAGGGAAGGGTATAATCGACTTAAATCTATAATTAGACAAAAGTGGGTATATATGTTATTTTAAAGTTTGGTTGGTAAATATGTAATTAGTGAAGTTATATTGGGGATATATGTAATTCTTCATTATAAATAAACTAGATGAACTACCTTACCCGTGCATAATGACTAGGGGTGTCAATCGGGTTATCGGGTCGGGTTTGAGGCTTATCGGGTTGGATTTATCAGGATTTTAAAAAATAAAAACTGCCTGCAACCCGACCCTATAAGGTATCAGGTTTATCAGATTCGGGTCTATCGGATTGCGGGTTATCAAGTTACGTGTTAATCTTATCTCACAATTCGCTTAGTTCGTTAAATTTGTAAATTTCTCGATAAATTATGTTACAATGAGATTATTAAATTAGTAAACTAAGTAACGAAACGTTAGTACACATGTGATATAGAAATTTAGTTCAATAACTTTAAATTTTACTGTGATATACAAATTTAGTTCAATAACTTTAAATTTTTAAATGTGTTATTATAGCTTATAGAGCTTATCAGGTCAACCCGATAACTCGATAATGAACTAATTAAGACCCTAACCCGACTTTATAAGACTATCGGGTTTATCGGGTTGACCCGATAAACCCGATAAGCTAAGTTGACCCGAATCAACCCGACCCTGTAAGGTCTTATCGGGTTCTGGTCGGGTCGGGTTGACCCATTTGACACCCCTAATAGCAACGATAATTTATAACAACAAATAATTATAGTTGTGGTATTATCGTTAAGATGTAAGGAATGGGATTAAGATGTGTTGGAAAACGATAAAGTGCTGGTTATCTAGTTTATGTAATACGTCGTTTATTATATCTGGCTTTTATGTTTGTTAACAAAGCCCGCTCATGAAGCAAGCCCATGGGCGGCCTAGTCTTGTACATAGCACCATATATACCCTTCTCACAATGAGAAGGGTGTTGGTTCTAGTTATTTCATTTTCATTATTCACATACCACCTTCTTCCACACTCTCTCTGCTCTCTTTCTCTCTCTATAATAACGACATCATATATGTGTCACAATGAATAATAGTGTGAGCTAACATGTAGTATCATCGCCGGAAGATAATTTGATGTGTCGTTTGTGTTTATTATCATAGGCGTAGGAACTTTAATTCATCCATCGAATTTCTTGTTTTTTAGTTATACAACTTGTTCTCTCTTGCTACTAGCACTTTTATTTCAAAGTTTGGATAAACTTTGGGTTAGTAGTACTGTTTAGGAGTTTGATTTCACAAGAAAGTTGGTTTCTTTTGTGGAAAACTAGGAGGGGGGATTGAATAGTTTTACCGATTAAGACTTCGTTTCTAAATATTTAGATCAACTTATGTCAATCTATTTGATGTCTGTGTGTTGGATGATGATAGATAAAGCATATAAACAAGTAATGCAAAGATAACGAGTAAGGAACACAAAACCACGACACTAGTGTTTATAGTGGTTCAGCTACAAGGACACCTTCCTTGCCCTACTCCCCTCCCCAAGTTCCCCACTCGAGAGTTTGTAAGCACTACACAACACAAGCTCCTTAATGTGGCGGAGAAGCCTTCACAACGTCGCCTACTCTTTATCCGGTACAAGGCTAGACACCGGGTTCTTCCATGAGGTAGAACCAAACCTATCACAACATCACCTACACTTTATCCGGTACAAGGCTAGATATCGAGTTCCATTACAAAGGAGGAACTACTACCCAACACAACACAACTAACCTAAAGGAGACACACTCCTTATTACAACATCGTAAGGATATCACTATCCTTTAACCTAAACTAACTATCTTGTACATCGATGCACCATATCGAATATACTCCATTGGCACCTTTCAAAAATGCCTTCGACTTGACCCTTTGGCACTTTTCACTAATACCTTCGACTTGACCCTTTGGCACCTTTCACTAATGCCTTCGACTTGACCCTTTGGCACCCTTTACTAATGCCTTCAACACAACACTTCGAAGGAGGGAGGAAATAACTATCAATAAGATAACTTCAAGTCTTGATGATGACGAAGCTTGGCAACTCATGGACTTGAGCTTGCTCGACTTCAAGAGGTGGTGATCTCGCCTTTAAGAGGAACCTAGAGAATCACAAAAACATAAAACTACATAAAAAGATCCTTTGGATCTGAGGTTAGAGAGTTTACAATAATAAGAGAGAGTATGTGTAAAAGGGATGAGTTGCAAAAGCAAAATGGCTCACTATTTATAGGCAAATTTCTCTACTGTTCCCCGGTTCCCACGGATCCCTCCCAGAGGGATCCGGCTAGTGCAATCCAAGGGGTCCGGTAGCTGGGTCAGCTTTAGTCCGGATTTTGGGTTGCAAACCGGGTTATGGGTTATGGGTTATGAACCATGGGTTATACAATATGCAATGTATCTAGACATTGGGTCATGGGTCTTGGTTCATGAATCATGGATAATACCCAACATGACTTCATGCATGATGTCTTGCAATGGGTCATGGGTTATGGGTCATGGACTTTGGGTTTTACCCAACAATATTCAATGTATCTAGTCAATGGGTTAAGGACTTAGATTTTTACCCATTACATTACCCATTACAATATATACCAAGTATATATATGTGTGTACATTTTCATATTATGTAAACACTAGTTGTTATACATATGCATTTCTATAAGATGTAAACAATATTACTTGTTTAGTGTTTTATATGAAAATGTAAGTGTGTTAGTAAACTATTGGCTCAAGCCATTTACGAATTTTATTTGTTTCGTTAAAATGATTTTACGTTTGTTATCGACAAAACACTAGAAGATCGTAAAATATAAATAAATGTTTTTATGGCTTATTTGTATTAACAATCCCCCCCTTTTTATTGATGACAAAACATAAGATTATTTTAAGGAAAAACAAAAATTCGTAAAAGTTTGAATTGGAGTTTTTACTCTCTTCTCCCCTTTTTGTCGAAACAAAAAGAGCGTCGAAAAGAAACTAACACATTGTTTTGAGAAAAACGCGTGAAAAGTAATAATATGAAAAATAGAGAGTAAGAGAAGAGAAGAATTCTCGTCTTAGCTCCCCTTGACGGGTGATTCCCTTTGTTGAGGGCGTCAAGTCTTTAGGAAGACTAAGCGAGTGTTTTGCAATTATGTTTGCAAACGGTTTCGTCTTATGACGAAAATGCTCCCCCTTGACGAGTGATCCCCTTTGTGAGGGCTTCAAGAAGAAATCCTAAGTGAAAGTATTTCAAGCGTTTTTGCAATAGTTTTGCTTTGACGAAAAACTCCATCTTATTGAGGGTGTCAAAGTTTTCATGTGTATTTTGAAAATCTACAAAACAAAGGTTAGAAAGCAAGTATATGATGCATAATTTCCTGCAAATGAGACTCAAATTAGTAAATAAAAAGTGCCTATGTTGCACGGATCCCACGGTTCCTCCTTTGGAGGGATCCGTCTAGGCAAAACGGAGGGATCCGTGTACCTGCAATCTCATGACATCAATGTAAATGTAAAAAGTGATGTTATTATCAACAAGAGTTATGTTTTAAGGCACTAAACATATTTTTATAACCACATAGCATACAACATGTAATATCATTCAATAAAACGAGAGAAATGATGTACATAGCTTTAAAAATAAGAGAATGATCCGAACATGAAGTATGATTCCTAACACATCTAAGTTTAAGCTTAAGACTATAACACTACTTGAATTCCTAAGCTTAAGTATGTTTAGGTTTGTTGACCTCATCGAAACGTTCAAGGAGGTGATAAAATATGAAACGTAGTTCGTCACGTACTTCATGTACTAAACCTTCAACATGTTGACAATGATAACAATCTTTCACTACAAGAATTCAGGCAAATACCCACGGACAGAATTTGTGGGTAAAAGCCATATTTTCGTGGGTAACTGGATAGTACACATGGATTACCCACGACTCTCTGTAGATGGGTAAAACCTCCGACGCTAATTTTTTGCCCACGAAATTTTCATACTGTGGGTAAGTTTACCCACGTAATTCTTGGTGGGTGATTGTTTTGCATTCATGTGTAAATTGTTTGTAGGATTTTCTAACTCACCACAAAACACCCATAGGTATACTTGTGGGTATTGTGCGGGTAACATTTCCCACAAAACTATTCGTGTGTAAAATTTAACTCCCCCACAATAATCCTTGAATAGAATTAACCACGTATGTAGTCGTGTGTAAAAAGCGTGGGCAAATTTGCCCATGATAATCCGTGGGAAACATTACCCATACATATGACCGTCTGTAAATGTCATGGGCAAACATGACATCTTGGCCAAGAATATTTTGTGGGTATATTTGTAGCTAACTTACCCACACATTAAACATAAATATTTTTGAAACATAAAGCACACTATAATAAATAGATCGTTCTTACATAAATATTAAGTCTCATAATTAGCACAAACCATCATTCAAATAATGTCTCAATACAAATATAATAAATTGAAAAGAACAAATCATCATCATATAGATGTCTCAAAACAATTAACATAAAGATAAATATGACTTATCAACTCACGAGCATGCGACTATCATGGTCATCTTCCTCTCTTCCACCTGCTTGGGAGTGACTAGTATTGGGATATTGATGAGCATCTCCTCTATCAGAATAATTTCCACTATCAGAATCACAATCCGGAAGTGTTATATTGAAATGATTGAAGAAAATCTCAAGAGTTTTATATAATCTGTTGATCTTTCTCTCCATTTTCATAGGCTTTTTCTCCCACCCGTCGTCTACCTTGGTAACTGCAGTTGTTTTATTTCCAGAATCTATATCTTTAATATAATCATCTCTCTTTGACCCATCACCATACAAGTTTCTTCTATTTGCACCACCTGCTGCTGCAATGTAAAGTATTGTTTCATCTACCTGACTTCTGCAGAAGGTGGATTTTCCTCCCTTTCTTGCCTTAGCCGGAACATCTTATCCTGTAAGTGTGTAGATTTAACCATGAGTAATGATAGACCTAAGAACGATATTGATAATGAGGAACTCTGAACTTAAATGTTTTCTTGTCATTGCCGCTGGTATGAGTATGCAAAAAAAAGCTCAAATACCATAGGTGGACGCTTGTATATAGATTCCTATAGCACATATGCACAAAGAAAAGATTAAAAAAAAATATTTGGATACATATTGCGATCTTAGTAATGATGTATTATATGTAGCGTAAATACAATATATATGGTTTATTGTATGGGCATAGAAAAAAGTAGTCAAATGAGTACACAGCATGATATGCTTGTTATCGGGTTACGAAATAAGCACAACTTCACATAAATATTTTAAAAGATAACTCTATTAAATTAAAACCATAAGTATAAATACATTATAGCAAGCTCAAATGGCTACTGACCCTCACAAGCAAGAATACATGCATCTACAAAGATTAGTTTACTATTGATTTTACGTCCCCCATGTACAAGATCAATAATAAGCACACTTTTCAATATGTCAAACTATGAAAAATATGAAATGAAATGTGAGCAAGAACCTAAATCAGACCACTGAAACCCATTGCTTGCAACAGTAACCCAAAATGTCACTATCCTATACATGAGTTGCAGCAATGAATGAACTAAGTTTGTGAGTCACTAATTGATCGATTAACATGCGTGAGGTAGTAAAAGACTTCATGCAGTAGGTTGTAATATGTGGCAGTAAGATAATGATTAACTATTAGTCCCTAATAAAATTTGGTATATGAATCTTCTCATGAGTCATGCCAAGTGACCAGTAAGCTTTTTAATTTATATATATATATATATATATATATAAAAAGTTATATAACGTATTTCAGGTCTTATCGGGTTGACTCGATAGCATAAATAACTTAGCCCTAACCCGATCCTATAACAATATCAGGTTATCGGGGTCGGGTCAACCCGACCCTATTGACAACCCTAACAACAAGTGTGATGGCATTAGGTGTGCAGTTCTGTTTCAATGTTTCTGTGATATCTGTAAGTTTGGTGCAATGGTCTGCAAGTGTTTGTTTGTCTGGTCTGTTTATTCTCCAGTTCTGCTACATGGTTATGCTACATATACAGGTGAGTGTTTCTACCGTTCTGCTACAAGTACATCTACAAGTGACAATTTTATACAGGTCTGGAGTTATGCTACAAGTTCAAGTGAAAGTCTACTTCAATTTTACAGCAAGCTCATGTGTCAGTTTTCTATATCAGTATATCTTACTAGAAAATAAAAAGGGACGATGGTCTAAAACTTTGCCAACTAAGCAAGGTGAAATTAAGATAGTAAAAGGTTTAAGCTAAGGGTTGATTGCACCAACTTAGGTAAAATATAACCATATTCATATTCTGAGTCTAAAAGAAAGTGGTGATGTGTTTTGATGAATTTGATATTCATTGAAGATGTAAATAAGTTTTATCTTTTTTAGCAGCAAAACAACTTCTTCTAGCAAGAGAAAAAAGTGGAAAAAAAGAGTCAACCTATCATAATTGATAAGTAAAGGGAAGGCTAGATAGAGTACTCACTGAATAATACTATTAGCTACAGCCTTACAACAATGCCCATTGTTAAAATCTTATATTGACCTTTGATTATGTTCAAAGATTGACTTCAATGCAACATGTTTAATCAAGTTACTGTAACAATAACCTGCATGCCAATTTTATGAACTTAATTCGAAAAACCTTGGGATGTGCTACGCACAGCCTTAAAGACTTACCTAGTACCGATTTATATAATGGTATAATTGTTGGTCAAATGGTAGATAGTGTAATAGTGGGCGTACAGGTGTCATGGGAGTATTCCTAAATTAACAATCTACGCATCAAAGTAGATCAATTATGGAACAATTTATGTAATATCTAGCTGCACATACAAGTAACTCGATACAATTATATGCTACTATCGTATGTAGAGCAAACTCCCAATGACTTCAATAATTACTAATATACTTACTAGATTTCTTGCATGCTTAAGAAATGAGATTGACCCTCCGGTATGAGTTGAGGAACCTTCTCCTTTTAGATTATTTTGCGTATTTTTTTTCTTGGATCTCCTTGTACTTTGATGTTCCCCAATAAGATGAGAAATTTGTCCATGAGTTGTCACTCATGAATACAGGTTTCACCATTTTACCTCTTATGTTTCTCAAGAAATCAGCATAGCGTCCAGAAGCTTTTGCATCCCATGCTACCCTCATGCTTTTCTTGGCTTCCAGATACCATAAAAAATGTTTCTGTTATAAATTCAAATAATCAGTAGCTATAAAAAGAAATATAGATCTTAAAAACAATTAAAATCTAACCAATACGTTAAATTCTCCGAAATAAAAGTCTTTTGTAGGTTGAGACACCTTTGTCCAAGTGTATCCAGTATCATCAATTCTTTCTTTAAATATCTTTGTAGTCTATCGCGAACACACACTTGATTTGTTGAATATGTTATAGTAACAAAAAATAGAATGAAGTAACAGAATAAAAAATTTGTGATGCTCAAATTAATAATTTATAGTACTTACAATCCACTCACAACTTGCTCTTGTTTTCTTCCATTTGATGGATTATCTAAGTTCTCAATAATGTTTTTAGGCGTCGTTTAATCAGTATTGTCATTGATAGTTGAATTATTAGGGATATCATTTGATTGTCCTTCGCTGGCATGAGGCCTACTTTTTCCTATTCCAAGAATTTGCCTCGTTGAATTATTAGGGATATCATTTGATTGTCCTTCACTGGCATGAGGCCTACTCTCTCCTGATCCAAACCTTTTCCTTCGTCTAGCCATATCTACAAGGAGAAAATTTTCAAGTATAAAGGAATGTGAGAAATTTCTGAGATAATGATATCCATAATTAGACTTTAAAACAGACTTAAAAAAAGATATACGTACTTTAAAGCAAGATATATTTACTTTTAAACATGAGTAACTAACACAATATATACGTTCCTATTCACTTAGCATATGTAAATCCCAACACAACATCAGTAACTCAACACAAGTAAATTCTAAATAATATCTTGGAATGCGGGTTAAAGGTCTATCTCTGTATACTTGAGTTTGATGCTGCTCTTGAGAATCCCTTCAGTTAAAGAGAATTCATCAATTCAAAGAAGTGAAAAACGGAAAAATATAATATGAATCATACAATACGCAGTTTATATAACAGGGTGTCTGAGATTACTTATTTTCTGTTTATTTTATGCAAATAAGCAGTTTAGAGTGTTGGGATAAAACAATTTGCTTCGGCTTACTCTGGTAGTTTTCACAAGTTGGAACGTGCTGATTTGAGATGAAACAGAAATTATTCTTTTTGCCTCATATCTAACCTAAAACCCTATGGATACCACTAAAACTTGTAACAGATTCATTTTTCCCTGTACATAATCCAAATACTGGAGTATTTCCTCTCTTTTAAGCTTCTTATCTGATTCTGCTTATTACCAAAATCGTAAGCAGATAAAACAAATAATTCCAAACACCCTCAAACTTATATGTTATCACTAATTGCATAAAAATCTTTAACATGGGCAACCATCAGAGCAAGGATTGTTAAAGCACAAATTAACCTATTACGTCATTTTACAGATACAACCAAAGTTAAGAAAAACCAACTTAATCCACATGAGTGTCACGCTTAACACTAAATTTATCTCTTAATCCATAGATTGTGGCTTTTTTTTTACTATTATTTAAACAAATATTCTTTGAACAATACTCATTGCATAAAGATAACCATCTCCGACTAGTGGTTTAGGTGTCCCCAAGGTCTCAGAAGAGACCTTTTCGGGTGAACAATACTATAGCGTTCAAACCTCGTTGGGCGACAGGTATCCCGGGAAAAGTCTTGAAACGGCCACGGGAATACCGGTTTAGCCACATATATCAGAGCAAAAAATGCTCAACTTCCCGACTTCCCCGGGTAACCTGAACAGGGATCCTTCTCGGATTACCCGCTCTTTAATTGCATAAAGATCTTAGAGGGTGTTTGGGATTTCTTATTTAACTACTTATCTATCTATACTTAAGCTGTTCAACATTAGACTATAAAAAAGATTTGTCACTAGAATACTATATATATGTACTTTAAATGATCATCAACGTTACACATAACAGTTTGATAACGCTCAAAATGAGAATGTTTTTAGTAGCGTTATTGTTGGTTTTATGTATGATAATCGGCTATATTTACTCATAACTGTTGCAAAAGTGCAAAAGATGCGTATTTGTATGTGAATGTAGCCAGGTATCGCAAAAGATGAAGAAATGAAGATTTCATGCACATTTGGACAATTCCCGAGGAAGAAAGTCAAGTAAGGAAGCTCTCGGACTCAATGATTAGGAAGCGCAATGATTTCTAAGTATCTACAACAAGTAAAGATCAAGTTTCGTCTTGGAAATCAGCAGCGAAAATAAAAGAAAAGGCGCGAATCAGAAAAAGTCAACAAAAGTCAAAATTGGGAGTATGAGAGACGCCCAACCGATCGGTTGGAGCCCGCAACCGATTCGGTTGGGCTAATGGTCAACACGCAACCGATCCGGCTGCGTTGGAACCGATCCGGTTGCCAACTCTGGAGTTACACCAATTGTCATTTAATGTTGCCTTAACTCGCCATAATCATTGGAGGCCGATCATTTCCTGTTATTAACTTGTATGGGACGTTTTTAGCGTGATAGTTAAGGTTCTTTAGCTATAAAATGAACCTAGACTTCGTAGTCTAGGTGTGACACAACCAAAAGTGTAATAGTTTACACCAAAGCTATTACCAACCCTTATTATTCATCCCAAAAGTCTTGTTACTACTGTAAAACGTCCAGGAGGTTGGAGAGACGAATTCTCGTCCATTGTTTGATCATTCGGAGTTGTACGGTTAGGCTAGACGATTGGAGGTGTGTGGTTGCTATATTCCACGATTTCTAATTGTTGTAATCCAAAAGCTTAGGTATTCTATGGAACTTGTTATGAATTTCTATTCTCTTGAATTATTTGAATTACCTTGTTAATACTTGTGTTTTGTTATGATTGTCATGGAGTAATTCTTGAATATACTTGTGTGTAAGGATCTAGGAAATAATACTAGTGTTCTTATATGTGATGCATGTAAATGATCTTGTTTAAATGAGTTTGTTGGAAAACTACTAGTCTTGTTTGATTTGTTGGTAAAACATGTATTAAGAAAAAGGACCGAAAGGATTTCTCTTGTGTTTTATTCCAAAAAGTTAAGTGACAAACTAGTATGGGGATATGGTGATTGACACCCACCATGTTTACTTATTGAAACAAGACTAGAAACATTTTCATCACGAAAGGTCGAAAGATTCATAGAAGAACATTTTACAAACAAATGAATTTTCCAAAGGATAATCATTAGGATAAGGACCAAAAGGATTACCTACATGTTATTGTTCTTAAAATGATTTTACAAAAAAAAACCATGGGTTGGAAATCATTTGCTTATGATTTGTGCATCACATCAAGAGTTTACACCAAGCCTTCATGAATACTTTCTATGATTGCCTATAGACTTCACACAAGTATATGTTTCTTAATATTGATTTTCACTAAACCATAATTTTGAGGAAGCCTTGACAAGCTTTCTTGTTACCAATCTTTTTAAAACAAATTAAAACGCAAATCTCTTGGGACGATCTCGACTTACCCACCTTTGCTATCGCGAACGAGTATACTTGCTCGTATGTGTTTATAGTAATTGCCGTATAATTCGTGTTTATAAATTTTTAAAACTTGCACACGGTGAGCACATCAAGTTTTTGGCGCCGCTGCCGGGGATTTGAGTGTTTTGATTTTGTTTTGTTTCTGTAAAATTGGTAATATTAGAATTTGGTTTCAAATTGATTAAAAAAATATTTTTGTTTTAGGGACCAACCGATTCGGCTGCGCGAGCAACCGAACCAGTTGGTGGTCTCGGTAAAATTTTTAATTTTTGATTTTTCTAGTTTTTAGTTTATCTATTATTTTGTGTTTCAGTTTATAGTTTATTTCTTGTCATTTCTGATTTTTATAGATTGTTTTATAGATTGTTTACTCTTGTTTTAGTAATTTTTAGATTTTTGGTTATATGTCATTTTTAGTTTTATTTAATTTTCTAATTAATATTGTCTTTATTAGAGTAATTAATTTAGTTAATTTTCAGTTTTATGTGTTTAGTTGGTTTTAATGATTAGTTATTTTATCTAGTTAATGTAGTATGGTTAATTAGCATAATTAATGTTTTTTAATTAATAAGGATAATGAGTAGACACATTTATTTAGAGTTTAAGTATAATTAATTGTCTTTAATTAATTTTTAATTAATAAGTTTAATTAATTTCAGTTTTTTTTTTAAAAAAAGGAAAATTTGGAAAACTACTCCAACCGATCGGTTGCAACCCGCAACCGGATCGGTTGGGTATTTTTGGTCTGAGACTTACCACCAACCGAATCGGTTGGAGGGCCAACCGATCCGGTTGGAGCTCTCGGTAAAAAATTTCTAGTTTTTCTATTTTAAGTTTTAGCTTGTGTTTTTAGTCCTAATAAGTGTCTTTACTTGTTTAGAATATGTTTCTGTAGTTTGTTTTGATTTCTACTAACTCTAACGCTAATGATTTGGATGTTTTGTCTTTGGTTTTGTTTTGTTTTGTTAGATACTTTGTTATGAATAGTTTAAGTGGAATTTCTGAGTATCTACGCAATTTGGATGAGATGTTTAAGGATACCGGTAACTCGTTGGAGAAGATTGGGAATATTTTGGAAGAAAGTAAGAAGGAGTTGGCTATTGATTCGGAATGTGTGGAAGAAGTAGGAGAGAACAAGGTTCAAGTTCCTAAAAAGAGTAGAGTCGTGATTTTCACGCAAGCACCTCTCACGGGGTACGATTCACCATTTATGAGGTTCGGGACACCGTGTAGTGTCGAAGGGGTGAGCGCGTGGGATGCTCAATTGAACATGGCTTATGGGGACAATTATATTGTGGACAAAGTTCTTGATCAAATTGGCCACGTTCGTTTGGATTATGAAGCTTTTGGGAGAAAAATGGTTAAGAATCTTTGGATTTATATCCATGGTCATATTTTCGAGGCGGATTTTGTAGTTTTGGAAGAAGGAAACGCGGATGAGCCGGACGTATGCTTTGGGCGAGATTTCCTTGTGACGACCAAATGTCAATTGGATTTTGCTCTAGGTGAGATGAGAATCAACATTACCGACTTGGAGGAAGAAAAGGAAGTGAATGAAATGCTTGTGGAATTATGTGCAAACATGGAGAAGGAGAATGTGGAAAATTTGAAAATGGGGAAGGCTAGTAGAAACAAAACCTCATCAAATAAATTAACTCCTACCACTTCTACCACCAACAAGACCCATGATTACACACCACCACCACCCAATTCACCAAACACCTTCAAACCTTTAACTCAAGACCAAAAGGAAGCTATCCTAGCAAACCTTGAACAAAAATTACTCGAACTTAATGAGAAGAAGCCGGTAATTGAAGTGCTACAAGATTATGTTCTATACCGCAAAAAGCTAGATGCGGTTATGTTAGCAAGAACAAGGTTGGAAGATAAGGATCTATCGGATGAGGATAGGGATAGGATCTTATTTCGGGGTATGCCACGGAAAGAGAGTGACCCGGGTAACTTCGTTTTACCTATAAAAGTTAACGGGACCACTCCGGTTTATGCTTTGGCGGATACGGGATCAAGCCTCAACGTTATGCCTTATCCACTATTCAAGACGTTGGGACTAAGAAAACCCCAACCAAATCATTCTAAGCTAACCATGGCGGACAACTCTCAAGCTAAGGCAATGGGGGAAGTGAAAAATGTAAGGGTGCAAATTGGCTATCAACCCTATTTGGCCGATTTTCTAGTCTTGGACATATCGGTTGATAAAAGTCTACCTCTTCTACTTGGAAGACCTTTCCTACGCACATGTGGAGCGATTATAGATATGGGGATGAGGACTATGACAATCGATGATGGGACCTCAAAGCAAAGTTATTATCCCAAGCCTAGGGGTAAAGTGTTAGAATTTATGGAGGATTTGGAACTTTTTGATGGGGGAAGATGATTTAACTTGCTTCGAAGTTGGACGTGATGTCCATGGAAACCCTATGTATGAACCGCTTGCTTCACCATATTTTGATATTGATGATGAAATGAAACGTGCACTCGCTGTGGAAGCCTTCTACAATCCATTTAAGAACATCCTTGTTTACAAGAAGCTCACAGATTTCTTAGGTTCTTCACCGGTACAATTGAAAATTTTGGAATGGGGGCCCGAGGGGTCAAGTGTATACAAAAGAGAGGATTGAAACGAGGAATGGCATGTCAAAATCGATATACTATGCCCGGATGGAAGGAGATTTGTTAGGAAGTTCAAAACTCATGAAACATATCGTGAGTTGACCGGAAAATTCCAAAGCGAGGATATTTTGAGGCATGAGTATTTTGAGGAGTGATAAGGAGAAGAACAATGCAACAATAATAACAAGCATTTGTTTGCTTGATTTTCATCTTTTGATGAAATTTTATTTTATGCACTTAGGGATTTTGTTTTTCATTTGATTTTTATTTTTCTTATTATTTTTGGTTTGAAGTTATTTTAATCAATGCATTTTGAGTTTTAGTTTAAGTTATGATGATAAGTATGATGATTTAGTTTTTGAGTTAGATGTTGTTGAAATTTGCAAATGGTTGGATGAATGTTGTGTGCATCTTTAATCGGATTTTTGAGTAAACAATTTTTGCTTGGAAGGTAAAATGCCCAAGTGAAGTTAAAAAGGCAAAATTCTGCAAAAATGCAAACCGAAACGGTTGTGTCCATGACTGAATCGGTTGGATGCAAGTATAAATACCAAAAATTCATTTTTCCAGAAAAACACACACACACACACACTAATCCTCCATTTGGGTTTCACAAAATTCGACCATTAGAAGTTGTTTGAAGATTGTAAGAGTTTTAGAAGATCATCATGGCACCTAAACAAGTAAGCATCTGCAATCAATTAACTTAATTAGGGTTTAATTAGAGTATTTGATTCGAATTGCAAATTAGGTCACTAATTTGGGGGTTTTTGATAGAATTCGAATTAAGTTGTAATCTTTTAGAATTAAGTGGGTAATTGATATAGGAATGCATTGCAAAAAGAATTGTAGTGATTGATTCAACATGGAATGAGTATTAGATGATTGAATTTTTGGATTCAATTAGGTTGTGCCATTGAATCAAATTAAGTTGCAATTGATGATTCTAGTTGGTAGATAATGCGTTTTCAATGAATTTTAGATGCCACATTGTTGATTAGAACAAGTGATTGAGAATTGAAGTTAAGATTGTTAGCTCTAAGCAAGATGAACATGTGATGATTGGAAGTTTTGAATGCGAATTAATACCAATTTGAGGATGTGGGAATCATTGGTGATGTTAGAATGCAGTTTAGGAGTGAATTGGAATTGGGAGAATCTAGTGGGAAATAGATTGGAAGGCCAAAGCCTTCTGCAGATTGAGTAACCGATTCAGTAGCGTGTTGCAACCGAACGGTTGGAGAGAGGTCGCGAGAGGAGCCGGATCGGCTGCTCCTCAACCGATCCGGTTCCACGTTCTGTTTTGGGAAATTTAAAAAATTTGAACTAGACCTTAGAGGCTTCTATAAACCTTATCGTTTGTTCTAACACTCTTATATTGACTTATATTTGTAATTTCCACGATAATATAGCATGTTTCTAACCGCTAATCCCTTAATTATGTTGTGAAGAATGTTTTAGGAAAAGGGGTTGCATCACGAACCCGAGGAGCAAGAAAGAAGGAAGAAGAAATGCCAATCCCAGAGTGCCACCCGAATCTTCTTTGGCGTGGAGAGAGTGATGATCGTCGAAAGGGTTTCAATGATACTTTGCTATCTATTGGGGGAAACGAAGTACACCGACCTAGGATTATTAATTGGGAAGTATTGCAAGGTTTGGGCTGCCATGAGGTTTTAGAGGATAAGCTGTTGGTGAGAACGTTATGGAACAAGCATATTCTAACTACAGAAATGTGGAAGAGAGCTCTCAACATTAATGAGCCCATATACAAAGAATTGTGTTTAGAATTTATTTGTTCCTTCGAAATGAAGACAGATATTACAGCTGTAGGAGTTTGCTCGGATAAATGTATTACTTTCAGGCTAGGTGATCAGGAACATGTTGTCACGTTATGGGAATTTGGTAATTTGTTAGGATTATATTCGGATGAAGATTTGAGAAATCAGGATTTTAAATACATAATTATGTTGAGTGATAGGAATAAGGAAGGATTTGATGAAAACAGGTTTTGGAGAAAAATAAGTACGGAAAGTAAGCTAATGTATGGTGAAAGTAGAGTCTCGTCAATTAGAAAGCCACTTTTGCAAGTGTTTCACATGATAGTAGTTGAGTCTCTGCTACACATGTCGCATGATGTGGACAGAATTTTCGAGGATGATTTATGGGTTCACTTTTGAGGGAAGACATCCGTTAAAATCACTAGATGTAGCGTGGTTGATTGCCAAATACCTTCATAAAAAGGCCGCATTAGGGAGTGTAAATTACATTTGAGGAGGAAACTTCATTACTAGGATTGCAAAAAGCCTTGGTTTATTCAACCTAATGGGAATGGTTTTGTTTAGCGAACCAATTATGCCCGAAAGTACGGAAGCTGAAGGATTTGCTCATTTGAGAGATATTGGAAGTGGAAAGCTCGAAGGATTACCAGAGGAACTCGACGTAATTCCTTTAAGAACGTGGATTGGATAGTGGATCATTCTTTGGATTGTGATTTCAAAAACAATGCTTATTGTGTGTCGAACAATATTATCTATATCTGTATCTCTTAACTATTTCTTTAGGATGATTATCATACTTTGTTTATTTTTATTTTTAAGTAGCGTTTGGATTGTTTGTTTGTTTGTTTTGTCTATTGTGCATATTTTGCAGTTTTGTTTGCAGGATGGATGTGACGAAAGCTTATTGTTTGTCAATATTTGGAGTTGGATAACTCACATGCTTGCTTATGACCCAATATGCATATTGCATATTCTATCCCGTGGTATCTTTTTGACTATTTCTTTTTCCCATTTTCTTTACTTTGAAGTTCATTTTATTACATTGAGGACAATGCAAAACTTAAGTATGGGGGAGGGAAGAAAATAGAAAAAAATGATATGATTTTTAAATTTTTAGTTTTTAGTCTTATTTTTTATTTTTAGGTAAAGTTTTTGGATTCAAGTAATTAGTAGAAAAATCGTCCTTGGTTGTCTAGTTGTTTTCACACGTTATTAAGATATATTAAAAGAACAACTTGGGTATTTCAATGGTAAAATGAGGTTTTTGAAATTTTTTGATTTGAACCAAATTACGAAAGTAATTCATTTTGGATTCGATAGCATTTTCTAGCACGCATTATAGCCTTTTTCCACTAAATTGTGAGGATTCTTTTTGTATAAAACACATCTTTTGTTTTATATTTTCTATGAGTGTGCCGGTGATTATGTCGATTCTAGAACTTGTACTTGTTATGCATTACGGTTAAAATCACTCTCGAGTGATAAAAATATGTTCAAATGATAAGAGGCATCGTAGGATTTAACCCAAATGGCCTTCCATTTTACATTTAGTGTTTTTTTGCTAACCACATCGGTTAATTAACCACCTTATATGGACCCATTTGTTAGTGCTCATTTTTTGCACTAGATACCCTTAGTTACACCCTTCGAGCCAATCTTTTCATTCTTGTTTAAATCCAGAAAAATACAAAAATATTTTACACCTTAAACCTTAGCCAACCCATGTCATGTCTATTGATTTGTTGCTAGTGGTTTGGAGTGTTTGATTGTTTTTTTATGATTATGAAGAAGCTACACTTTGTCATATGTGTGTACCATTCTCCAACAAAGATGAAGGAGACGTCTTTCTCATTTTTTTTTTGTGGTGTGTGCTTATACTAAGTGTGGGGGAGTTAAAAAAAAAGTTATGGTTATAGCCAATGTGCTATATGGAGTATATTGATTAGCCAATGAGCTAAATTGAGTTATATATGTTTGGAGATCGATACGTGAAGAAGAGGAAAATATAATCATTTTCGGGATTGTGGTTTGTATGATGGCTAGCAACATGGAGGTTTAGACTTGACTTTTATTTTTCTTTTTAAACCAATTTCATAAACCATCCCATGCCTTATCCATACCATTTATAAACCCAAAGCCTTAACGTTATAACCCGAATAAAAGCCCTCTTTGATTAATTTATTTTATTTATCTTGATACTTGTACAAGCTTATGGTAAAAAGCATTGATCATGACTAGGCATTGAGTGATTTACATATACCCACCAATATATCAGTGTTGAGTGAATTCTTAAAATCACTCACGAGGTGTTTAGTTGTGTTATCTAAAGTTATTTGGTTCATTTTAAAGTTTTCACATATTAAAAGCAAATTAATAATCATTTTTTTTAGATGATTGTTAAATTTTCGGAACCACGGTATCTAAACCATTGAAATCGATTTTTGCAAATGTTAGACCTACTCGAGGGCGAGTAAAACTTAAGTATGGGGGAATTTGATAATGCTCAAAATGAACATGTTTTTAGTAGCGTTATTGTTGGTTTTGTGTATGATAATCTGTTAGGAATTGGAAATTCCATTGTGAAGTGTCGGTCACCCCAACTATAGACTAGCACAAGTTAGCTCGTAGACATATCGTTATTTACTAGTTATTTAGTTAGTTATTTAGTTTAGTGTAACACCGTGGAGGACGGACGGGTCTTTACCCACTGTATGCATGATCCACAGTCCAAAGGAGGACGTGCAGTTTGTAACTATAAATACCCTCTACCTCCCAAGGTAGAGGGTTGGACCTTTCATTCATCCTAATCTAACCTTCTATGTTTTCTTTCACTTTCTCTCTCTAGAAAGGATCCCACTTTCTCTCTCTAAACTCTATACTATTCGATCCATTGTTGAGCTTATTTGTGTGTTTATGAAATCCAATATGTTACAATTGGTATCAAGAGTCATGGTTTGATCATCTATCACATGTTGTTGGATTTCTAGTGGTTTTATATGGTTTTTTTTTTGGGTTTGAAATAGTTTAGAGGTATTTGCATCATTTGGACCATTTTGTGTGTTAAAGCTTGGATTTTGATTGTACTTTTGTGTTTAGGATCATCATAAGTGTTTAGGTTTTGATTTGGAAGGCTTGAATCATCGTGGTTGGGTTGTTTTTGGATTGAAAAGTGGTGTTTTTGAGATTTTCTTGCTAGCGACTTGAGTCACGGATTTTTATTCTTGGTAGCGACTTGCTTTGTAAGTTTGTAGCAACTTGTAGTTGAAGTGGTAGCGATTTGAGCTTAGCGACTTGTCTATTGAGACAAGCCGACAAATAGTACAAGTTAGTGGATTCTCCACTACGGCTAGCGACTTGGTGAGGTTAGCGACTTGCTTCAGAAATTGTTAGCGAGTTGTAGTGTAAATTGTTAGCGATTTGGTGTTAGCGACTTGGACCTTAGCGACTTGCTCTTTAGCGACTTGACTGTGTAGCGACTTGGTGCTTTCAGCGACTTGGGTCCTAGCGACTTGGTCTTAGCGACTTGGTTCAAGAATTCTTAGCGACTTGTTGACCTTTCCCGACAAAACTTCAAACGACTATAACTTTTTGATCCGTAACTCCGTTTTCAGCGTTCTACCCATCAAAACGACCGTGAGAACGAGGAGAATGGCACGCTGAATAAACTAAACGAGGAGAACTAAAGTTTATTCAGGTCAACCTTCGAGGCCTAAATCCGCTCCGAACAGAAGTTATTGAGGTTTTTATGTTTTTTGACCTAAATTTCTCCGTAAAAACAAGCATAAACCAATCCAAATATCAACCAAACAACATCTCTACTAATCCTACAAACAATCATAAGTCCTAACACACAATTGTCTATCATTGTGACAATCCATCAGTCATCTTAACACGTTCCATTGGTCATTGCTTAACGGTTTGGTCTTGATTTTAGTAAAATCCCGCAAAAGATTCTATTTCTCGGTTTAAATCATAGACTTGTAAAATCCCGTGGATTCATCAACATCATGTCTTACACTCCTGATTCAGTGATTTCAGAAGTACTCAAACTGTATGATGTTGTAGACAACCATGAGAATATTAGCTATACTGAACGGTTACAGATGATGGAATCAATCAATGATGATTTGAGTTCTTCATGCTCCGAGTCCAATGAGAAAGATTTGCACCTGTTCAGGCTACAGAATGCCATGAAAAAGGAAAGCAGCATTGAACCTTATCAACAACTTCACTCTCACCTCATGTTACTTCTACCCACATCAATGGAACGAACATGTATTGCCCTCTTCCGTCAGGACCTATCCACATTAACAGGAACTTTGCTGTTAAACCTAGAGCAATTGGAGCTACAACTTGACAAAGAGAAGGTTCAAAAGGATAGTTCCAGTGATGCACTTCAAGTGATCTACAAACACTTTCAGTCATTCATTAGAAGGGAATTCACATCAGACTATGATCAAGACATGACTGAAATGTCCTTCAAGAGACACACTGGAATGGAAATTAGCATGTTCACAGAGACACTTATCCATCTCATGGATAATGTGGAGAAGTATATTGAGGAAGTTACTCAGACAGATGAAAAAGTGGATGAGTGTCTGGTGCAGTTGAGAGATAGTTGTGATAAGTTGGGTAATGTATCTGTTGAAGACTAGGGTGTTGCTGAATGCACAATGTCAGAGACAACAAATTATGATGAGTCGGGTAAAGCACCAGATGATGGATCAGTTGACACTGAATACAGAGGCTCAGAGATAGATAAGCTTGACACTGCCAGCGGTCCAGTGACTCTTGTTACACATGATGTGGATGCAGATATCAGACCAGAAATTGAGCAGGTGTCATGTAATGAGGTACCCTTTACTGTTCAACATAGTGCATCTGCTAAAGTACTTAAAAAAACTGATCATTATGCTGAACATGACATTGATAGATGTTCTGTAACTGAGGCTGAGTCAGAGATTAAGTGTTTCAAAATAAAAGATATGGTTGATAAAAAGGCTTTTGATGAACTTTCAAACAAACTCTCAAAACTGGAAAAACATTGCATTTCACTTGAAATTACAATACAAAGTAAAGAAGAAAGCTTTCAACTTAACAAACCATGTAAAAATCCAGAACTTCCTGAATTCCGTGAACTTTTTGAAATTAACACTTTGAAAGCTCAGCTTCAAGACAAAGAGTCAACTATCAACAATTTGAAGAAACATATTTCTAATATGCATGTGAAAAGTAATTTGGTTACAAGTAATTCTGATGTTAATACTATTGATGATATTCAAGTGAGAAATGATGAATTAGCGGTTTGTGTGGCCAAATTACTAAAGGAAAATGAGTCTTTGAGAAAGCATCACATAGAACTAAGTGACTCTGTCAAAGAAGCTAGAACTAAGTCTATAGAACAAACAAACTCTTTGATAGCAAAAATTGATGATCTCAAAGCTCAACTTCAGGAAAAGAGTTTCGCCATTGTTGCTTTAAAAAATAAGCTCAGAAAAACAACAGGGAATAGTGTGAACACTAAGTTTGCAAAACCATCAATCTTGGGGAAACCAGTTATTAGACAACCGAATGCGTTTAGATCTGAACGACCAAAATTTTCAAAAACGTGGTTTGCCTCCCAAGTTGATGCGAAACAAGTTTTGACAAAACCAGTCACTTCATCTCACTTGCCTAGGAAAATTGATATGAATGACTTGTATAAGAACTCGTATCTAGAAATGGCTAGAAAGAAGGCACAGAATCGCAAAGACGGAATTTTAGGTGCAAGACCTAGGGTGATGAATTCTTCGAGATTTCAAGGCACTGCTAGTAGTTCTAAACCATTACCTAGGAACACTAATCTAAAGACTAGGAATTGGCTTACATCTAAGAGTAGTTGCATTTCGATTAAAGTTATTCCCATAGTAGATCACTCTAAGAAATCTAGATCTATTCCTGAATCCAAACAAGTTGTTTGCTCAAAGTGTCTGAAATGTATCTTTAATGCTAATCATGATAAATGTCTCACAAAATCCCTGAAGAAAGTAAATGCTCATGCAATGGTACAACCTGTTAAGTCTAGGATTCACACTAAGTCATCCACAGTGCATATGAAGCAAATGAAACCAAAATCTTCGCCTAGATGGTTACCAACTGCTAAATCTTTGGAAACTAGGAATAAGGATAAGTCTTCCACTATGCATAAGAAGCCTAACAATCCTAGACCTTGCCATAAGTGGATACCATCTGGTAGAATGTTTAAGGATGCTGGACTTAGGTGGATACCTACCGGAAAGCTGTTTTCCAATGGCAAAATCAAGGTTGACAGTGAAGCCCCAAAGGATTTGGATACTAATGTTACTAACCAATATATATGCAATCAAGTTTGTAATGTTAGTGCAGGTATTCCTTACTCATTTGCAGATACTTCGATCCTTCACTACATGGACTCGCTTAAAGTATGGATAACAAATGGATTGATATCTCATTACTCAAGGGTTCAAGTTACTCAACCTTGATATTCAATCTGCTATGACGTATGTTCACATCAGTTCAGGCCTCGTTCTTCAACACTATGGCGTCTGCAGATAACACTTCAGGCCCCGTTCCTCATAGAAAAGAAAGGTGTACGCTTCAGTGCGCTTTGTCTTCAGAAGAAGAAAAATCTTCATGTTTATGTCCATTCTCATCGACATTCTTCATCAACAAGCTTCATGTTTCTCCCATGCTCATTCAGTCATCAAGTGGATCTACGTTCATTGGTATATATTCTTATTCACTTGGTTAAATCAAAAATGGAAACTTCGGATGCAATTTTTGAGGGGGGGAAGAGTGAATTTACTACATGTTGATGGATGTTGATGGCTACTTCATGTTTCTCTCCTCCAACGCCTAATGTTTCACTTACTAAGGATAAATGGGATTTATTGGTTGGGATTCATTGTTTCAAGATATGTTTGATGAGTATTTCCAACCGCTAACGAATGTTGATCATCTAAGAAGTACTTCTCAGACTACTCAAGAAGCCCAATCTCCAGTTATTCCTCAAGGCGTTGATAATGACTATCATAATATTGCAGTTGCACACATGAATAATGATCCGCTCTTTGGTATTCCTTACCAAATCTTCACGGATTATTGTTCATGAATAATGATCCGCACTTTGGTATTCCTTTGCCAAATCTTTACGGATTATTGTTCCTCTCAATGTGCACGCTATAAATCAACCACATGAACTTAAAGGAAAATGACTACCTCATCCGCTTGAAGACATTATTGGTGAATCTTCCAGATCAGTCTCTACATGTATACTTTTAAGGAAGAATGCATTGATGTTGAGGAATCATTTGTTCTGGTTCATTCAGTGGGTCAATGTACATCCGATTGTATGTTGTTTTCACGTGTTGGGCATTTGACACAAGTTGATGACTTCAGAGTTAATCATTTATCACTTATTTGAGATTGAAGTTGACTTTCACAAAGGCGTGTTCTTATTTGATAACTTGCTCGGGTTTAAGAATTTGAGTTGAAGACTTGGTTTATCTAGTTACCAGCAGTCGGGGTGGTTAGTTGAAGACCTGGTTAACTATCACTATTAGGAGTTCCGTTGTTTTACTCAGTGTCACATGCTGATGACGATGTGGATAATATCAAGAGGTGTTAATGTCTCATACTCTGTTTGAGTAGTGAGTACTTAGAGATTTTCTTGAAGCATAGATTCTCGACACCATTCTTCAATCATTAAGGGCAAGCTTAAGATACAAATGCGGGGAATTCGACTTCAGTTTCAAGTTTGGTATATCGGGTTTTCTTCAACAGTGGTCACTTCAAATTGTCTACATATGGGTTGATAAAGATAGTCAGAGAGAGTTTATGTAGCAGTTGATTCTCACAGGATTCATTTGGGTTATTTGAGTTCTTCTCACAAGATTTCAAGTTTATGGGTATATTATGTTTTGCTGATTCTGAGGTATCAAAACCAACAAGGGGGAAGGAGACATATATCTAAAAGCTCAACGAGTACACATGATGAACTTAACACTTCTACCTGATTGAAGTTATCCCGGAAAGAAAATGGTCATAACCGTAGAGAAACTCAGTGTTTAACTCGTAGCCTTTGGTGTATTATTCCAACTATTTGGGGGAAGTGGTCTCTGGAGACTTTTGGTATGTGTTACTTCAGTGTTCAGTTGGAAGAAATATGAGAAGAATATTTGGAGCGTGAGATGATATTGCTTATCGACATCTTCGATATGATTATGATAAAGTGCTTCTGGTTACTGCTTCATGTACACTATGTAATGATGATTTCGATGAGATCGCAACCATCAGGGGAGAGATTTGTGTACATCAGGGACACACAACATGATCACTTGATCGAGCTTAATCAGTTATTCCAGAGTTGACATCTGTAGAGAAGATCAGTGATTCAACCAGTTACTGTGATGTCGTTGTCTCTACTCTGGTTGGGTACTTGTGTACATTATGGGCTGATTGGTAATATGGAAGATAACTGGAATGCACTTGGTAAAATGAAGATGTTGATATATTGTTCCCCTGAATAGACAACTGGTCAATCTCGAAGAGTAATGTGTACATCGGGGACGCACAACAGGTTCATGTGATCGGTCTTAATTAGTTATTCCGGATTTGATAACCACTGAGACGATCAATGTTTTAACTTGTTACTTCGGTGTTCTCAAGTTCTTTGGGGTGTTGAGCTTCATTCAATGAGACCGCTTTGTCTTTAACTCTACTTCTTAGGGAAATGGTCTTTATTCGATGTTTGTCGGTTTGGGGGGAAGCTACCAAAGATTCATATTGAGAAGGCTCATGTTCATACGATTTTCTTAGAAGCCTTGAATGCTTTGGTGGTGAAAGTTTAAGAGATGATGTCTTCTATCTTCTACAAAGTGTTGAACGATTTTCTTATCTCGGTACTTGTATCATCATCTTCTTAAACTATTTCTCTATCGTTGTAAATATTTTTCAAAAAGCAAAATACAAAAATATAAAACCAACAAAAACAAAATAGAAAAATATAAAATCAAAAAAAGCCCATAAAAATCAGAAAATTGAAAAATACCAAAAATATGTTTTCTCAAGACATGTCTTCTGGTATCGATAACATCAACGGTCTTAGAAATGTCATTCAATAATGGCACGGGACTTTAGATGAAGTTCGAGCAGGAGGTGTATATATTTCTTTCTAAACATGTCTCAAAATATGGCTTGCAGTTTTTTCAGACTGTAACCCGTGCTTAAAAAAAATGGCTTGCAGTTACTTCAGACTGTAACCCGTGCTTAAAACCATGGTTTGCTATTATTTCAGATAGCAACCCGCTCTTCAAAGAAGGAAAGTGCTGCGCTAAAACAAATTTTCAAAATATTTCGTGCACTTATCCTAAACAAAATGAGGAAAGTATGTCGAAGGACTGCTGTTCCTACTCAAATATTTTTCCTTCAAAAATTCTTCAGAAAAATATTTGTTTTAACTGAATTGGTGGAAAATGAGTTGCCTTAAAAATAATCAGTTTCAGAATGTTTATATAATTGAAAACTCAATCAATGACTTCAGCGCTTTTAACATTTTGAGAAAAATAAGTCATTGATTGAGGGGGAGAATGTTTTCAAATTTACATCATCTAACGGACTTTTTTAATTATCCTACGTGCTTAATTAAAATATATAATTGACTATGTTGAAGGACTAGATTTCTAGGATGTGATTGTTAGGATTAGATGATTATAGTTTGATGAACACATTATTCCCATACCTTATATGAACTGATTGATATGTTGAATTGACTTGAATTAGTCGATTGTTGTTTGGGTGATGTCGACCACCATATATCTGTATGTGTGTTCACTAACGTATGCAGGTATATTGGTATAAAAGAATGTTCCCGATCCGGATCCCACAATTGAAGATGATTGGATGCCAAAAGGAAAGGGTAACTATATCTTGGGTTGACAAATGAAGAAACGGAGCTTAATTTGACTTCAATGGAAAGTTGGCATAAATGCAACGTAAGACGTCTCACTGCATCAGCAAATGGTTTTCTTCTAAGTGACTGAAGAAACGGAGCTTAATTTGACCTCATTTGGCATTAAAATGCAACGTAAGAAGTCTCACTGCATTTGCAGACGATTTTTCTTCCAAGCCCTACAACAGCAACATCAACAAAAGCAGCTCAACCACCTAACGTATCTTTGTGCAGGATATCATTTTTAAACAATTTTAAAAAAATTTGATTAAATTGTTTTGAAAATGGAAAATATTGTTTTTGAAAATAAATTGGACTAAATTTTGAAAATCACCGGACTTCATTTTTATCAAAATCTAAGTCACTCAATCAACAACTACGGTCATCGATTGAGGGGGAGAGTGATTTAAAATAAATTATTTTAAAACAATATTTCTTCATAAAAGTCCGTTTGTACGTTAAAAAGTGGTGATCTAAAGATTTAATGTTATGTCATGGTATGATTTTTCTTTAGAATCAAGATCTTTCAAAATGAAATTTTTTCTGTTCTTGTTTGATTGTGAAATTGTTTTATTTTCCTTAAAGATCTCTTAAAACAATCATACCTGACACTAACAATCTTTAATGTCTTAAATTGGTCCATTTCGATCATTTCTCAAAATTGAATCTTGCCACGTCTTTCCCTAAAACTTTCTAAATGATTTAAATCAATTGGGATCACAAATCTCAAAAGGTTTGAAATTTTTGATCGGGGGAGAGATAGTGATTTAAATCTCAAATATATTTTAATGGAATTGGTTTTAGTCCTTTATAGGCACTCCTGCCTCAATGTGCCAAACGATTTCAAATATACAATGCACATGTTGAGGAGGAGCATTTAACCAAAAACCAGAAGAGTATTTAAACCAGGCGCATCTTCTCCCATGTTTTCTAAACCTTATTAAATCACTTGGGATCCAAAATCTCAAAGGGTTTGATATTTTTGATCGGGGGAGAATTTGTGATTTAATAATGAAATTTGATAAAAGGTGATCGTTTTGATTCAAATGTGCATGCTGCTCTCCCATATGTGCTAAACGCTTTCAAATCTCGAAGCACATATTGAGGGGGAGCATTTCAAAAGAAAATAAACTATCAAGGTACAAAGATTTAAATGTTTTATCAAAAGGTACCTTGATTGATTTTCTAAATGGTTTTCTGTATGGCAATGCAATCGTGGAAGTGCTTCAAAAACCTCTTGCCTCTATGTGATAAAATGATTTCAAATATCCTATGCACATATTGAGGGGGAGAATTTACCAAAGAAAATCAAATGGCTTTTTCTATGAAAATTGTGATCAAAGAAAATATTTCAAAGTCCTCTTGCCTCCATGTGCTAAACAATTTCCAAATCATATGCACATGTTGAGGGGGAAGTTTTCTAAATGATCAAAACTATTAAGGTACAAAATGCTTTGATCTCGTATCACAAGTACCTTAATTGTTTTTCCAAATGATTTTTCAATTGGTTTCAAGGAAGAATGAACTGTACCAAAAGACCGACCATTTTACTTTATGTATGGAGTTATAAGGATGGTGAGGTTAGGTATTAGTTCCCACGATCCGCCAGAACCGGAGAGATCTACCCAGGGACAATCCACTAGATAGTGTAGAAGTCCTTAGGTATGATGAAAAAAGGAGAAAAATGAGAATATGGGAAGAGTGCGGACTGAGACAGAGCTAGTACTGGAATAAACCCAATAAGGTTCTAGTTATGAAGTCTCGGTAAGTACTGAAGGGGTTGAAGAATGAAAAAGAATTGAATGTGAAAAAGGGTGAAAAGAAATAGCCCTCCAATAATTCAACCTTAGGGCAGTAACCGGGTTCAATACATATGCTACTGGTGGTTACTAAGGTAACATTGGTATTGAAGACAAGACGTCATGGACCCAGTGACGCACTGCACTAAACTTCCCAAGCTACTCAAGTTCCTCTTAAAAGGGCTTGTTTCATTCTCACGGGGAACCGACATAATCTATCGACTTTCTCTTAGAGATTGTTGATATTGAAGAAGGAGACCCTCTCCCTAGTCTCCGGCATAGGAACCAAATGTGCACCATTGAGTCTAGGGCCACGAGATCATCCACAATATCTCATTAGGACACTAAATTAATGAAGTCTTGTTGTTTCACACAATGTGGAAAGTAAGAATATATTAAGAGTCCTACGCATCATCCTTGTGGTATTGCTAGAACATCCGAGTGATATGTTAAATATTCACGATGAAGATGGAAATCCTTCTAGAGCCAACATCAAACAAGCTCTTGGTGGGTGACATGTGAGATCTTGCAAAAGATCAAGCTTGTGACAACTGGATAGAAACAATGGAGCGATTCATTATTGAATCAACCTTGGTCCAGGAAATGGATTGACGGATACCTTTGAAAAACCAGTCGTTGTGCTTAAAATTCTTTTCTCTAGCACTTCGACTGTGTATTAATCTTTCAAAATGAAAAGGGTACTTATGATTGAAAATTGATTTTACTTCTAAACCTTCGTCGTATTGAAAAACTCTTTATCTTAAGCAATACGTTATCAAATCATTTTCTATCAATCAGTAAATCTCAATTTGCTGGTTCACTCACTCCGTGTTGTCTTCTTTGAGACGTTCCGGTTTGAGAACGGCTAGAACGGCTGCGAAACCCTGTCAAGGAGACTCTTCATAATTATACCTGATCACAGGCAGTACTTGTACTGATCAACGGGGAACCGTGGGCCGTGTACCTCAATTCAACGAAAGTGATCAAAGACACTTTCGTGCGATTTATTGCTAACTGTTGTATGCAGGTACACCCGATGGTTGCAGCTAATCAGAATTGAGGAGTCATTCCATAGCCGCATGCTCACAGCATCCACACTTAATTGAAGAAATATGACTGGTGCATATCTACAGAACCTGGCTCTGATATTTTCATACTATGCTTCTGCTACGCTGCCGCAAATATCATGAACCAGTAAAGCTTCCGCTACTCTGATGGAAAGATGTCATGATTCAAAAGTGTGAGCATGTCGGTCCAAAAGTCACAACATCACATGATGGCAACACAACAAAGGGTGATCCAGAGATTTACTGTGGCTGATGATCTCAATGAAAGCTCGAAGATCATCAAGATGTGGATCAGTTCAAATACCTCCAATGAAAGTACAAAATAATCGGACTATGAAGAGTCACTACATAAGCACAAAGATTACGAAAGTTGAAGAATTAAAGTCTACGAGCTCAAGACTGAAGATTAAATAGAATGCTAGGATTCGAAATGTAAAACATGGGGTGACCTCCCTTAGGGGGAGATTGTTAGGAATTGGAAATTCCATTGTGAAGTGTCGGTCACCCCAACTATAGACTAGCACAAGTTAGCTCGAAGACATATCGTTATTTACTAGTTATTTAGTTAGTTATTTAGTTTAGTGTAACACCGTGGAGGACGGACGGGTCTTTACCCACTGTATGCCTGATCCACAGTCCGAAGGAGGACGTGCAGTTTGTAACTATAAATACCCTCTACCTCCCAAGGTAGAGGGTTGGACCTTTCATTCATCCTAATCTAACCTTCTATGTTTTCTTTCACTTTCTCTCTCTAGAAAGGATCCCACTTTCTCTCTCTAAACTCTATACTATTCGATCCATTGTTGAGCTTATTTGTGTGTTTATGAAATCCAATATGTTACATAATCGGCTATATTTACTCATAGCTGTTGCAAAAGTGCAAAAGATGCGTATTTGTATGTGAATGTAGCCAGGTATCGCAAAAGATGAAGAAATGAAGATTTCATACACATTTGGACAATTCCCGAGGAAGGAAGTCAAGTAAGGAAGCTCTCAGACTCAATGATTAGGAAGCGCAATGATTTCTAAGTATCTACAACAAGTAAAGATCAAGGTTCGTCTTGCAAATCAGCAGCGAAAACAAAGGAAAAGGCGCGAATCATAAAAAGTCAACAAAAACTCAAAATTGGGAGTATGAGAGACGCCCAACCCATCAGTTGGAGCCCGCAACCGATTCGGTTGGGCTAATGGTCAACACGCAACCAATCCGGCGGCGTTGCAACCGATCCGGTTGCCAACTCTGGAGTTACACCAATTGTCATTTAATGCTGCCTTAACTCCCCATAATCATTGGAGGCCGATCATTTCCTGTTATTAACTTTTATGGGACGTTTTTAGCCTGATATTTAAGGTTCTTTAGCTATAAAATGAACCTATACTTAGTAGTCTAGGTGTCACACAACCAAAAGTGTAATAGTTTACACCAAAGCTATTATCAACCCTTATTATTCATCCCAAAAGTCTTGTTACTGCTGTAAAACATCCAGGATGTTGGAGAGACTAATTCTCATCCATTGTTTGATCATTCGGAGTTGTACGGTTAGGCTAGACGATTGGAGGCATGTGGTTGCTATATTCCACGATTTCTAATTCTTGTAATCCAAAAGCTTAGGTATTCTATGGACCTTGTTATGAATTTCTATTCTCTTGAATTATTTGAATTACCTTGTTACTACTTGTGTTTTGTTATGATTGTCATGGAGTAATTCTTGAATATACTTGTGTGTAAGGATGTAGGAAATCATACTAGTTTTCTTATATGTGATGCATGTAAATGATCTTATTTAAATGAGTTTGTTGGAAAACTACTAGTCTTGTTTGATTTTTCGGTAAAACATGTATTAAGAAAAAGGACCGAAAGGATTTCTCTTGTGTTTTATTCCAAAAAGTTAAGTGACAAACTAGTATGGGGATATGGTGATTGACACCATAAGAACATTTTACAAACAAATGGATTTTCTAAAGGATAATCATTAGGATAAGGACCGAAAGGATTACCTACATGTTATTGTTCTTAAAATGATTTTACAAAACATAAACCATGGGTTGGAAATCATTTGCTTATGATTTGTGCATTACATCAAGAGTTTACTCCAAGCCTTCATGAATACTTTCTATGATTGCCTATAGACTTCACACAAGTATATGTTTCTTAATATTGATTTTCACTAAACCATAATTTTGAGGAAGCCTTGACAAGCTTTCTTGTTACCAATCTTTTTAAAACAAATTAAAACGCAAATCTCTTAGGACGATCTCGACTTACCCACCATTTCTATCGCGAACGAGTATACTTGCTCGTATGTGTTTATAGTAATTGCCGGATAATTCGTGTTTATAAATTTTTAAAACTTGCACACGGTGAGCACCACAGTTTTAACACATGTATATGTTAGGGATGCGTAATGGTATTGGAAAAATAGGAATACACCGGAAACGAAACTGTATTGGTTCATGACACCTGGTATGACACCAGGACTATAAATAAAAATAGTGGGTTCAAGCAGTGGGTTCACAATTGACACTAATGGTAAACACAATTGAATATGTGGTCCATTTGCCCACACAATTACAGTTATCAAAACTAATTCAAAGAACCCTAGGTTTTTTTAACATGGAAGTGTAAAGTAAAAATAAACCTAATCAACTCTAATCATGCAATAAAACTCAATGAATCAAACACCCAAACATTAAATTAAAAGGTAAGTTAAAACTAATGACCACAAATTATGATATAAAATAGTGAATGCTGTATGAACATACCTTTTTCTAATGCTTCCTGAAAGTCTATTGAATCTCATAAATCGCAACATATACCTTCTGTGGAAGGAGTCATTCCTGCTCCACGATCCCCACATATCTAGGGGCGCCAAATATTTTCATAGAATGCCGCCAATATCTTCACAAAAGTCAGTAACCGTATGTATGTTCTTGTGTGTGGAATGTTAAAAATTTGATGAATTAGTAATTATAGAGTTTTATTATTCACTGTATTCATAAGTTTTTTTTAATTATAAACTATAGTTTGATGAATAAGTAAATACTATATATATTATCATTGAGAAATGATACATGGAATTAAATTTAGTCATAAACTTAGACCTAAAACCACTTGTCATCTTTCTGACGATTGTAAAATAAGTGGGTTCCTGTCTGTAGCCATCAGGATGCTAACACTTGGTTTTAGGTCTAAGTTTAGGCCTAAGCTTAGGTCCATGTATAATTTCTCATTATCATTTGGTGTCAAAAACGCATACTCGACCTGTCACAATTCCCAATTTCCGGTCATTTTGCAAATTTTAAAATTTTTACTATTCATCTCGGGAATTTACTATTCATCGGTTACTATTCATCAGTTTACTATTCATCGTTTTTGAAGTCGATTTGATATTTTGAGAGGTTATTTCAAAATTTTACTATTCACAAAACACTATTCATTCCCGGAGAAAAATTTATAATCATGATTTTTAATCATCATTTTTCGTAAACTAGGTTTACGAGTATCAAATTCGCGTAACCGTAAGGGTTTAGCTGCGTATTCATGAAACATCATTGAGAACACTACATATAGACTAGAGTTAGTCTACATATCATCAGTTACATCATTTTTATATTAGTTCATGCATGGGTTTGCATATTTCATTAACGTATATTTTTCTATTAAATAAATGCTATCGCACGATCATTTATTTTGAATAATTGATCCGACACTTCCAAAAATTATCCTGATATATTTTTATACTCATTTTAAGACTATAAAAATTATATTATTAGTTTACCCGATATTTTGAATTTATTTTGGTATTTAAATTGTTATATAAATATTTACGACGGTTTTCGTAAATTCAACTCGATAATTATTATTTCACCCAATTCTTGCGAGAAATGTATTTTTATAATTTTTATGACTTCGATATATTTTATTTTGTTCGGTTAAAATCGATTTCTAGATAACACTACACTAAATACCTAATTATATTTATAAAATACACATTATACTTACACTTAAATACCCATTAGTCATCAAAATACCACAAAACCCTCCCCAATATACCCTTGGCCGACCACCCCATGACTCACCATAGTTTTTATAAAAGATCTTAGTTAGGTGTACACATATACTTGATAGTAGACTAGATATTTACTTAATACTAATATTATACTATCCTAAACACATACAAACACTTATACAAAGGTGAAACTAAACTCAGACTCTCTCATTTCCTCTCCATTATTCGGCCAAGGCAAGAACCAAGCAAGAAACATAATTTTTTTTCAAGATCAAGTGATTAAACAAACTCTAGATTACTTCTCTATTAGGTTTTGAAATAAAAACCAAGAAGTATTTAGGTACCTAGTTACTTAAACCTCTTCATACTACTAGTAAGTGTTCTAAATATTTTTACTACTCTTTCATAATCATATTTGATCTATTTTTATTATGCTAGTACAAAACATGCAAGTATCATATGTATTCATACCATTTTTACTTGATTTTATTACTTATAATGAATATTATCTATCCTATAATTATTCCCATAAAATATATCATTGTTGATGATGTTTAGGAACCCATTATACCCTAAGAAGGTGTATGGTAGGATTAGAATAGATTTGGTGTTGATTTGAAGTGATTGAAACAAGATATACGCAAGAAAAACCAAGTTAGACGTTATATAAATAGTTGCTATCCATTTTTATAAAATCTGGAAATTTCGACAGGTCATGGACTATTTTGGTTTATATTTTCGGAAAATAGACTTTAAAACGAAACCGTGGTCGCTTGAACGGGTTAAAACGGATTTATAACGAAGAAGTTACGCTATTTTCAAGTTTAACGACGAAAACTAATTTTCTAAAATTATACTTGCTGTCAAGGGTTATTTAAAGGGCAAAAATGAGTTTTAAACATTATCTAAATGAGTCGATTTATCAAAAATATATTAGTATATATTAACACGAAACCAAGGATATATAGATCGTAGAAAACGAGCTTATAATGACCGAGATACAAGCATTTGAAAACCGACGTTAACAACTTATTTCCATCAGCTTTTATTAAAATATTTCTAAGTGTTGAAACTGTCTTTTCAGGTACCCATGTTTGGAGCCGTTTTTCTCAATGATCGAGTTGGTTTTGGTAAAATAGTATCTCTGAGTAAAAGTTAGTTCACCCGGCCTATTTTCCAAAATGACCAGCCATTCCTCAAACGGAGTTCTAACAAGTAAAATACGACCACTCAAACTTTCCCGAAAACTACCCATAAATTACATTTTTAGCTCAACTACCTCACTTCACCATTATTTTTCTTTATGATCGGAACTCGTATGGATAAAAGTTCAGTGTTACGACTTTTAGATAATGTTACAAGCTTTCTAAAATCATTGAGTTTGTTTCCTAACACTCGATATTCACTATTTTACGACTAGATTTTCGATGCCACTTAGTCACTTTCACGAAGTATCAAAGTACATTATTTTGCGACAAAAAACTATATTTTTCTTGATTTATCGCTTAACGACTATTGTAGGATGTTGTTTCAACGTAAGTACTTGTAAAATATTTTATAACATGACGAGATGTCGTAAACGTATATTTCGACGATAAATTTCATTTCCAAAAATGTACAAGTGTTATGGATATCATATGAGTTTGCATGCACGACATTGTTTCATGACTTACATTAGAACATATCATTCATATTAGGTTGCAGATAGAGATTGCACCTCATTTCAGTGTATCTACTTTTGTCATCATAATCATTGCATCAGGTGAGTTCGTAGCCCCACTTTTACTCGTTTAATTGTTTTATAAACTCTTTGGGGGAGATACATGCTCAACTACTTGCTTTTACTTTACTCTTATATGAACTTAAAAAACTCTTGTTTCACTACTTATGCTAGTAAGTAGATTATGCCCGAACTAAATTGATTACTATGTTATGAACACTATTATTTGAACCACTTTCCTTGATTTTGAACCCTTCGACATATATATTTGAACTCTTTGAACTTGATTTGAACCTTTTGACATATAGTTGAACTCTTTTAACTTGTACAAGGAACCTTTTGATATATTTTGAACTTGTTTGACTTGATTTTGAACCCTTTGACTATTTTGAACCTTTTGACATGTTTTGAGCTCTTTGACTGTTTTGAACTTTTGAACTCGACTTAAACTCTTGAACTTAATTTTGAACTTTTGAATGGAACACTTGAACTTAATTAAAAACTTATGACTTGTTTGAACTTATTGAACCGTATGTACTATGACCTAAAAGTCTCCCTATGTGAACGGAGCAATACCAAGTCTTGCCTTATTGGTGGAGCGTGCAAATTCTCCCATGTTCGGAGTGTTCTTAATTGTATATAATAGTTGTATGATGTACCGTTCGTACATTTGCATTGTTAGTCTCCTATCAGTAGGTAGTATGGATAGCGCTATTAGAGGTCGGCCAACCTCTCGTTCACTATGTTACGGGATGCATATTATTTATTCTAGGGGCTTTGCCTGGCATACATTATTATATACGTGGTGCTATATTGTGATCTATTATGACAACGTATACTTGACTGCTAGACATACATATTTTGGCAGTGGGTTGTGAACACACAGGTTACAAGTTTTGTATGGGCGGAACTTGAAACTGAGTGGATTTACAATGCCTTTGCTTTGTGGACTATTCTCATTGACCAAAAACTCTGCCTTTGCTGCATGAACGTTCTTTAAAGGCTTTTCATGATAAACCAAACTCTATGAACTCACTCAACCATTGTGTTGACACTTTTTAGCATGTTTTATCTCAGGTATCTAAGGCATTCACTTCATGGCATGCATGTGGACTTATCATAGAGTCGCGGTGTCGACGCGTCTCACATATATTTTATGCACTTAACTATCGTTTGATTGTAACAAACTCATTTTGGTACATTGGAAATCTTTTGGGACCTATGTTTTGTAAACTCTGATTATTTTACTTAATCAAACGATATTTTCAAAACGACACTTTAGGTCGTTCGATATAACTGTAACTTTGATGCTACGATAGTCATCCCCCAGGTATTCCATTCCCGCTGCAAAACAGGTAATTTGGGGGTGTGACACGACCTCAACCCAAATAAGTCTATTCGGGTCGGGTTATTTTGGTCTATAATTTTATTTGGGTTAATTCGGCTTAACCAGACTAACCCGAGTTAAATAGGGTCGGGTTCGGTATATTTTTTAGCTTCAACCCGTATTGACCCGACCATAATTGACCTGAACCCGACCAACCTGACTCGACTAACACTTTTACATTGTAAACATATTGAGCTAAGCACTTTTTTTAATTATTTTACTTTTATTCGGGTTGACCCGGCCTGATTTGGCCCGACACAAATGGATTCAAACCCGACTAACCCGATTTCTAAATAGGGTTGGATTGGGTATGTTTTTTTAGCCTCAACCCGAATTGACCCGAACCCGACCGGGTCAACCCGAGTAACACCCCTAATTGTTATTACTACGTACTATTATTGTTATTTATCTCTTCATTAATACTTTTGTTATTATGAATTAGAATTAGTCATGCTAATCATATTATCGGGTCTATAGGATGTTCAAAGAAAAGAAACTAACTCGCAATCGGACCTGTATTAAGCGGATTTGTCGGGTTCGTGTCAATCAGGCTATTAGGGTACTTACTAACATACAAAAAATAGTTGTGTATAGATCTTTATTCTTTCGCAAAGGGGTTGTCTCATTAGATTTTTGTATGTTTACCAAGTTTTTTCACATTTTGTACAACATAACCAAATCCAAAACGGTATGTCTTAAATAGCTAACTTCAAGTTTCGTGTAAGCATAGACATTATAATAATCGATACAAGTAAAGTTGTAAATGAAAGAATCTATTTGTGAGATAATTGAACTTGCCCGAGCTTGAGCTTCATACAGCTACCCGTATTATTATTATTATTTTATTCTCAATGTCAGTTATTAAATAAATCTGCTATCTTTAAATTTTTTGATCACTTTTGCACCCGCAACCGACCCTATAAGGAAACCTATTCGTATGTTTGGTTCAAGAACAAACATGAGTTGTATATGGATTTTCTTCTTTTGCAAATGGGTTGTCTCGTTAGGTTTTAATACACTTACCGATTAATCTACTTTCTTTATAGCATAACTGAATCTAAAATGTTGTGTCTTGAATAGCTTCAATTCAAGTTTTGTATAAGCATAGGCATAATAATATTCGATATTTGTAAATGAAGGAAGCTATTTATGAGATATGAACTCAGTTTGTGAAAAGGTTGACTTCAACTCCACTTGAGCTTTAGTTAATGGAGCTCAGCCGGTTTTATGGCTAACACGAGAGAGTAAAATCATGTAATAACATGATTAAAAAGACACAAGAACATGATTTGAACTTATGACACTTACATAAAATAAATCACAAGAGTATTCATGCTTATGCCAGTCAAAAATGTGATCATATGTCAACTCTAAATTGTGATGGGAAATAGGCTTAGTATGGGCATTTAGTTTAACAAAGACAAAGTTTATATGGAAAAAATTATATTTTCTACTTCAGGTCACTCGGGTTGTACCGAACTTTAATAAGAAAAGTATTTTCAACTCGATACCCGACCATATATGGTATATGGGTTAGTTAGGTTGACCCGACTAACCCGAATATGAACCCGATTAACCCGCCCAAAGAGTCTTATTTCGATTCGGTCAGGTCGACTTTTATATCACCCATGTTTGTAACCACAACTTGTCCATATAAGAAATTACCCATTTTAAATACCCACACAAACAATAAGATGGGTAAATTCATGGGTATATATTCACCCACAAATCACCCACAAAAACTCACCCACCAATAAAAAGGATATTTGTATTTCGTGGGTAAATAACATACCCACTAAATTACCCCCAAATATAGCCACAATAACTCACGATGTGGGTAATTCGTGGGGAATGTTTTGGCGCCAATTATTTACCCACATATTACACACCAAATATGTTTTTGTGGCTATTTTTGTGGGTAAGTCCGTGGGAAGTTCGAGGGAAAATAAAATCGACTTTGAAAGTTAATGATCGTGGGTAACAGGTGGGTATTAGGTGGGTAAATGCCCTCTAAAGGATGAGCATGGGTAATTTCTGTGGGTATTCCATCAGATTCTTGTAGTGTGTCATGGCTAGAAAATGGTGGTGGTAGGAATGGAGTGGTTTGAAATAGAAGGTTGGATGGAGGTCGTCAAAAGAAGGAGGGATTTGTGGTGGCATGTTTGATGAAGTTGGAGGTGGTTCAACTAGGGATGAAGGTGGTGGAATATGTGTTGTGTATGGTGGTAGAGAGGTATCAACTTCCATGTGATCCGGTTGTTGTTGTTTTTGATTCCTCGTAATCCAAAATAGACTATTTGAGGGTGATGAAGAAAAGGATACAGGTGCTAGTGTTGTTTCAACACCAAAGTTTGTTGTTGAGCTATTTTCTCAATTGAGGAAAATGTTAGCAATGGTGGTGGGTGAGATGGCCTAGAAGGCAAGTCCTCTAAGTTGTTGAGGAATGGAGATGAGAGTGGAGTGGTGAAAGAGATAGCTCTAGGAACTAGAGGTGATGGTTTAGTGGAAGTACGGGTGTTTGGTTTCGGAGGTATAGTAGTGTTTGGCAAGGGTAGTTTTGTGGGAACTATTCTTTTGGGAATTGGTTTGATTGGTAGAGTTGGTTGTGAGGGAATTCTAGTGTTTGGGTTTTTAATGGGTGATGATTCGGTTGAAGAGATTTCGTGAACAACCCGAGCAAGTTTCTTGGGAGGTCCTTTGGTATATGAGTTAGCACTAGGAGCTTTCCTCATGATGAAATGATAAATGGATAGTGAATAAGGGCTTTTGGTTGCTGATAATGAGGTTGTGAATGGTGACTTGGAAGTACTAACAAAGAGGTTTATAAAGGGAAGGAGTTAGTAAGTGAATTTAAGGCTAAAGCCACTAAGATCCTTCAAATTGCAATGATTTGCATGCACAAGAGTCAACTACAGAGTTGCACTGATCTAGGAAGTCAATTAAGACAAGGTGGAGTGTTTAAGTTAACAAGAAGAGTTTGGAATGATTGTTTTAGCTTAGTTTGTGCAGCCGGTTCCCACGGTTCCCTCAAATGAGGGATCCGTCTAGGCTAAACCTAAGGATCTGGCTCTCAGCAGTCAAAGAAAAGGAAGAAGATGTTTTGTAAGGTCTAGTACCTACACATCTTGAGTGTTTTCACTCTTCTCAGGTGTCTTAAATGATATGAGACTTAAATGATTAAGTGAAATGAGTGAGGGTAGCTAATGATTGTCTTTTATGGAAATAAATGTGGTTTTATGAGTATCAATGTGTGGAAAACTATAAGGGCGGGTTGAATAGTTTTGCCGATTTTAAGTTAGTTTCAAAAACTTTAGATTCGATATTATGTGAAATCGTATGGATGGATAGGAAGTGTAAAGCAATAAGTAATGTAAGTAACGAAAGAAAGTAAAGTAAAGGATAGAAATGACGCAACCGATTTATAGTGGTTCGGCTACAAGGACACCTTCCTTGCCTTACTCCACTCCCCGAGTCACCTACTCGAGAGTTCAAGCACTATGTCAACAAGCTCCTTCAAATTGGCGGAGAAGCCTCACAATGTCGCTTACACTTTTTACGGTACAAAGCTAAATACCGAGTCCTTAACACGGAGGACCAAACCAACACAACTATAACACAACAACTATGTGAAATATGAAACACAAGATCTTGCTATAGAAATCTTGTGGAGGAACAAATCAATCAAGGACCCCTTGCTTGGATGACTTGTAGTATCTCGTGATCTCGCCTGTGAGAAGGACCTATATGAGAATCACAAAAAAAGAAAGAAGAACTACTATATAGATCAAGAGATCTGAGATTAGAAGAGAGAAGTAGTGTATGAGAGAGTTTGTAAGAAGAGGGGTGGTGTACAATGAAGAAATGGCTCACTATTTATTGGCAAAAAATCACTACTGTTCCCCGGATCCCTTACATGAGGGATCCGTCTAGTGTAAACTGGGAGATCCGTAGGACGCTCCTCCTATTTAGGTTATGGGTCATGGGTTATGGACTTTGGATCATGGGTATCCAAATAGATACAATGTATCTAGAAGATGCAATGCATCTAGTCAATGGGTCATGGGTTAGCTCCATGGGTTATGGATTTGCTCCATGGGTATGGGTCATGGGTTATGGATTTTACCCATCCTAATAAACTATTACAACAAATGAATTATTACAACAATTTATGTTAAATTACTATATATGTAAATACTTTACAAAAATAACATGTATCCTTATAATTTTACTTATGATAACTTTATGTTTGTTATCAACAAAACACAAAGAGATCGCTAAATATGCATAAACATTTTTACGATTTATTTGTATTAACAATCTGCCCCTTTTTGTTGATGACAAAATATAATGTTATGATGAGTAAAACTTAAGATTAGATGTATGTTTTGAAAGCATATAAAGTTTTACTTCTTCTCCCCTTTTATGTCAAAACAAAAAGCGAACTTAACGAAGAAATAAAGTGTGGAAAAAGAATATAATCCACGAATCACTAACTCTCCCTTGACGATAGCTGCCTCTAGAATAGGGCGTCAAGTGAGAAAATATAATACTTACAAAGAAAAAGTTAGTAGTAACATGCAATATAATCTTGTAATTGACGAGAAACAAGATGGAGGGCCAAGATATGTAAACAAAGCCTTGTAATAAAAAGACAAAGTGTAGTGGTATATTGGCCACATAAAAACATATAAAAACTAAGAATAAGGTTTGTTCTTTAAAATGACTAAAAAAGAAAAAAATAGAGAAAATAGTAATATCATTCCTTACATGCTTGCATAAGGTTAATTATGAAAGTTTTGGTGAGTGATGATGTTGATGCGATCAAGGATGTGGTTAAGTATGAATCGCATATCGTCCCTAATTTCTATTGCAAGTTCCCTAGTGAATTGGCAATGTTCACAATGTAAATGATGTGGGTATTGTGTGTGGATGGTTTCCGGGTAAGTTTGATTTGTGGAGGGCGGAATATGTGGTGGAAAAGTTGGAAAATATGGATCAAAGTCCATTATGTTGGTAAGTGGTGGAATATATGAACCTAGATATTGTTGTAAAATAATGGGAGCCAAAGGTGTTGAAGTTGCAAGATCTTTGTAAAGTGTGTTTGGAGATGTTGGTGGTGTTAAAAAGACTAGTTCTTTTGGGTTGGAAGTTTGTTGAAATGATGTGGGTGGTGGACTAGACACAGGTAGTTGGGTTGTTTTGGGAGTCTTAAGAAGTTCCGATAGGGTGAGCTTAGGTGGAGACTTGATAGGTGATGGTGGTGATGTGCTTGTTGGAGATTATGGGGGTGCTACAATGGAATCATTTGGTGGTGAATTAGTAGGTGGTGATGAGCTTTGTGACAATGGTTTGGCTAAACAACAAGGCCGGATGCTAATCCGTGCGGTTTTTCTAGATTTGGGTGGTGGCACTACAGAAGGTGGTAGGATAAAGTTTTGGATTTCTTGAAGAGGATTGTTTGCACTAGGTGATTCATCAATGTTGGATGACATGATGATGATTGTTTTGTGAGGTTGAGAGTGATGGATATGCAAGCATTTTGGGAACCTTATTTATAGAGAAAATAGTGCATTGTAATGAATGTTAGACCCAAAATGTGGACTAAAATCTAATGATTAGATATGAATTTAAGGCATGTGATCATGAGAACACAAGCATTAAGTAACATACTCATTAGTGAAATAGGTAAAATGATGAAAACATGAAGGTTTATACCCAAAGTGAGAAAAATAGAAGAGAAATGCAGCTTCTGTCCCACAGTTCCCACGGATCCATTCCTTGAGGGAACCGTCCAGCGTTAATGCTGGGATCCGTGGTACTGGTGACTCAGGCAGCTCAAAATTTTCCTTTTGGAAACATTTGTGTCTAGTGTGTGCTTATATGCAAACCATTTGGAGTTGCGGTTATCTCGACTCCTAAAAAGAAAAGAAAATAAACTAGAACTGAAAAAGCATATTATTATATGAGATAACCCGAGTGCTCCTTAATTCATTGTTGCTTAAATGAATGTACCCAAAAACACATATTAGTTATGTGTTCCCTTTAGCATTCAAAAGACATGAGATGCAATGAAAACTTGTTTTTACTTTGTATTATTAATGAAAAAGGTTTGTCCTAGACGTGAGAATAGCTTTAGAAAAATGATACGGGGAGAAGTATTCTTTTAGAAAACATTTCGAAAAGTTTCTTGAAAACAAAAAGTTGTCGTTAGTTTTGAAAGGGTACAAGACAATATATTTTGAGTTTTGAAAATCCACATATTGTTTGTGAGTTGTGTGTGAAATAGAGATCCTAGACTCAGAAAATAAAGAAGGCTAATGTTTACATACCATGTAGAGTTGAGAAACAAATTACGACGATTGTTCCATGAGACCAAGACGAAGCAAGTTGAATTGTTCCCGCTTCAACGGTTTGGTGAGGACGTCGGCTATGTTGTCTTCGGATGCTACCTTCTCAATAGAAATGTTCCTTTTTTGAACATTGTCTCTTAAGAAGTGATGACGGATCTCTATGTGCTTGGTGCGAGAGTGCAACACCGGATTCTTGCGTAAGTCAATAGTACCTTTGTTTTCGCATAAATGGCTATGTCACTGAGATGAATGTCGTAGTCAACTAACGATTTTTTCATCCATAGTGCTTATTGGCATGCTTTGCCGGCGGAGACATATTCGGCTTCGGTTGTTGATATGGCTAATGCCGTTTGCTTCTTCGAGAACCAAGATGTTAAACAACATCCCATAAAGGTACATACACCACTTGTACTCTTTCGGTTAACATAATCACCTGCATGGTCAGAATCCGCATATACAATCGTTTCAACCCCCGTTCCCTTAGGATACCATAATCCTAATTGAGTCGTACCCTTAATGTATCTAAATATTCTTTTGACCACTTCTAGATGTGATGTTTTAGGGTCTTCTTGAAACCTAGCACATAGACAAACACTAAACATGATATCCGGCCGACTAGCTGTAAGATAGAGAAGACTACCAATCATGCCACGGTATTTTGTGTTATCAATGGATTCACCGTCTTCATCTTTTGTTAGTTTAGTATCGGATGACATTGGTGTTCTTATGGGTTTTGATTCTTCTAAACCAAATTTCTTTAACATTTCTTTTATATATTTGGATTGATTAAAGAAGATACCATCTTCTAGTTGTTTGATTTGTAGACCGAGAAAGAAACTTAGTTCTCCCATCATACTCATTTCAAACTCATCATGCATGATTTTTGAGAAATCATCACACATGTCTTGACAAGTCGATCTGAATATAATATCATCCACGTATATTTGAACAATAATTATATGTGATTCCTTTTTCTTAGTGAAAAGTGTATTATCAACTAACCCCATGGTGTAGTTATTCTTTATTAAAAATCATTTAAGTCTATCATACCAAGATTTTAGGGCTTGTTTAAGACCGTAAAGAGCTTTCTTTAGTTTATACACGTGTTTAGGTTTTTTGAAATCGATAAAGCCCGGAGGTTGAGCTACATAGACTTCTTCATTAATAAAGCCATTTAGAAAAGCACTTTTAACATCCATTTGAAAAAGCTTAAGATCATTAGCACAAGCATAAGCAAGAAGTCTTCTTATGGACTCTAATCTAGCCACGGGAGCTGATAACGCTCAGATTGTGCATGTTTTTAATAGCGTTATGTGTACTTTTATATCTGTTATTTGGTTATATTTGCGTGATTATAGTACTTAATTGTATCTAGAGATGTTTTGTCTAGTGTTTATAACCAAGTGCAGGGAAATGGAGGAAAAAGAAGAAATATTCAGCTAAGCGAAGATTCCCATTTCATCAAGTTCTACAAAGTAAGTGAAGAAAGATCAAGTTTTGTATCTCAGAAGATCCAACCGGATCCGGTTACACCCGCAACCGGATCGGTTGGAATTCGGTCAGAATCAGTGTTTTTACCATCGCCAACCGATCGGTCACAACCCGCAACCGGATCGGTCGGCTAGTTGTTATTGAAGACCAGCCGGATCGGTTGGTCGTATGACCGATCCGGTTGGAGAAGCTGCAGTTGCCAAATCTTCATCACTAAGCTTCCCCTTTGCATCCAAACGATTCTAGGTCCTTCTCTTGGTGTATTCTAGTCCCTTCCTCACTCCTTGATGGCCAAGTTCAGCATTTAATACCCTAGGCCTTGGAATTAGTATAAATAGAGGCTAATTGTGAGCATTAGAAAAAACAACCTATATACAAATCTCTCTACTCATCAAACAAAGCCTTAAGCTCTTAAAATTCGTCCTTAGAAGTCCAGAGAAGTTTGGAGATCCAGAAGTTCACCATTTGGAGGCCAAAACACCAAGAAGTCTACCTCAATCCTTTGGGAATCATTACTATACCATTTGTAATCTTATTCTAAACATTGTAAGACTTTCAATCATGTTTTCTAATATTCAAAGTTCTGAGTTTATGTTTATGTTTGCTATGAGTGGCTAGTTTCTTTATGCACTTGCTTAAATGATGTTGATTATCATATGATTAGTTAGTGGTTGTGTTAACATGTTTTAATTCAATTTCAAGTTGATTCTAAGATCCAATTGTGCTAAAGTTTCATAGTGACATTTGTTAATCAAGTTTGGCTAATTGATAGTAATTGTTGGGGTCGAAAGAACTTCGTGTTTTTCAACTAGTCATAATCATTTTGTCTATGGATGATTGTTTTTACCCATTATTCTTGATTATACAAAGTAACTAAGGTGTGGTTGTAATAGAAACGCTTTTTGATTATCAAATTGGATTGGTTGGAAACATCTAAATGGTCGTAAGATTAGTTGTTGAGAATCAATTGTAGCCTTTTGTCTATGATCGGTTACCTTTTGTATTGACCATTTCTTAAGCAATTTGATGAACAAGTGGATGTTTTTGTGTTTAAGTTTATGTATGTAAACTTATGAAACTTGAATTGATCTTGAATTGATTGGTTAAAATTAATGCTTGTTTTTATAAACTAAACTCTTGATCAAAGTTTGACTTGTAAGAACAATAGATTAGTACACCAACTAATTATCACAACCAACATGTTAAGAGGTTAACACAATCACATTAATCTATGATATGAAACTAGTTTAAGCAAGTGTAGTTTTTAATCATCTGAATTTCATTATATCTATTTGCTTTGTTATATGTTTTGGATAGACTCCGTTAATTCAAACTTGTGTTTAGATTCACTCAAATCCCTACGAACGATCCCGACTTACCTTCATAATCTTGCTATAACGGACGAGTATACTTGCTCGTATGTGTTATTGGTAATATTGGTAATTCACCTTTTATAAATTTAAAACTTGCACCAACCGGGCACATCAAGTTTTTGGCGCCGCTGCCGGGGATTTGATTGTGTTTCAACAAGTTTTTGAATTTCCCTCAGTTGATTCAACCAAAAAAATATATATATATTTTTCTCAGAAACCTTAACCGGATCCGGTTGCTCCTCAACCGAATCGGTTACGAGTTTGTCCATCAATCATTTAGTCTAACCGATCGGTCGCATCCCGCAACCGATCCGGTTACCTTCTCTGTCCCATAGAAACCATTTTCGTTGTTTGTCCGTGTGTTTAGATATTGCCTGGATTCTCTAGGACGTTGTATGAACACTCGAGCAGCGGGAATAGAACCAATTACACCTCTTACCAACCCCGAACGTTTGATTCGAAGAAGAAGGAGAACACGTTTCATACCATTGGAAAATCGTGTACCAAGAGTACCAAACCCACCATTTGATAACCTCATTGAAGCCAAAGTTGTTTACAACCCTTTCACCAATTTACCTTTTCCCATGGCGGACGATCAACCCATGTGGGGAACCAACCGAACCGTAGCACCAACCCCCGAAAGTGCTATTGTTGCTATTAACCTTGGTGACAACTTCACCGTGAAGGGACATCACCTTTCTATGATCAAAGACCGACAATTAGATGGCCGTGCGCGGGCCGATCCGCATAAGCACATTGCCGAATTCATCGAAATTTGCGGCATGTTCCATTATGGCGACACCGATGTCAATGCCATCAAACTCAAACTTTTCCCATCATCACTCGCCGGAGATGCTAAAGTATGGTACAATGAATTAACCCCGGGAATCATCAATACTTGGGAGGAGAAGAGGCAAGCTTTTGTGAGCCGATTCTTTCCACCTGCCATGTTTGACCGATTAATGGGAGAAATTCGTGCTTTCAACCAAAACCCAAACGAATCACTTATCGAAGCTTGGCTTCGAATGAAAGATTTGCTTCGTAGTTGTCATGGACATGGACTATCAAAAGGAACCATTATCCAAATATTTTACCATGGACTAGATGAAATCTCTCAAGGCATCCTTGATGCTGGAGGAATTTTTCTCTATAAGACTCCCAACGATGCTCATCAATTGCTCGAAGATCGAGTATTTCTCAAGCTTGATTGGTCCAAAGATTCCAAAACCAAACCTCTCCGAAAAACCGTTGCTTTTGTCGAAAACACCGATACCTCAAAACTCGTGGAGAAGATGGAAGCGTTAACCTCAAAAATCGACTCGCAGTACAAAGATATCAAAGATGAAATAAAGGAAATGCGAGACGGATGCAACAATTGTGGAGGAAATCATCCATCGTCCGAGTGCGACGATAAACCTATGGGTGGACCGAAAGAAGGAGAAGCAAGTTATGCTCAAGGAGGATACCGTGGAGGAGGATATCGTAGTAATTATTACGGTCGAAATTCTGGAAATTGGCAAGATCGCCGACCAAGGGATGACAACCGTGATTCTCAACCATGAACTGACGATCCACCACCACAAAATCCTGATAAAAAGACAGAAGAAACCGAATTCGAAAAAACCATGAGAGAATTCGTGGCTGGTCAAAAATCCGCAAATGATTTTATCAAAAATCAATTTTTCAATCTCAAAGCCAAAGTTGAGCAAGGACAGAAAAATCATCAAGCATCTATCCAAGATCTTGAAAACAAGCTTGGCAGACTTTCTGACCAACATTCCTCTAGACCATCTGGTTCATTGCCAAGTAACACTCAATCCAACCCAAAACCATCAAATGATAAGACGTACCGTCCACCACAAACAAGAAATGAACATATCAATGTTGTTTTCACAAGAAGTGGTCTCTCGTAAAATCCACCACCTAATCCTAATGCTCCTGTCACCATTGATAGTGAGGATGAAAACAAAGAACCAAACACAACTCAAACCACCAAAAAGAAAAACATTCCAACCGTCAAGGCGTATACACCAAAAATTCCTTATCCTCAACGCCTAAAGAAGGAGAAGATGGAAGAGCGTTATAAGAAGTTTATCGAAATAATCAAAGAGGTTAGACTCAATGTTCCTCTCGTTGATGTTATAGCCGGAATGCCCAATTACGGGAAATTTTTGAAAGAACTTCTTAATAACAAAAGCAAGCTTGAGCAAATATCAGCAGCTTTTCTTAACGAAGAATGCTCAGCTATAGTTCAAAACAAAATCCCACCAAAGCTCGGAGATCCTGGGAGCTTTCTTATTCCATGTACTTTCGGGAATAATGTTAAATGCAATGCTTTGGCCGATCTTGGCGCAAGTATCAATTTGATGCCTTATTCACTCTATTCCAAGTTGTGCAACAACAGCCTGAAACCAACAAAAATGAGTATCCGATTGGCAAATCATTCCTATCAATATCCTGTGGGAATCGCCGAGAATATGCTTGTTCAAGTCGGTAAATTCATTTTTCCTGTGGACTTTGTAATCTTGGAAATGGAAGAAGATAGTAAAGTCCCACTCATTCTAGGAAGACCTTTCCTAAATACCGCTGATGCAATCATCAAAGTGAAAGGAAAAGAACTCAACCTTGGAGTTGGGGAAGATCGAATCACTTTTCTAATCGATAAAGCAATGCGCTACCCACATTCCAGTGATGACACTTGTTTTAACGTCGATGTTATTGATGAAGTCACTGATGAGGAATTAGATGCATTACTGAACGAATCCGATCCATTCATGACTACTTCCGAAAAAATCAATGAAACAGATTTTGATAAAGAATTTGATGATTTCATGAAAGTAGAATTCGAAGGAGAGAACTCAGAAGAAGAAGAAATAGAGGAAGAGGAAGAAAATTTCGAAGAAATAACTTTCAATAACGAGATGAGAATTAAATCCTCTATCGAAGAACCACCCACAGATCTCGAACTCAAACCTCTCCCAGATCATCTTGAATATGCTTATTTGGAGGAAAACTCTCTTCTTCCAGTAGTCATATCTTCGTTGCTCGAGGATAATGAGAAAGAAAGTTTAGTTTCTGTCCTCAAAAATCACAAACAAGCTTTTGCTTGGAAAACATCTGATATCCCAGGAATTAGTCCTAATTTTTGCAAACACATAATCAATTTTGAAGAAGGGATTAAACCTGTGGTAGAACGTCAACGTCGACTCAATCCCAACATGAAAGAAGTTGTTAAAAAGGAAATCATAAAACTTCTTGATGCTGGAATCATTTACCCAATTGAGGATAGCCCTTGGATAAGTCCTGTACACTGTGTTCCCAAGAAAGGAGGAATGACGGTTGTAACTAATGAGCGAAATGAACTAGTTCCAACTAGAACTGTCACTGGTTGCCGCGTTTGTATTGACTATCGTAAGTTAAACAAAGCCACCAGAAAGGATCACTTTCCGCTCCCATTCATGGATCAAATGCTTGAAAGACTAGAAGGAAATAAATTCTTTTGTTTCCTCGACGGATTTTCAGGATATTTCCAAATTCCCATCGATCCTAACGATCAAGAAAAGACCACCTTTACTTGTCCTTTTGGAACCTACGCATATCGGCGTATGCCTTTTGGTCTTTGCAATGCACCCGCGACTTTTCAGAGGTGTATGATCGCCATATTCCAAGACATGCTAGAAACCTCCATGGAAGTTTTCATGGATGATTTTTCAGTCTTTGGAGATTCATTTGAAGCTTGTCTTTCTAATCTCGATAAAATGCTCGAAAGATGCGAAGCTGCACATCTTGTTCTCAACTGGGAGAAATGCCACTTTATGGTAACCGAAGGAATTGTGCTTGGCCACAAAATCTCCAGTGCCGGAATGGAAGTAGACAAAGCAAAGGTTGATGTAATCTCAAAACTTCCACCACCAACTAACGTCAAAGCCGTTAGAAGTTTTTTAGGACATGCTGGTTTTTACCGCCGATTCATCAAAGATTTTTCCAAAATATCTCGTCCAATGACGAAACTTCTTGAGAAAGAATTTGTCTTTGACTTCAATGCTGATTGCATAAAAGCTTTCGAAACACTGAAATCTCAACTTACTAGTGCTCCGATCATGGTCTCACCTAATTGGTCACTACCCTTCGAACTTATGTGCGACGCAAGCGATTTTGCTGTTGGAGCTGTCTTAGGTCAACGCGAAGGAAAACATTTTCGGCCTATATATTTTGCTAGCAAGACACTGAATAGTGCCCAACAAAATTATACCGTCACCGAAAAAGAATTACTGGCCGTCGTTTTTGCATTCGACAAATTCAGATCATATCTTGTGCTCTAAAAAACAGTCGTTTTTACCGATCATTCAGCGCTAAAATATCTGTTTACCAAGCAAGACGCTAAACCTCGTCTTATTCGATGGATTTTACTACTTTAGAATTTGACATCGAAATCAAAGATAAGAAAGGAGCAGAGAATCTTGCTGCTGATCACTTATCTCGCCTCGAAAATCCCAATCTTGAGGAATTAAAAGAAGAAGAAATCGATGATTATTTTCCCGATGAAACTCTCATGACCATCGATGAAACTGACGATCCTTGGTTTGCTGACTTTGCGAATTACCTCGCCGGAGGAATTCTCAGAAAAGGTCTAACTCATGCTCAAAGAAGCAAATTCTTTTCGGAACTCAAATACTACTTTTGGGAAGAACCATATCTTTTCAAAATGTGTCCCGATGGGATGATCCGAAGATGTGTTTTTGGTTCCGAAACCCGAAAAATTCTTGACGAATGTCATCATGGCCCAACTGGGGGACATTATGGTCCTTCCACCACAGCTAAGAAAGTTTTTGATGCTGGATTCTATTGGCCAACAATATTCAAAGAAGCACACACACTTGTTCAAAATTGTGACACTTGTCAAAGAACAACCAATCTCTCTCGGAGAGATGAAATGCCATTAACAAGCATCCAAGTGTGTGAAATATTCGATATTTGGGGAATAGATTTCATGGGACCCTTCCCTAAATCCCACAAATTCGAATACATTCTCGTTGCTATAGATTATGTGTCCAAATGGGCAGAAGCTGAAGCTTTACCAACAAACGATGCTCGTGTCGTCGTTAATTTTCTCAAAAAGCTTTTCGCTCGTTATGGAATTCCCAAAGCACTCATAAGCGATCGAGGAACTCATTTCTGCAATCAACAAATGGAGAAAACCATGAAAAGATACGGAGTTCATCATCGATTTGCGACTGCCTATCATCCACAAACCAGTGGTCAAGTCGAAAATACCAACAGAGCTCTCAAAAGAATACTGGAAAAGACAGTAAAGGACAATCCTTCATTATGGGCCAGAAAACTTGACGATGCTCTGTGGGCATTTCGTACGGCTTATAAAACACCAATTGGCACAACTCCTTACAGACTCTTGTATGGGAAGACTTGTCATTTGCCGTTCGAAGTTGAACATCGTGCTTATTGGGCGCTCAGACATTGTAACACCGATCTCAAAATAGCTGGAGAGAAAAGATTTATGCAATTGCACGAACTCGATGAATTAAGACTTCAAGCTTATGAAAACTCCAAACTGTATAAAGCCAGAACAAAAGCTTATCATGATAAAAAGCTACGAATTCGAAAAGAATTCAAATCCGGAGATAAAGTTCTGCTTTTTAACATGAAATTCAAATTCAAAGCTCCTAAGTTACAACCAAAATGGTTTGGACCATATGTCGTAAAACATGGATATCCATCTGGGTATGTCGAACTCTATGACAAACAAGGTGGAAGTTTCATTGTTAATGGACACCAAATCAAATTATATTACGACAAGGAGCAAATGAAAGAAGTTTCAGTTGCGACAGTGTCCTGGAGACACCATGAGAATGAATTCGAAACTATCACCTTTGTAGCACCATTTCCAGGAAGAATCCCACAAACTGTTCCATGGAAACCATCTGCTGAGTTCGTCTGGGACGATATTGAAGCTACTGGTGAAGAATTCATGTATATCCCCGAATTTTTTAAAATGCTCAAAGCTGCCCTTGCAGCTAATTAAATTCAGGAAGATTCGAGTCAGGCTGAGGACTCGGTAATAAATCAAGCGCTTCTCGGGAGGCAACCCGTGTGTTTCAGATTTGATTTTCGGTGGTCACTCCCCAAAGTTTGAACCTTCGGTTGAACTTAAGTGTGGGGGGTGCCATCCTTTTAATAAAGCCTTTTGTTTGTTTATAAGATTGTGTGCAGGTAATGATTTCTCTAGTGAAGGCCTGGAGTGAAGAAGAATTTTAAGCTGATAAACTCGTTGACATATCTGGTTTCATCTCTATTTTCCTTATTTCTATACTTTGAAGTTCGTTTTTCATTGAGGACAATGTCTAACTTAAGTGTGGGGGGTGAATAGGAAAAATTAGAGTTTTCATGCTTAAATTTAAAATTTTGTTTGCCCTTGTGATCTAGTTGTTTTCACACTTTTAGGATTATCTATTAGAATAACTGGATCATTCCACTGGTAAAACTGGTAATATTTGAAACTTCGAGATGTGTTCCGATTACTATTGCAATCCATTCTGGGATCGATAAACATTTGCTAGCACATATTATACCCTTTCCACTAAATTGTGAGGATTTGAGCCTATTTCTTAATTAGCATACATCTTTTATGCTTGGATCTTTTGCTATGAGTGTGCCGGTGATTTTATTTATTCTAGAACTTGTGCTTGTAAATCATTACCAGACCGCAGTGAGATTGCATTCGTGCGATATAAGTGAATTCGTGTGATAAAGAGGCACCTTAGGATTTAACCAAAATGGCCTTCCATTTTATATTTAATGATTTATTAGCTAGCCGCATTGGTTAGTTAACCACCCACATGGACCCATTTGTAGTGCTCATTTTTAGCACTAGATACCCCTAGTTACACCCTCTGAGCCATCCTTTTTATTTTTGCTTCACCCAGAAAATACAAAAAGATTTTACACTTTGAACCTTAGCCTATCCCATATCAATGTCTAACGGTTGGTTGCTAGTCGCCTGGAAAGTGAAGATTGTTCAAATGATTATGAGTACCACATCCTATGAGATTGATTGAGCCATGCGTTATGTTATGTTTGAAAAAAAAAAAGTGTTGAAAGTATGGAAATAATAGCCAATGTGCTATGATCGAAGAACAATTGTCATGGCAAAGCAAAAAGCTGTGGAAAGTGAAAAAGAAGAAAGCAAAGCTATAATCGTTTATTTGGTTCGTGGAATGTTTGGTAGCTAGCAACATGGGTATTAGACTTGATTTCATTTTTATTTTAACACCAATTTCATAAACATTCCCATGCCTTATCCATACCCTTAACCCTTAGCCATATCATTATAACCCGAATAAAAAGCCCTCTTTAGATGTTTTTACTTGGTGCTCACGCCACGTCGGTGGAGTTTTGTTTCTTGTACAAGCTTATGGTAATAATCTAATCATGACTGAGCAATGAGTGTGATTTATCTTGTTACTCCACTAAAAATGAGTGATTGAGTGAATTATATTTCGTTCCTTTTTTGTGAGGTGTTCTCAAATGTTAATCATGCATGAAAATCATTGGATATTGTCAAACATCTTGATGTGTCACATTTATAAAGCATAATTGATGAATCCTCTCTCGTATTTATACTTGGTTGATTTGCATCACATTTTCATAATCACGATCTTGTACCAGTGGATGTTTTTCCTAGATTTGCTTGAGGGCAAGCAAAGTTTAAGTGTGGGGGAATTTGATAACGCTCAGATTGTGCATGTTTTTAATAGCGTTATGTGTATTTTTATATCTGTTATTTGGTTATATTTGCGTGATTATAGTACTTAATTGTATCTAGAGATGTTTTGTCTAGTGTTTATAACCAAGTGCAGGGAAATGGAGGAAAAAGAAGAAATATTCAGCTAAGCGAAGATTCCCATTTCATCAAGTTCTACAAAGTAAGTGAAGAAATATCAAGATTTGTATCTCAGAAGATCCAACCGGATCCGGTTACACCCGCAACCAGATCGGTTGGAATTCGGTCAGAATCAGTGTTTTTACCATCGCCAACCGATCGGTCGCAACCCGCAACCGGATCGGTCGGCTAGTTGTTATTGAAGACCAGCCGGATCGGTTGGTCGTATGACCGATCCGGTTGGAGAAGCTGCAGTTGCCAAATCTTCATCACTAAGCTTCCCCTTTGCATCCAAACGATTCTAGGTCCTTCTCTTGGTGCATTCTAGTCCCTTCCTCACTCCTTGATGGCCAAGTTCAGCATTTAATACCCTAGGCCTTGGAATTAGTATAAATAGAGGCTAATTGTGAGCATTAGAAAAAACAACCTATATACAAATCTCTCTACTCATCAAACAAAGCCTTAAGCTCTTAAAATTCGTCCTTAGAAGTCCAGAGAAGTTTGGAGATCCAGAAGTTCACCATTTGGAGGCCAAAACACCAAGAAGTCTACCTCAATCCTTTGGGAATCATTACTATACCATTTGTAATCTTATTCTAAACATTGTAAGACTTTCAATCATGTTTTCTAATATTCAAAGTTCTGAGTTTATGTTTATGTTTGCTATGAGTGGCTAGTTTCTTTATGCACTTGCTTAAATGATGTTGATTATCATATGATTAGTTAGTGGTTGTGTTAACATGTTTTAATTCAATTTCAAGTTGATTCTAAGATCCAATTGTGCTAAAGTTTCATAGTGACATTTTTTAATCAAGTTTGGCTAATTGATAGTAATCGTTGGGGTCGAAAGAACTTCGTGTTTTTCAACTAGTCATAATCATTTTGTCTATGGATGATTGTTTTTACCCATTATTCTTGATTATACAAAGTAACTAAGGTGTTGTTGTAATAGAAACGCTTTTTGATTATCAAATTGGATTGGTTGGAAACATCTAAATGGTCGTAAGATTAGTTGTTGAGAATCAATTGTAGCCTTTTGTCTATGATCGGTTACCTTTTGTATTGACCATTTCTTAAGCAATTTGATGAACAAGTGGATGTTTTTGTGTTTAAGTTTATGTATGTAAACTTATGAAACTTGAATTGATCTTGAATTGATTGGTTAAACTTAATGCTTGTTTTTATAAACTAAACTCTTGATCAAAGTTTGACTTGTAAGAACAATAGATTAGTACACCAACTAATTATCACAACCAACATGTTAAGAGGTTAACACAATCACATTAATCTATGATATGAAACTAGTTTAAGCAAGTGTAGTTTTTAATCATCTGAATTTCATTATATCTATTTGCTTTGTTATATGTTTTGGATAGACTCCGTTAATTCAAACTTGTGTTTAGATTCACTCAAATCCCTGCGAACGATCCCGACTTACCTTCATAATCTTGCTATAACGGACGAGTATACTTGCTCGTATGTGTTATTGGTAATATTGGTAATTCACCTTGTATAAATTTAAAACTTGCACCAACCGGGCACATCAGGAGCATAGGTCTCATCAAAGTTTACGCCTTCTTGTTGATTATACCCTTGGGCAACGAGTCTAGCTTTGTTTCTAGATACTACACCATTTGCGTCTAACTTGTTTTTATATACCCATTTAGTTCCGATTATGGTTTGGTTATTAGGTGGAGGGACAAGTGTCCAAACATCTTTAGAAACAAATTGATTTAACTCTTCTTGCATAGCCATTACCCAACTTTCATCTTTTATGGCTTCTTGTGTATTTTTAGGTTCTATGTTTGAGACAAAACAAAATAAACTACTTTGGTTTTGGACTTGAGATCTTAAGGTTCTTTCATTTAACTTTCCTATGACCTTATCTACGGGGTGATCTTTGGACTCTTTAATATTGATGATTTCATTGTTTAATGGTTCATGTTCTTTGTTTATATTTTCCTTGATTTCTATGGCTTCACTCTATATTATCTCGTCATCGATAAGAGGTTGGGTAGGTTTAGGTGGACTTTAATCAAATTTTACGTTTAATGACTCTTCAACCTTCATTGTTTCTTTATTTAATATAACATAAGCTTTACTATTAGGAGAGTAACCTAAGAAGATATCTTCGGTTGATTTAGGATCAAATTTAGTTAGGTAATCTTTAGTGTTAAGTAGGAAACATTTGCTATCAAAGACTCTAAAATATTCTAACGTAGGCTTTTGCCTCGAAGTAACTCGTATGGAGTTTTACCTAAGAATGGTCTAATTAAGACTCGGTTAAGTATGTACGTTGATGTGTCAATGGCATTGCACCAAAATTTTTGAGGAATAGATTGCTCATTAATCATGGTGCGACTCATTTCTTGCAGGGTTTTATTTTTCATTTCAACTACCCCATTTGATTGTGGAGTGCAAGGAGCCGAGAAATTGTGAGTAATACCATTAGCGTCACAAAAAGCTCCAAATTGCACTTCATTATCAAATTACCTACCATGGTCCGTTCTAATAGACACTATAGGACTCCTAATTCTCTTTGGATTTTCTTACTTAATATTTCAAAGTAATCGAACGTTTCAGTTTTATTCTTTAAAAATTTAGTCCATGTGTAACTAGAGTAATCATCCACTATGACCAAAGTATAGTAGTTACCTCCATAACTTTGAATAGCGGATGGACCAAATAAATCCATGTAAAGTAGTTCTAGACACTTAGTAGTAGAGACCATATTTTTAGCTTTATGACTAGCATGGACTTGCTTTCCTACGTTACAAGCATCACAAAAATGATGTTCGTATTTTTAATTTTGGTAGATCTCTTACTAGTTCTTTAGATGATAGCGATTGAAGTAGTCGCATATTGGCGTGACCCAATCTTCGATGCCATAAGGTCAAAGTATCATCCATAGAAGTGAGACAAAGTTTGTCTTTAGGTTCATTACCGATTTTAATGACATAGACTCCATGTTTTCTAATGCCTCTTCCTATAGTAATACCGTTTTTCAATATTTTACTACCGGTTTCACTAAAAAGTACATTACACTTTTTATCACATATTTGTCCTATACTTAGAAGGTTGAAGTTTAGGTTTTCTACGTGACACATATCGTTAATGGTTAAAGATTTGTGAGAAATTGTACCTTTACCGATAATTTTGCTCTTTCTATTACCAAATACCACATTCCCTCCATTGAAGGATTCATATGTGGAAAACAAGTCTTTGTTACCGGTCATGTGCCTCGTGCACCCGCTATCCTTGATCCATTCATCCGGATCTAGGTCGACCTTTAAACACACCTAAAAAACAATTAACTCAAAAGTTTAGTCCCCATTTTTTCATGGGTCTATTAGTGTTATACATTTCATTCATGTTAGGCATATATGGAAAATGTGAGAATGCATTCCATGGTGTAAAGTTTTGAAATGGAAAGCCGTTTTGTACATTAGGATTCCATCCCATTTGATGGTGGTTACTTCTCGGATAAACATTATTAGGTCTCCTTATAAATGTGTTTGGTTTTGAAAACGATGAACCTTTGTTTCTCATAAAACTTTGATTTTGTTTTAGTGGAGGTGGTTGTCTAACAGTAACGTGGGTTGGTTACTTTTTGTTAACAATAACAAATTCGGTTCTAGATGAAGTAGCTACATTATTTCTACTGTTTGCTGGTACTGACCCACGGATCCCTGGTTTTACATTAGACGGTTCCCTTTTCAAGGGATCCATGGGATCCGTGACTACAGTAGCTTGTTTTTCAGTTGCTTTGACGAATTGTGTTATTTATTCTCGCTAGTTGATGATTATGTTCCTGAAAACCTAAACCCTTTTGATTGTTTCATGTTTTAACACTATCTAGTATCATATCTAGAGTATTAGTATTCATTCTAGCAATCTTGGAATCAAGATTATCAACTAGTGTTTGAAGTTGAACACAAAGCTCACATTCCCCACTTGCTATCTTCCTTTTTTCTAAACGTTTTAATTTTCCTTTTAACTCAATGACTTCCTTTTCTAAGCGTTCATTTTTTTTCAAAATCTTATTTTTGTTAATTACTTTTAGACTAATTTTGTAAAGTTTATCATATTCATGATGCAATGATTCATCATCTAATGATGAGCTACTATAATAGAGAGATTCGGGACATACCTCGTTTGAGTCATTTGCCATGAGACAAATTTCTTCGTTCTCCTCCTCACTCATTCCCCACGAACCACTCACGAACGCCTTTTGTTCGTTACATTTAGGACACTCACTAATGAAGTGATTAGGGTCCCCACATTTAAAACATGCACGTTCATCCCTTGCTTTCTTGTCGTCTTTGCCTTTCCGGAACCCCTTCTTGTCTTCATATGGTTGCTTGACATATCTTCCCTTTCTTCTAAAGAACTTCTTGAAATCCCTTACCGCCATGGCATATTCTTCGTTATCACTATCCGAAGAAGAGTTTTCTTCATCGCTTGATACCTTGTTGGCTTTTAAGGCAAGAGATTTGTGCTTCTCTTTCTTTTCTTTTGAGGCTTTAGAATCTTTAGCGAGGACAAGCTCATAGACCTTTAGATTGTCTATGAGTTCATCCAGGGTGAGGATTGATAAGTCTTTTGATTCTTCGATGGCCGTTACCTTTGATCTCCACTTGGATGGAAGTACACTTAGATATCTCCTGACATGATTACGACTAGAGAAAGACTCATCAAGTGCTTGTAATGATGTAACTGTAGTATTAAAGTTAGCAAAAGAATTATCTATAGTATCCTCATCCGATATTGAAAATTGTTCAAATTGTTGAACAAATAAATCTATTTTATTGTTTTTAACTTGTTGATTTCCTTGATGAGTTACAACTAAAGAATTCCAAATTTCTTTAGAGGTTTTAAGCATAGAAATTCTTTCGAATTCCTTTTTGGGTAAAGCATTGTATAAAACCATTTTAGCTTCACTATTTTTGGAAAGATTTTTCTTTTGATCATCGTAGAGTTGATCATGAGGTATGTTTATTAGGTTGCCGGTTTTATCATCTTTTGTAGTGGCTTCAAAGTCACCTTCAACAATGATGTACCAAAGATCAATATCTTTTAACTTCACATAAGTTTTGAATCTATTTTTCTAATAAATAAAACCATTAGTTTCAAGTAGTAGAGGTCGTTGCATAGATTGACCTTCTTTATAGTTTTCAGAACCCATTGTGATCGAAAAGTTTTTAAAATACGATTTACTTTAAAACTTTTTGTAAACCTTGCTCTTGATGCCAATTGTGGAAAACTAGAAGGGGGTTGAATAGTTTTGCCGATTTTAAATTAGTTTCAAAAACTTTAGATTCGATATTATGTGAAATCGTATGGATGGATAGAAAGTGTAAAGCAATAAGTAATGTAAGTAACGAAAGCAAGTAAAGTAAAGGATAAAAATGACATAACCGATTTATAGTGGTTCGGCTACAAGGACACCTTCCTTTCCTTACTCCATTCCCCGAGTCACCTACTCGAGAGTTCAAGCACTATGTCAACAAGCTCCTTCAAATTGCCGGAGAAACCTCACAACGTCGCTTAAACGTTTTCCAGTACAAATCTAAATACCGAGTCCTTAACACGGAGGACCAAACCAACACAACTATAACACAACAACTATGTGAAATATGAAATACAAGATCTTGCTACAGAAATCTTGTGGATGAACAAATCAATCAAGGACCCCTTGCTTGGATGACTTGTAGTATCTCGTGATCTCGCCTTTGAGAAGAACCTATATGAGAATCACAACAAAAGAAAGAAGAACTACTATATAGATCAAGAGATCTGAGATTAGAAGAGAGAAGTAGTGTGTGAGAGAGTTTGTAAGAAGAAGGGTGGTATACAATGAAGAAATGACTCACTATTTATAGGCAAAAAATCACTATTGTTCCTAGGATCCCACGGATCCCTTACAGGAGGGATCCGTCCTGTGTAAACTGGAGGATCCGTAGGACGTTCCTCCTATTTGGGTTATGGGTCATGGATCATGGGTATGGGTCATGGGTTATGGATTTTACCCATCCTAATAAACTATTACAACAAATGAATTATTACAACAATTTATGTTAAATGACTATATATGTAAATGCTTTACAAAAATAACATGTATCATTATAATTTTACTTATGATAACTTTATATTTTTTATCAATAAAACACAAAGAGATCGCTAAATATAAATAAACGTTTTTACAATTTATTTGTATTAACACAATGGGTGATCAAGGATGACACTAAAAAATTTGAAAGTGTCAAGTGGAGTCAAATGATCCTAGAGATCAGATGGTAACTTAAGAGAAATTTAGAAAATTCCTTAAAAATCAAAAGAAATGAAAAACTAGTTTTTGGCCTATTTTGAGATAAGGATGACTACAATCAATTTGCTAAAATTGAGAGAAATATCAAACTAGGTGTTTTGAGATGTGAGGAACAACGTGTGAGCATTGGAGCAGAAATATGGTGAGTTTTAGTGAAGTGATAAATAAAAAACACCTTGAATGTGATCCTAAGTTAGTTATCAGTGAATGTGAAACCAACTGAGCTTGAGGAGGACTTAAGTGATCCCAAAGTATTATGTTTAACTAGTATAATATGGTCTAGAGGATTGGATTGATATGGGGATATAAGAAAATCTACTTCTGTTGCCCGGATCCCACGGTTCCCTTACTTGAGGGATCCGGCTAGTAGAAAGTCAAGGATCTGGTCATCTGAGACAGAATGCTTAACAGTGAACGAGCAGTATTTTGTTCTAGGTGTCTAATTATAAAAACTCATGATTTCCAAAGTAACTAAACACATATATAAGCAAGATATCAAATGAACAATGAACGTTTTATTTCATAGGAATGATCACGTTACAAAGGTAAAAGATGAGTCCTAAGGATTGATTTTATTTGAAGAAAATACTAGGTTTCTCTTGCGTTTTCGTTTGATGGATCGTCGAATGGGTGGTGAGTATTTGAAGAATCAGGAATGAAGAATGACGTGATGTGAGATGTGTTCAAAGGTTCCATCATTTTGTTCACAAGTATGTATAAAGGACTTTGAAATTGAGGATGATAGTACATGATATGATAATAAAGGCGTGTTAAGAACATTTCATATGGAATAAGTTTGTTCTTGCTACCTTGGACATTTATAATTCGTCTTGCAAAGAAGTAGGCGAGATTATATGGTTGTTGAGTTAGGAGACAGTACATCATGTGAGCACAACAAGCAAGAAGTATCTCACGGTTTCCTCTAAGACTCCAAACGTTTTCACGTAGAATGACTGTGATAGGTTTGAGATCATCTCGGATATCATGTGTATGGATTATGTTTGGATTTGTGTAATTGGATTGAGGAGTGCATAAAATGTGAGTTAATTCTTGAGGAGAATGTATGTGTTAACAATATGGACTGTTTTCTTCACGGTAGTTAAAGAGACAATCAAGAAACCAATCTTCAGTAAAGGCACATTGTCCATGATTTGTAATTCAGAGAATGTGAGCAAATTGCCTAAGAGTTAAGACAAACTTTTGGTTTTTGATCCAAAACCATAGTGATAGAGAGCGATCCTCGTTACGAACAAGTTCAACTTGACTGAATAATTCCAAAACAAACCGCGGACAAATTTTCTTGTTAATTCTGAGAAGACCTTCTATTCCTATGGTGTGGAATGGGGTATTGATACCTTCTTGGTATAGTAGAGGTGAGTCAACAATACGTCGTTAATGGAAGCAACGAGTTTCGAGATTATTGAACCCACGGACATGATTGCCAAGTGTGTTAGGCTCAAGAGAAATATTAGGAATGTAGACACAAGTGAGTTGATGATCGAACTCATACTCAGGAGTCATGATGAGACCTATAGACATGAAATGAATAATTTACAGAAGTAAGTTAAGATGAAGTAATGAGAGTATTTTTAATTGATGATATCTTAGTTCAATCATTTGAAATGAAATGATTTGTTTTTATTGGCTATTATATTTTTATTAACAATGACAATTACCTTACTTTGTTCTAATAATTCTAGTAGGGTTTTCCCTTTTATAGTAAGTTTCATGAAGTGCTTTTTATGTTGCATGAGTTTCTGTCACCAGGTCCACGGTTCTCCCGGTTCCCTTTTAAAAGGGATCCGGCTAGTTATAAGTTAGGGATCCGTGGATCTGCAGTGTGACAGAAAGATTATCTTGACGTAAAGTTGATTTTTGCAACTTTTATGTTTATAAGAAGGAATGTGTTTTAGCCAATGTTTGCTACTTAAGCATGCATTGTAGATTTCGAAAACATGTCAAGGTTTAAAGGTGCGAAAAAGAAAAAAAAAACAATATGACAAACACGTTTATGAGAAATAAACGAGATAAACTAAGACATTAATAATATTTCATTTCAACACTAAGAGCAATACAAAGGATTGGATATATGATACAAATGTAGATCAACAAGACAAAATACATGTCTCCATGAGAAAACTTGATCATGAGATACACGAGAGCGATGAGTGTCATGATGATGATCACGAAGGCGATGTAAACCATGATGATGGAAATCTTCCTTGGTTTTGATTTTTCAAAGTGAGATGAAGAAGAAGATGAAGTTTGAATGAGAGGTTTTGAAAAGTGGAAGATTTGAAAAATGGGGTTTGGTGGTGTTTGAACGATCGGAGGATGATTTTATGGGAAATGAGAAATTTTTGAGATTTGTGTTTTGTTTTATTTAGAAAGATTTGATTTTTAGGTTAACACATATTGATATACCTAGGTTTAGACGGAAGAAAAACACGTATGCACGAAGGTTTTCTAATGAAGCCACGTATATCACAAAAACATATATTATAAATAAGAAAATAAAAATTAATATAACCATATAAGTTCCTATGCAAGAATACTTACTCTTAGCTAATATTATTTAGAGATAACTTTTAAGAAAATTATACCTCTAATGCAATTTTGAGTGTCCCTTACTTTTGACAAAAAGTATCAATGGACAGCTCTGGTTTCTTCGAGATCTAGTTGGTAGTATGTTAAGATACCCTTTTTGAAAAGGTTATCTTATTACCAAGAAATTCTGATAGGTTGCTTAATATGAGTTTAACTAAACAAAATTACAAGAAAAGTTAGTGCATTTTGTAAGACAAAATAAGATGTAATAAAAAAAAATTGATGTTGTCATCCAATCAACATCCAACAAAAGTGTTCTTAAAACATGGTATTTGTTTTTAGAAAGTCTTCTTTGTAGTTTTCAATCATACACGGATAGTATCAAGGTTTTAAAGTACAATATACTCTAAGAAACTTAGTAATGAAGCTATGGTACCAATTGTGAAAAACTAGAAGGGGGGTTGAATAGTTTTACCTATTAAGACTTTGTTTTAAAATATTTAGATCAACTTATGTCAATATATTTTATGTGTGTGTGTTGGATGATGATAGATAAAGCATATAAACAAGTAATGCAAAGATAAAGAGTAAGGAACACAAAACCACGACACGAGTGTTTATAGTGGTTCGGCTACAAGGATACCTTCCTTGCCCTACTTCACTCCCCGAGTTCCCTACTCGAGAGTTTGTAAGCACTACACAACACAAGCTCCTTGTGGCAAAGAAGCCCTCTCAACGTTGCCTACTCTTTATCCGGTACAAGGCTAGACACCGGGTTCTTCCATGAGGTAGAACCAAACCTATCACAACGTTGCCTACACTTTATCCGGTACAAGGCTAGACACCGAGTTCAATTACAAAGGAGGAACTACTACCCAACACAACACAACTAACCCAAAGGAGACACACTCCTTATTACAACATCGTAAGGATATCACTATCCTTTAACCCAAACTAACTATCTTGTACATCGATGCACCATATCGAATATACTCCCTTGGCACTTTTCACTAATGCCTTCGACTTGTTCCTTTGGCACTTTTCACTAATGCCTTCGACTTGACCCATTGGCACCTTTCACTAATGCCTTCGACTTGACCCTTTGGCACCTTTCACTAATGCCTTCGACTTGACCCTTTGGCACCCTTCACTAATGCCTTCAACACAACACTTCTAAGGAGGGAGGAAAGAACTATCAACAAGATAACTTCAGTAGTCTTGATGATGACGAAGCTTGGCAACTCATGGACTTGAGCTTGCTCGACTTCAAGAGGTGGTGATCTCTCCTTTAAGAGGAACCTAGAGAATCACACAAACACAAAACTACATAGAAAGATCCTTTGGATCTGAGGTTAGAGAGTTTACAATACTAAGAGAGAGTATGTGTAAAAGGGATGAGTTGCAAGAGAAAAATGGCTCACTATTTATAGGCAAATTTCTCTACTGTTCCTCGGTTCCCACGGATCCCTCCCCAGAGGGATCCGGCTAGTGCAATCTAAGGGATCCGACAGCTGGGTCAGCTTAAGTCTGGATTTTGGGTTGCAAACCGGGTTATGGATTATGGGTTATGAACCATAGGTTATACAAGATGCAATGTATCTAGACATTGGGTCATGGGTCTTGGGTCATGGATCATGGATAATACCCAACATGACTTCATGCATGATGTCATGCAATGGGTCATGGGTTATGGATCAAGCTCCATGGGTATGGGTCATGGACTTTGAGTTTTACCCAACAATATTTAATGTATCTAGTCAATGGGTTAAGGACTTAGATTTTTACCCATTACAATATGTACCAAGTATATATATATATATATATATATATATATATATATATATATATATATATATATATATATATATATATATATATATATATATATGTGTGTGTGTGTGTGTGTGTGTGTGTGTGTGTGTGTGTACATTTCTATATTATGTAAACACTAGTTGTTATACATATGCATTTCTATAAGATGTAAACAATTTTATTTGTTTCATTAAAATGATTTTACGTTTGTTATTGACAAAACACTAGAAGATCGTAAAATATAAATAAATGTTTTTACGGCTTATTTGTATTAACATCTTTAACGGGTTTTAGTCGTATTTACATAGTTTACGAGTGGTCTTAGTCTTAAAGTTTCTTTATTTCACTTTTTGATCATCAAAGTTTGTGACTTTATCAAAGTTTAAGTGTTTTTAAAAAGATTTGTGACAAAAGAAACGGATTGGAAAGGTTAAAAAGTGTGCAATATCGTTTTTACAAAAGCTGGAAAACCTTCGACTTTGGATTATGTTTGAACTGCTTCGACTTTCTACTCAAAACACTCTTTCTTTGAGTTTCTTTTAAAACCCTAGTTCTTCGAGTTTTATTCAAGACCCTTATCCTTCAACTTTGAATTAAGTTGTAAGGACGATCAAAGATTATAAAGATAAATTCGAAGAAAGCCTCGTTTTCTTAAAAGCTTCGAGTTTCTCAAAGCTTCGAGTTTCCCCCTAAAGACCTTATTCTTCGACTTTGGACTAAGTTGACGATTGCTTTGAGTTTCTGTGAAACCATTACAAGCTTCAAATTTCTCTTCGAGTTTCTGGGCTTCGAGTTTCTAGTGCTTCGATTTTCTGGCTTTCGAGTTTCTACAAGGCTTCGAGATTCTCTTCGAATTTCTAGGACCTTGAACTTCATCATTAACTTTCAAGACTTACAACACTCAAAGGACTGAAACTTACTTAAAAATACAATCTCGCATCTAAATTGTCTACAAGATCCAAATCAATGTTACTAAGAAATTAACAAAGATGTCTAATCAACAATATCCACCGTATTTTCCCCAAAAATACCTTCAACAATACCCACAACAATATCCTCAAAAATACCCTCAACAACAATGGTTTCCTCCACCAAATCCTCAAGATGAATCCGTTCAACAATATGCTGGTTCAAAATCTCAACCACCGATGTTGTCTTCCGGTAACTGCATTCAGTGGACCAGCGGATTCTTGAGCTACTTAGACTACAAGAAACCCCATGGAAAGTACTTACAAAAAGTTATTACCGATGGTCCATTTGAGTTGCTAACCATTACCACTCCCGAAGATGATACTGTTGATCCACCAAGACTTCCATCTACAAGAAAGATTCTAGAGAGTGAGGTGTCAGCTGAGGAAAGATTGCTTTATGAAGCAGACGGAATTTCTATGTATAATATTTGTCTTGGTATACCAAACAAAATCTACCGAAGCGTTAACTCTCAGACAAGTGCTAAAGCGATGTGGGAACATGTGCATCTTCTGATGGAAGGCACTAGGCTAAACAAACAAGACATGGAATAAAAGTTATATCATACCTTTGACAAATTTGAAGCAGATACTGGGGAACCACTAGAGTCTTACTATCATCGCTTCACAAATATTGTCAATGACTTGGAACGACATAAGATTCAGTTACCAAAAATTGTTATTAACACCAATTTTCTGAACTCATTGGGATCAGATTGGGATCTTTTGTCCGTCAAGTGAAAAATCTTCATAATGTCAAGTATGGATTATTGTACAATTATTTGAAATATAACCATGGTGAAGTTGAGAAGGACCGTGCTGCAAAGAAACTGATTCAACCACCGCCTCCTCGTGACCCACTAGCACTCATTGCTCAAACTCATTCTGCACAATTACCTTACCCACAATCCAACCATGCATACATTCAACAAAACAACAATTTGTTTATCATTCACCACCAAACTTTGCTCTGCAAGGATGTCTAGAAAAAATGTACTTCACACAAGCTAATGATGATCCTGAAGATCCATTTAATGACCTTAACCAGGGATTGATGTTTTAGCCAAGGCATTTTCTAGATTTTCTACACCAGCAAACAATCATCTTCGAACATCGTCAAATCATAGGAATCAAGTTGTTATTCAAGGTGGAATGGTAGATGTGCAAGGTAGGAATCAAGGATATGGTCAAAGGATGTTTATAGGAAGTGCTAGGGACATGGGTAATACGGTAAATGGAGGAGTTGCTCAGAAAAGGGTTGAGATTGTTGATACAGGGGCTCCACAGAGTGGAGTCAAAGCTCTTCATTGCTACAATTGCCACCAGAAGGGTCATTTGGAAAATTCATGTCCTAAACCAAGGAAAAGAGGAACAAAATATTTGAAGCAAGCATTGTTACTGGCTCAGAAAAATGAAGTCAGAGGCACACTCACAGAGGTACAACATGACTTCATGATAGATACCGGATCAGATGATGACATGAAGATTTGGAAGCAAATGTGATGGTCATCATGATGGCTAGTATACAGGCACTTCATCTAAGTGACACTGAAGACGGCCCGGTATTTGAAACCGATGGCCTTCCTCAGGTACACGATTCTGAATCATGCTTGATAAATGACCTTCTTGCAATATCTGCACCTGTAGAGGAGCATTCTGTTCAACCTGCACATGGTTCAAATTCGGCATTCCTTGAATCAGCAGTTACGCAGATGAATATAAAATTGCTAAATGCAATGAGCTTAACCGTAAATTACAAACTCAAAATGCTACCTTAACCAAAGAGCTTGACAATGGCAGAAAATGTGTAAACAATTTTGAAACATCAATTAATCGAGAGCATAGTTTTGAAGTCGCATTTCAAAAATCATATGAAGTTAATCAAGACTTAAAAAGGCAATTAACGGAGCAAATCTAAACTATATATAAAAGAAAAATTATCAAAATTGAAAAAGTGAAATGCTGAAAATGGTCAAATGTGAGAGAAATTTGTTAAATATCTATAAACAATTAAAATGCAAATGTTGAAAACTAAAATAATTAAAATGGAAATGTTGAAAATGAATAGTTATTGCACAACTGTAAACAATAATAGTGTTGTAATGCTGTAAATATGTAGTAGTTAAGATACACTGCTTACTTTTTGTATTTGTAGCACACACAAAAATTTCAAAAACAAACCAAAAAACATAAACAAATCCCATGTACTTCTCTCTCTAAAAACATGCACCTCTCCTTCTATGACCACGACCGCCTCAGCCACCACTTTCTCCATTGCCACAACCTTTGTCACCTTTGTCGCCGTCACTACTTCCGCCGCCACCATCAGCCGCAAGGATCACAGGTTTTTTGCGCTTTGGTGGTTTTGGTAGTAGATTTGATGGCATTGGTGACATATTTGGTTATTTTAGTGATTGGTCTGACGGTTTTGGTGGTTTTAGTTGTAGATGTTGTGGTTTCAATTGTGTTTAGAGAGAGTGTGGAGGTATTCATGGTTTTGGTTTTATGGTGGTTTATGTTGTTTGTTGAAAACTTAAACCAGGATCTAATCGGGATTTGGTGGTTTCGGTTGAAACTTAAACCAAGATTTAACCATGAACCACATGTACTTCGATTGTCTTGAGGGGTTTTTTTTGCCAATTATGTTTTTATATTTGAAAAATGTGGCGAATGACGTGAACACTTATAATATGTGTTTCAATGTTTGTACTCGAGAAAGAAATGGTGGTGGTTGCGATATGTTTATTTCCTTGATATGTTTGTTTCTGATTCTTGATATATGGATGTTACTCGATGTGTTTGTTGTTGGATATGTTTATTCGTTCTCATGATTGATTCATATTTGAGGCAAATTTACTATACAAATTTGATATGTGTTTAGCTTAAAAGAGGCTACAATAGTTTTCGTGTTTTGGCTATATTTGGTTATTTGGCTGTGATGATTTTTCAAGGATATGGTTTTGCTACACAAAATAGAAGGATGGTTGAGTGCGAGATTGACTCGGCTTAGAAACTTCTATTATCACAGTTAAGGCATGAATTAATCTAAGCTAAATTTGTTTGTAGATCCAATTTGAGGTATAAGTTTTTTTTTGTTTTCTTTTCCTGCAATCTTGGTTATGAGAATAGTATTTAGAAATTAAGTTTGTTTATATTTTTTGAAAATGATTCCATTGTCCATGGCTACCATTTCTTTCAGTGTTTTGGTCCGTTGTAGATGTAGATGTGTTAGGTATATCGAAAGTTCAACATTTTGAATTATTGAGACTTGGGAACTGACAAATACTATTGGTAAGATTTTTGACAAAACTTATTCCATTAGATATAAAATATGGGATGGGTTATTGGTACCCTTTTAAAATACCAAAAAACTCTTTATTTATTTATTTATTTATTTATTTATTTATTTATTTATTTATTTTTTAAACGTTTTGTGTAATTAAAATATCACTATAACTATTTGCCACTAGAAAATCTCGTTGCTATGCACGGGTATTCGTATAGTCATTTTTAACAATGAAAAAGTTTCACAACTTGAAAAAGTGATTTCACATTTGAAAAACAAAATGATGCACTTTAACAAAAAGTTGCTCGATTAACTACACAAATTTCAACATGTCAAAAGCATTTCACAACTTGAAAAAGTGATTTCACATTTGAAAAATAAAATGATGCACTTTAACAAAAAGTTGCTCGATTAACTACACAAATTTCAACATGTCAAAAGCATTTCATTGATTTGAAAATGCAGACAAAAACTAAGTAAAATTCTTACCTTAGTGAAATTGTTACATTAGAAAGAAAATTGAAAGATTTTGGAAATATGTTTTACAAAACAAAACGATCAACTTAAAATAATTCAAATGCTAACACTTGAGCCAAGTCATGATAGTTCTAAAACTTTTGCTCTTGGATACAATAACCCACGTTTCTTCATAAAGCTCTAGATGAAAACCATAAGTTATACAATGTTGATGCTTTGAGGGATAAGAATTAAAAATGGTTATTTATGATTGTGATGAACAAAGAGAACAAGAACATGTAAGTCGATCAAAAATGAATGGAAAAGAAAAGTCTTTGACAGAAAAATAGAAAATAAAATCATTTGATTAATCGAAGCTAAATTGCTCTTTATGACGAATTTGTTCCACAGTAGAAAAAATCAGAGAAACCATGGTATCTTGTAGAGTCGTCTTCTACGATTGGTCCAGTCAAACAGGTTGTACAAATAAATGGTCCTTTACCATCATACTATGAAAGTGGTCAAATACCAAAATTACCAAAACGTTGTCAAATATTACGATATTTTGACACATTCAAGGAAGATATCACTTTTATAGAACAAGCAATTGAACGGAATTTAAATGCAAACATGTCAAGTTTTCAATCTGATTATGCATGAGAACAACGACAAATGATGAAAACATAATATGTACCTTTTGTTGAACATTTGCGTCGTTGTGCAACCCTGTTTGAGTTGGAACTTCAAAAGGAAGTAAAATCCATGATGATCAATTTTAAGACTGTCGAAGAGTCATTACCTGTTTTAAAACAAGCAAACAAAAGTTTTAAAAATGATGTCAATCGACTCTTAGAAGATGTTTTATGTTCCGATATTGTCTCTGTTGTGTTTTATTCATGATATTCTGCTTGTGATAAATTGTTGATCGTTGAGAATAACACATTAAAGGAGGAAAATGGAAAGTTGAAACAAGAAAAATGAAAGAATTTTAAAAGAGTCAAATGACATCCAAGGGAAGCTCAAAGTATTAACTTCGGTTTAGCTTTACAACATACTCAAGAAAAGCAGTCTTTTGAAAAACCTTGGATGCCAAAACTTGAACAACTTGATGATGAAAACGTGTCAATGAAATGTCAAATTTTGAAATACGAAAAAGAGAATGATCATTTGAAACAAGAGTACAAAAAAAAAATTCAATTCTCTTAAGCAGACACGTCTTCAATCATCAAAAGAGATTAATGAATGTGTTGAACACTACAAGGATAAGTGTCATGAAAATAGGAAGTTAGATGCCAAAATTCAAGACCAACGAAACATCATTACTGAGTTAAAAGAGAAGTTGAAAAAGGCTGAAAAAGGGAAGTCTGTGAACACTAAGTTTGACAAAGCCTCAACTTTGGACAAACCAGCCCAAACTGAATCATTGATTAAAAATAAAACTTCTAAATCTCGGTTTGATTCCAAAGTTATTGAGAAAAATGAGTTATCAAAACCACATCATTTCCGAATTATGCTTTGGATGTTATAAATCCCCTGTAACCACATCATTTCCGATTAATCAAACACACCAACATTTTCCCCATTCTCTCCCTTTCACTGTGTGTTTCATATCATTGTTTTAGTCAATAGTTACATCATAATGTTTATTAGTTAGATCACGTTGTTTATCAGTTTTCTAAAAAAAATCACGTATTTCTTCAGTTTTCTAAATAAAAATCACAATATTCATCAGTTCATTAGTTTTCTAAAAAAAATCACATTGTCCATCAGTTAGTCTTGTTCATTAGTTTATCAATTAAATCACGTTTTTCATCAGTTCGTCGGTTTTCTAAAAAAAATGACATTGTTCATCAATTTTCTAAAAAATACAATGTTCATCAGTTAGTCTTGTTCATCTAGCTAAAAGAAGCTAAAAATAACAAAAAAAACAAAAAAAAACGTATAGTGATTGATCTGTGCAAAACCGTCAAGTTTTATCACTCAAGCCGGCCACTTGTGAATGGCCGACCGTAACAAACTTAAAACGGCTTAAGCACAAACTCAATGAAGATCAGGGGAGTATAGTGTTTCCCCGGGTCGTTATGTCCCAGCGAGCTATGCAATGGATCACCAAACGTATAGTGATCGAGAGATTTGAACGGAAAAAGAGATTTGAATTATTATAACTACAGAAAAAGCTCATAAACTAAAGGGGCTTAAATGCAAATTAAAGAAAATTAAAAAGATAAAAAATATTAAATAAACGCTATCACTATTTGCAAAATGATGTTTTTGATTTTATGTTTTTATAAAACTTGAATTAAAAACTACGCGACGTACAATATAAAATGTGAAACTGGAACAATATAAATCCTAAAAATATGAAAATGATATTTTTACAATCCTAAAGATAAAAGAAAATTTATAGAAAAAGAAAATTATTTTTATAACTATTTAATTAATTATTATTAATTAAAAACTATTTTTAACTATTTAATATTAGCCTAAAATACAAGAAAATAGGAAATAAAGCTAGAAAAATAAAATTATGAATTGGAAAAGTCTAAAATATCAAAAGAGAATTTTCAAAACTATTTTTATATTTTTCTGAATATTTTTCTATTTTCTATGAATTAAAAACTATTTAAAACTACTTAAATTACTTAAAAATACAAATTTAACTAAGAAAAATCTAGAAAAATATTTTTTTGACTTTTTATATTTATCTAAACTTAAGAAAAATGAAAAATTAATTTTTTGAAACTTTTCTTAATTATTTGTATTAAATGCTAATTAAAAATGCTTAAAAACTGAATTAAATCAAGAAAAATACTAAACTGACTTGGAAAAATCTGAAAAATTCAAGAAAAGTCTATAATAATATTAGGAATCTAGGAAAAATGGAAAAACAGATGGTTGTTTGTAGGAAAATGCAACTGCTATAGCAAGTGCTTACAAATAAGCACTTGAATAAGCCAAATGAACACAAACAAGCACCACACTGGAACAGAAGTTCTACTATGCTATAATAACCAAAATGAAACTAAAAACAATAAGCCATAGCCTCTGAATTGCAAGATGTACAGATTTGATGATTTAAGCTTTTGTGCAAAAAACAGTTTTCAGGTACCTACTTTGAGCTTATGCACAAGCTACTCAATAAGCTAAAACTGAAAAGAAAGTGTTGGAACTTAATCTAGACCTGGTTGGCTATCTGTAATCCAAATCTGAGACCTAGACAAGCAGTATTGAGCTCTATGCAAGTGGCTGCACAAACCTGTGCAAAGTCAGTGTCAACTGACTCAGTTGCACAGGGGAACTAAGGTCACTTTGACAAGCTCAAATGGAGCTTATAAAAAATTTACAAAATTCTACAAAAATGGTAATAAACAAGGAGACCAGTTGAACTTTATACACCCACAATTTCAATTGATTTGGTTCAAGAATGAGTCCATGAAAATTCCTTCCAGATGGGCTCAAAACTGATTTTTGCCAATTTGACTTTTGATACAAATTTGAAAGTTTGACCTAGGTGAGATTTGAACTCAATTTAAGAACTGATTATGAAGTGTTATGACCAAATAAAGCTAATGTAATCTATCTCTATGATATTTAAGCACAAATCAAGACTTTGATAATCCAAAATTACAACAGTTAAGACAGTGAGATAGATTTAGTTGATGTTTGACTTTTATGAGTTGCAGGCACAAGATATTGACTGAGATGAGTTCAATTATGCTAAACAAGCTTGAAACAACTAGAAACAACCACTGACTAAACCTTTAACAGTGTTTTGACAGCAAATCCAAACACACCCTTATACACTGATTTGCAAATTAAATCTATACTAACTACTGAAACAACAAGTAATAATGATCAAATTGAGTTAAGCTCACTTAATTAACACTAATTGAACAGGTTTTAACTACTTATAAATGCAAAAACAGATTATGCTATACAACTAGAAAATGACTTACACATGTCCTTAGCCACAATGGCTTGCCAACAATGAAATCAGAACCTCTAACCTATATTAACCAACCATACTGCTTCTAAATCAACCCAAATCCATGTCTGCATCAATTTTGCCCCATTTTGACTTTTGTTGACCAATATTCAAAGATGCTTGAAACTTGGATACAGGCTGACAAAAAGCTATTATAAGCTTATATGAGCTTATAAATAAGCTGCTAGAGATTTGAACATAGGAAATTGAAACTCAAATTTGCAACAGTGGACAAAAAATATGAAAGGTGAACTAAAACTTGAATTGAAACTTGAAATAAGTTGCAATACACTTAAATACTTTTGTTTGATACAAATAAACTGGAAAATACAATTAAGAACTATTTAAGACATTATAAGCTTAAAAACGACATACACTTTTAAAAATAAACTAACTACTCTCTCTTTCTTCCTTCTCTTGCTCCTTTTATACCCAAACTGAGCTTCTCTCTCCTCTCTGAATAGTTCCCAGCATTAATCTTAACCATTGATTGTGTAAAAATGATCTTGGCCATTTAAGTGGTTTTGGCGCCAAAATTGGTTTTAACAGCTGGAGCTTGAGTGAGAGGTTAGAGAAGGCATTTAATGCATCCTTGGAGTGTTGTGTTTGGAGTGATAAGGGGTGATGATGGAGGAGGGATACCCGTGAGTTGGAGGGAAGGTGTAAGTCAAAAAGGTTTGACTGGGATTTAATATAAAGGGGAGGTCCAAATTGTATTTGACAGGGGTCACAAGGGTAAAAGGCAGGGGTCAAATGTAATTGTGACAAGTCCAAAGGGTTTAAGGGTTTAATAATCAAGGGAGTTATGTTGCCAATTCTGAAAATTGAAGGACCAGTTCTGCCATATTCACAAAGTTGTTCCAAGGGCTGAAAATGACAAGTGTTAATAGTACAAGGACCAAAGCTGACATTTTCAAATTTTCCAAGGACCATTTCTGCCAATTTTTAAACTTGGAGGACCAAACTTGTAATTTCTCAAAACTTTTGATATTTTTCACCAAAGGACTAATTTTGAAAACTTATGATTTTAAAAGGACCTTTGGTGATTTTTCTTTTGAAATTATGTGCTCAGGGACTATTTCTGACAATTTTTGAAACTTGGGGGACTGAAACTGCCAATTATGCAAACTTAGCTCATTTTTCATCTGATTTTGAACATTTTGCATCTGAAACATATAAAATGCAATTTTGGAATATTTTCAGTATTTTGATGCATTTCTGAGCATTTTTAAACGTTTTGCAGTTCAGATTTAACCAAAAATGATGAGTATTTACACACTCATCAGTGATACGCCAATTAGTGCATTTAAATGTACTTTTACAAGAAAAATCTATTTTAGGCATTTTATCAAACACTTTGTGTGCACTAAATATGTAAAACATCATTTTCAAAATGCGATATCTCATTAATATTATATCGAAATTGAGTTATTCAAATTTCTGGGTAAAGAACAACTAAAAATCTACAACTTTTATGTTTTAAGTTTTGTGTAATTCAACTTTAAGTTAGATAAAAATAAGGCTGAAGATGCCGAAAATTTTAAGAAATCATAACCCACTTAAAATTAAAAAATAAAATAAAAAAAAATTTCTTTATTTATCAAAATGCATACCAAGTTAAAGAGAATTAAATTATGGAAATTGTGGTGAAATCGATTTTTCGTAAAAGTTTGTCGTTTGAAAGGTATGACAATTTTAAATTTGAGAGTGAAAACTGAAACGGATCAAATTATCCTTTGACTGAATTTTAAAAAATTGAGAGAGGAGAAAAGGTTCGTGGTCACATGTCAGATTATAATTGGCTTTTTAGACTTTATAATTTTTAATAGCTTTTCAAAAGATCGCAACTCAAATTCGTATACACGAAAACAAGTGATTATTATAACTGATTAAAGCATCATTTTAAGGCTATGTGTAATAGCAAGAAAAACGACATGTTGGTGACCAAAAGGACACCCACACATGCCTATGTTAAGAATAAACAAGAAGTCGGTCTATAAACCGACCGACTTGTAAGAGAGTTATATATGTGTGATTTAGAGGTACTTATATTTGTGTTTAGTGTGGTTATTTTTAAGTGGTGAAATTTGTTGTCTTGTTATACTTGTTGGTAATGATGTTGATGGTAAATTGAAAAGTTAATGTAGCACTGCGTTGACATAATAATGTTAGGGCTTGTTTGTTAAATTTTTTTATTAAGTACTGTTTAATTAAAAGATAACTTAATGTAGATTACCTCAGTTTTATTACTTAATATTTTTAGTTATCTTTTTCTATTAAGTCATAAACAAACGGTTTTCATATGACTTAATTAATTCAATTTTTTTCATATTAAGTCAATTAAGTCGAAATCAAATACACCCTTAGACTATGTTTATTGGGTGGGTTACCCAACCTTATGGAAATACATACAAATATATTATTTTTATAAGGGTTTAGGCCGTACAATAGACGTGTACTTTACGAAATGTACCGTTTTGGTACGTGAACTAAAATCCGTTCCATTTTATGTTGCGTACTTTTATGTTTTGTACCATTTTGCACGCATGTTTACAGGCAACCGGTTGAGAATGTATAAAACCGGCAAAAATGCCTATGTGGCATACTTTTTGAGTAAATTACATAGATCCTCCTTCTTGTTTGTCCCAAATTGCATCTACTGTCCCTGGTCGTCTTCGTCCGTTTTTTTTACGTTTTCGTCAGTTTTTTTTTTTACGTTTTCATATGTTTCTTTACGTTTTCGCCCATTTTTTACGTTTTCATCCATTTTTTTATAAATTTTTTGTCAATTTTTTGCGTTTTCGTCTGTTTCTTTACGTTTTTGTCCGTTTTTTGGTTTTCGTCTGTTTTTTTACGTTTTTGTCTGTTTCGTTACGTTTTCATCATTTTTTTTCGTTTACGTTTCTATTTTTACATTTCGTCCGTTTTTTTTCATTTTCGTCTGTTTTTTTAGGTTTTCATCTTGTTTTTTTGTTTTCGCCTGTTTTTTTTTTAAGTTTTCATCAGTTTCTTTACGTTTTCGTCTGTTTTTTACGTTTTCGTCCGTTATTTTAGGTTTTCGTCCGTATCTTTACGTTTTTGTCCCTTTTTCAGTTTCGTCTGTTTTTTACTTAAAAAAACGGACGAAAACATAAAAAAGACACAAGAACAAAAAAAACAGACGAATACGTAAAAAATGGACGAAAACGTAAAAAATGAACGAAAACATATAAACGTAAAGAAACAGACAAAAACGTAAAAAAAAACGTATAAAAACGGGTAATAACATAAGAAAACGTATAAAATGGGGGTAAAACGTTTGAAATCGTAAGAAAAATGTTTAAAAAGGGACGAAAACGTATAAAAACGAACAAAAACGTATAAAAACGTAAGGAAAACGGACGAAAACGTATAAAAACGGACAAAAACTTATACACGTACCAAAACGGTACATTTAAAAAAGTACGTATCTATTTAGCGGCCAAAACCCTATTATTTAACTTATTTTTGTGAGTGAAAATCTGACGTGGCGTGCACACGTGGCAATAGTGATTATGGTTTCGGTAAAACAAGTTTAACCGTGCAAAATGGTACAAAACATAAAAGTACGCAACATAAAATGGAACGGTTTTAGTTCACGTACCAAAACGGTACATTTCGTAAAGTACACGTCTATTGTACGGCCTAAACCCTTTTTATAATGTTGTATACAACCAACATTAACAACCTAGATCACTTGGCAACCCAATATCCCCCACCCACGATCTGGCTTTTTTTTTTTTTTTTTTTTTTTTTTTTTTTAATATTTAGTATTTTATATTGTTATCAAAAATTTAAAAAAAAAATATCAAAATTTATAGTTTTTTAATATAAAGAAATAATATTATATGTTAAGTTGTTGATAAATGGTAAAAATATAGATGGGTTTGATGTATTGATTGTATAAGTGAAGGAAAGAGAAAATAATATTTTATTAAAAGATTGAGTTATGATGTATTGTTGATAAAGATAGTGTTAGGCTAACTAATAAAAATAAAATAATAAATAGTTAGTAGAGTAATATGGAAAGGGAGGTGATTCGCACATTCCCATAAATAATTTGAACACTTAAATTTGAAGTGTTTGAATATTTATATCCTTACGGATATATAAATGTCCAATCAATCAAAATTTGAGTGTCCAAAATTTGTGAGAGTGAGAAAGTCCGCAAGATTCAAAATGTGTGTTTTGTCCGGGTCTTTTCCACCTGACGTCATGATCATAGACCTCGTTTGTCGTGTTACCATAACTCTACATACCATTTCCTTTTGGAAGTAACAACACATTTACCTACACTACCACTACCCCATTCTGTTGTTTCCTCCAAACCTAGATTAGCAAAAAATTCAAACCAACTGTCGACAACTAACAAGGTATATTTTTACAATTATTCAAGTGATAGAACATAGTTAGTTACATTGTTTCAACTTTGAACTTGTGGGCTGCTAAAATCATGCACCCTAATTCTTGCTTAGGGGGTGTTTGTCTTATAAGATTTCGGCTTATTTTCATGCCCAAATTTTAAGCTTGTTATTTATTGTGATACAACAAGCTTATATAAGCCCATGAGTTTCATAATAAGCTTATATGCCCACCCCCTTAGTCTCTTTTAAAGTGTTAGGTTTGTGTGGTGGGTTCAATTAAATTGTCAATTTCATTTTGTATGCATATACTTGTTCATGTTAGTACTGGCTTTTCTGCTCTGATACGCGGCCTAACTGTTAACTTATTGAGCTTTGAACCCTGGTCTCTTGTGGGCGAAACCGAAACCTTGAAAATGGTTTCATTTGAGTATGCATTTGTGAGTGTTACATTCAAAGGGAAATCTGCTTATATGTTCCCCAGAGTGTCACATAACATATCGGTTAATTTTTCTAGCTCACTTTCGGGTTTTCTTTGCTTTTATTTTTTCAGCTTGAAGTTAAAGGCCACACAAAAGTTTGAAAATTCGGCTTATGAAAACAATAAGCCAAAGCAAATAACCTCATAAGTCCGCAAAGATCCACCATTAGCGAACTAATCACCAATATATATATTTTTCTTTTCAATGTACCATCCCTCTGACAATGTACTTGTAAATTTGTGCTATAAACTGGATTATGAGTTTATGCGTCATATCTGAGGTGCAGAGCCCTTGAATGTGGGGCGGGAGTGGTGATAATGTTGGTTTTATGATTCTTGAATCATTTAATTGTTGCTTTCTTAGCTGGTCCTTGTATGCATAGTTTGATTAGTAGATTTGTCATTCAATTACGGTGTGGTTTCAAAGATGCACATCGATCGGACTTGAAAATTGGTAGTCTGTGTAATTGCTGTTTGTGTAGCAATAAGCAACTTAATGAGGAACTTTATCATTCAGATAGGGTACTAGATTGCTCATTGGCTAATTACGTAACTGTATCATTTTTTTAACAATAAGACAACTAATCAGGATTCGGTCAATGTGGTCTTGAGGAGGGCCTTTTGTTCCATAGTTATTTACTGCTAATCTGGCCTCCATATAAATTGCTGAAGTATCCCACTGGTTGTCGCAGATTCTGCTTTGTTTTATTTCTGTTTTTTCCGAAGGATTCCCGCATAATCTTCCTTGACGAAATTAGTCATGTTAAGAATGAGTGGAAGATTAAGATTCTCATTATCTGTCTTTAGAGGCTACATGGTTTCTTCAGTCCCATTTAAACAAACAACATTGATTTATGAATTGGATGGCAATTCTTTTTCACAGTTTAAATTGCTCTTTTGTTATATAGTTACTACATTGTGTGTGTGAGTGTATACTTGTCATACTTCTGGTGTAGAGAATGTGTCTGTGTATATTGCATTGTATTAGACTATTATTTTAACGTTTGGCATTACAGGAGCACAAAGTTCATGGATCACTGCAGCCCCTTTCACGCCAGGGGCACAAAGTTCAGGAAGCTACGCACAATGAATAAGAAACAAATGAGAAATCGTATGTATCAAAAAGCTGTAATTTTCCCCATGTAAATTTGATTAACCACACTCATCTTCAGTTTGTGTATATGAGTTATTCTATGTGTTTATGATCCTTGCAGCGAAGGTACAACTTGAAGTAGCAGCTATGCATGAAGTGCCCTTATACAAATCACCCGACTATATAGATGCAGGTAAGCTAAACATATTTACCACTGTTGCTTTTCATACACATGTATGGTCAAAGAGTGGAGTGCTTTTGACAAATATGTTATGAACTTATGTGTTTGTGTGTCATTTAATGACGAGATCTGTCTTACTATAAGGAGTCCAATGTTATAAACTTTTTATGAAATTTTAACACCTTCAACCAAAGTTTAGTGGCATCAACATGGAGACTGGGATACAGGAAAATAACATTACTAAACAAAAGCAATTTAGTTCTAGAACCATGAGCAGTCGATGATTTATTCATAAAATGAAAAAAAAAAAAAAAAAAAAAAAAAAAAAAAAGGAATATAAAATAGTATCAGAAAATAATAGAACTAAGTGAGCTTAGTTGAAGTCGGAAACACCCTGTTGTACTACTGTTTTCTTTCACAAGTAAGAGTTTGGAGGTGAGAAATGCTGTTTTAGAAACATATTTAAGCAAGTCATATTCCTTCTGGACATGGCTGAGATTGGAAAGAAAATGAGTGCTGCAACGGTTTTGCTAAATTTGGGGTTGGGTGGGTGAACATCCAAATCCTGTTTCTGAGCTGAAGTTGTAAAAAAGCACATAACTACAGAATGATATAATTTTTTTTGGTATAAAATTAATCAATGATATGATAGACCAGGTTCCTATCCAAATAACTGACAATACATATGTACATGTGGGGGGAATATGATGTTGCAACAACTTTATTTTTAAACTTTTTATGGGTCGGGCAAATTAGGGATTACAAAATCCATAAACTTCCATCATTCTCGCTCTCTTGTATGTTGTTCGGCCTTCATTCACAGCTTTTGTTATGGGGCTGTTTGGGACAGGTTTGTTGAGACAGAAAAATGCAGAAAAAATAGAAACAGAATTATAAGAAACGTAATACTGAATTGTATTGATATGGAATGAATTGTTTACAGAATTCTTGCCCTATATATACTTGTTGAATCGGTGCCAATCAAGGCAGATGTGTCGATTCCTAAACGGTATAATTGATGTAACCGTTGTAACCTATCCTAAACGTTATACCCTATTCTAAAACGGTTTATACCGTTACTAAAAACCCAGCCCATATACATGTTTCGGTTTACTGAATTACATAACATAAAACTTACACTAAACTACCCTTAACTATACTAAGATTACATATAATAACTTAAACATACTAAGTTTCTGGTTTTGTCATTTATTTCCAACATTCCCCCCTAATGACAAAATCAGATCTTCCATTATTCTTTCATTCTTGACGAGACTTCTCAGCAATGTAGGTTCGGTGTCAGTGTCATAGGTGAGATGTGACTCTTCTTGCTTGTTGTATTTCCATTTCGTGCATTCTTTCGCAAAGTGTCCATGCTTGCCACATTCATAACATCTGAGCTTGCTCTTGTCGTTAGTTCCTTGACTCGTACTTGCATTGTGTACATTCGAATTATTCTTCCATTCCTTGCCTTCTTTGTTGAAATCTCTACTTCGCCATTTACCATAAGTTTTGTTGTTTGAATTTGCCATGAGAAGCTTGTCTTGATCATTTGCCTCTAGTATGTCTTGACTCTTAATTCGTTCTTCATAGGCTGTTAACCTTCCAATGGCTTCTTCAAACGACATTTCGTCTAGATCTTGATATTGTTCTATAGTTGCCACGATCGGTAAAAACTTCTTTGGAGCAGAGTTAAGTAGTTTCCTTACTAGCACCTTATCTTCCAAGGTTTCACCAAGTCCTCTAAACTTGGCCTTTATACTACTTAATTTTCCTCCATAGTCACTTACTCTTTCGTTTGGTTTTATCCTTAGCGTCTCTAGTTCACTTCTCAATGTTTGTAGTCGTGCCTTTTGAACAAGATCGGCTCCCAAGTGCTTGACTTTGATTGAGTCCCATACTTCCTTTGCAGTTGAGTATTGTGCAACTTGCATTAAAACATCTTCTGGCAGTGATTGGAAGATTATTGCCTTTGACGTGTTTTCTTTCTTCTCATTTGTTGTTGTTCCGTCTTTCGCAACTATCATTTCCCATATGCCATATGCCTTCAATATTGTCTCCATCATCAATGCCCATGTCGTGTAGTTTGTTTCGGCCAATTTTGGACATTGTAGTGAAACATTTCCTAGTTCTCGAACTGATGTATTGTTCGATGTGCTAGCATTCTTGTCTCCTTCTACCATGCTTGCTTGCTTGCTTATAATCAGAACCGAAATGTTACTGATTTTCTTGCTTTTTGTGTTTGATCGAAAAGATCAAAGGTTCTTGCTTTTGTGATCAAAAGATCAAAATTCTTGCTTGAAACTCTAAGGTTTCTTCTTGCTATCTTGCTTGAAACTCTAAGGTTTCTTCTTGCTTGAAAACACTAGGTTTTCTCTTGCTATGAACCACAAGGGTTCAGTTAATCTTGCTATGAATCACGAGGATTCGGAATAATCTTGCTATGAACCACAAAGGGTTCGGTTTGACTTGCTATGAACCACAAAGGGCTCGGGTTATCTTGCTATGAACCACAAGGGTTCGGGTTATCTTGCTATGAACCACAAGGGTTCGGGTTATCTTGCTATGAACCACAAGGGTTCGGGTTATCTTGCTATGAACCACAAAGGGATCGGTTTAACTTGCTATGAACCACAAGGGTTCGGGTTAACTTGCTATTTGGTGAAACGAATTTTTTGAAGAATTCGCTTGTCTTGCTATGAATCTAAAAGGAAATCGGTCTTTGCTATTCTAATCAATCGGGTTTTTTTTTTTTTTTTTGCTAATGGGAATTTCTATCTTACTAACAAACAATAAAAACTTTTCCTACTTTATATGGAGTAGTAGAAAAATAAAAAGGTTGAAAGAATTAAAAGAAAAACCGGTCAATTAGGGATAACAGGAGACGTGCGTCTTTCACAGATTCGTGCTTTTCCAGATTCGTGATTCCAATGTCCTTCCTTCTGATCAATTTCTTTTTTGTTCCTTTTGGTTCGGTAAATAGATTTCCAGGAATCGTTTTTCTTCTATCTTGCTTTTGATAATTCCCAGAATCGTTCTTGCTCTGATACCACTGTTGTTCGGCCTTCATTCACAGCTTTTGTTATGGGGCTGTTTGGGACAGGTTTGTTGAGACAGAAAAATGCAGAAAAAATAGAAACAGAATTATAAGAAACGTAATACTGAATTGTATTGATATGGAATGAATTGTTTACAGAATTCTTGCCCTATATATACTTGTTGAATCGGTGCCAATCAAGGCAGATGTGTCGATTGCTAAACGGTATAATTGATGTAACCGTTGTAACCTATCCTAAACATTATACCCTATTCTAAAACGGTTTATACCGTTACTAAAAACCCAGCCCATATACATGTTTCGGTTTACTGAATTACATAACATAAAACTTACACTAAACTACCCTTAACTATACTAAGATTACATATAATAACTTAAACATACTAAGTTTCTGGTTTTGTCATTTATTTCCAACATTGTAAAGGATTAAAAAGTTCAAAAACCTCATCTTGAACAGAATGTATGAATAAAATTAGTTTACAAAGATGGCCTAAAAAGCAAGAAGGATGCAAAGAGAAAAGATTAATACAATCATCTTGTGAAGCACTAATATAAGAAGGAAAACTGAATAAAAACACTAATATAAGAAGGAAAACCGAATAAAAACACCAAGGTTACGGAATTAACTAGATTGTTAACTCATTTAGAACTAATTGCATCTTTATAAATCACATAGAACATGCTCATTTTCTGAATTGAGAATTTCACAAATTCCCAAAAATATGTGCATACCGACTGTCCTACATGATACATGGTACATACACAGATAACCACAATATGTCATTATAATATTTACACGTGATTACTCATTTATTATTCATTTCAAATTTTTTAAAGAAGATAAAAGACAGTAGTTGTAGATCAACCCACAATAACAAATTACTCATTTATAAGCACTGTTGTGACCAGTTTCCCGATCCATCCATCCATCTTGCCACCTCTAATTGTTAAATTTTCCATGTTATTTGGATAAAAAGAAAATGGCTTTGGCTATGGATGATGAGATACCCCTTATGCTAGTAAGCCAACTCCTAACTGGAAAATTAGATTCATAGCAAGAATTGATAATTCATTACCAGTTTCTTCATAAACGGTTACAAAAAACAATCGAATACATGAAGCTGTGCGATTTATATTACCTATGAAAGGTATTTAAAGGTTGTCTGGGATTGCTTATCCGCTTACTTTTTTTGTTTGGGTAAAACTAGTTTTTTTATTTATAGTACCTAAACACTCAAAATAAACAGGGTTGCTATCTGCTTGCTTAGTCTGCTTAAGTTGAAAACAAAAAGGCACCTTATTTGTGGGGTTTTTATAAATGAGGTGGGTGTCACTCTTTGAAACAGTGTCATTGTAAGCTATATCTTTGTAATGGATGATGATGAATATTGACGAAACTTTTTTGGCTTCACAGAGATGACGCAGCCCCTAAAAGGAGCCAAAAGCCCGAGGGACGAAGCCAATAATAAGCTAATGGAATTCATTCCTGTATTAACATTGTCCCAACACCCTCCGGAATTCATTCCTGGATTAACCTTGTCCAAACACCCTCCAGAACAACGAAAGGACTTATTCTTAAGGAAAGTTAATGATGTTGTCAGAGCCAAGTCATTGCATCCCACAGACTTTGAAGGTTATACAATCAGAGAACGTTTTGCCAAAATGGGTTGGGAAGAATTGCTTAACTTCAATTGTGACAAGATCTATAGGCGTGTTGTCATTCAGTGGATGGCATCGTTATCAAGAAAGGGGGATAATTTGACTGGTATAGTTGATGGAAAATCATATACCATCACACCCAAAAATATTCGAGATCTTCTCAAAGTTGACACACGCACGGATTTGCCTTATGTCCGATTTAATGAAACATATTTTCAAGCCACCACTGATGAAAACAAAGAGAGATGGCTTGAAGCGTGCACAACGGTCTTTGGGACACATGAAAATGCTAAGAAGACATCTGAAGGGTATGATAAATCGAAGATGAACCCATTGGTGAAAATTTTGTGGGAAATAGGGGTCACATCGTTTCACCCACGTCTTGATGAAGACATAAATTACGTTCAGACTCGCGAGATTTACCTCCTTCACGCGTTATTCACAGGAAGTTACTTATATAGCTTTGCACATTTGATGATCGATGACATCTGGGATATGTATGAGCACGAACATAGAAAAACTATTCCCCATGGATATTACATTTCCGAGATACTCAGTCGAATGGGAGCTGTGTCTAAAGATGAATACACCGACGTGATCAGCCCACAGTACCGCTTAATTTCGAGGAAATCATTCTTTCTTGATCTTGAATTCACAGAATCTCCAACAGAATATATAATTGATGACCGGGAGACGCACCAACGAGTCACTTTCCCGAAGAAAGTCAAACAAGGGGAAACTCCGCGTGAGCCTCTACCTCAGATACCTGTAGCCAATCAAAATATGGACATGAGAAACCTCCAACACCCAACTAACAGGCAATTATCTCAATCTGAAAAGCAACTCAATGAATTAGTAACGATGGTTACCAATATTCAAAAGCAGATGGAAGGTCGAGCATCAGAGGCAAAACGTCATGAAGAAGAAAGAGAAAAATGGTTAGTTAACATACAAAAACAGATAGAACTCCAGGCATTTGAGGCAAAGTGCCGCGAAGAAGAACGAGATAAAGCCTTGGTTACCAACTTACATAAGCAGATGGAACTCCAGGCATCAGAGGCGAAACGCCGAGAACAAGAAACAGAAAAACAGGCTGAAGAAAGAGTAAAGTATATAGTTAGCAACATACATAAGCAGATTGAATGTCAGGAAGAAGAAAGAGATAAACGAGCCCAGGAAAGAGAAGAATGGATGGTGAGCAAAATACAAAAGCACATGGATAGCTGGGCAGAAGAAAGAGATAAACGAGCACAAGAAAGAGAAAAATCGTTGGTTACAAACATACAAAACCAGATAGAACTCCATGCATCAGAGGCAAATTGCCGCGAACAAGAAAGAGAAAAATCATTGGTTACAAGCATACAAAACCAGATGGAACTCCATGCATCCGAGGCAAAACGCTACGAAGAAGAAAGACAAAAATCATTGCTTACGAACTTACAAAAGCATATGGAACTCCAGGCATTTGAGGCAAAATGCCGTGAAGAAGAAAGAGAAAAACTGTTGGTTACCAAGTTACAAAAGCAGCTGGAACTCCAGGGTTTAGAGGCAAAACGACAAGAACAAGAAAGAGAAAAATGGGCAGATGAAAGAGAAAAATACATAGTTAGCAACATACAGAAGCAAATGGAACGCCAGGAAGAAGAAAGAGAGAAACAAGCACAGAAAAGAGATGGATGGATGGTGAGTCACATACAAAAGCACCTGGAACGTCAAGCTGTGGAGGCAGAACGCCGAGAACAAGAAATAGAAAGACGGGCTGAGATCCGAGCTCATGCCATAATATGGGACATTGAGAGGCAACGGTACTTTCACGAGCAGGATCAGGATCAGCTACGCATTGCTTGGAACCAATTTAACAGTGCTAACGGAGTGGATGAGTTTCAGTTCCCACACATGTCTCAAACTTCATTCCATCCTCCATGTGTTGAGTCCAAATATTATGATCCTGCTCAAGGCAATGAGATCCCAAAGGAATTTCGGTCTATCTACAACGACATCTATGGCCCAAGACGTTAAGAGATCACTGGTATATATAACCTATTTTACCTAGACTACTTTATGCTGATATGATCACCTGGTAAAAGAAGCTTATTATGTTTTGTAGCTGACAATGCCATGTAAAAGGAGCTAATTATAACTAAACTATAGATGTTGCCATCTATAGTTTCATGTGACTATCATTTGATATAACCATTGGTAGTTCTACTAACGTGGCCTCCAAATTGCAAAAGGAGGAAGTTTTGCTTGCATGTTACATATTTTTTTGAAGTGAATTTGCGTGTTTGAGGTGAAGAAAGCTTTGACATGTAACTAGTTTCAGAGTTTCGGACTTATATTCATACATCTTTGAAAGAAGATACAGTACAAGTGAAATTTTGGTATTACCACATAGACCATCCATGTAATTTACACTTGAATAATGTTTGGAAAAACTATGTTTTTGTTGGAAAATTTAGTGCATTTTTGGGATTGGTTCACACCTGGTAATGGGTCAGGAGGTACGGAGTGTACACCCATAAGGTCTCTAAACATCCTGACTCTATAGTGGAGAGATTCAGAAGTTACTAGTAGGCAAGTTTCTACTGGTAGTGCTAAGTTAATACTGGTAGGCAAGTTTCTACTGGTAGTGCTAAGTTAGTACTGGTAGGCAAGTTTCTACTGCTAGTATTGGAATCAACTTATAACAGGCATTGACATATTCAAGTGGCAGTTACAACTGCATAATGACCACGTTTAATTGATCATGTAACCACTATTAACTATAATGAGGATAATTATGAGGCGATTAATGGACCGATTAATCCTCATAATTCCATTTGACTAGTTAAGAGTAATTTCCTATAAATAGGAAATCTGATCATGCATGAAACACACAGAAAAACGAAAACACTAAAAGCAAAAGGGTTATTGATTTGTGCCTAATTCAATCACATACATTTGGTCTTATCCCAAGTAGATATTCGTGATACCCAGGCATTAGGGTCGAATAGCTTACTTTAAAAAGTGATAACACGATTCCAAGGGATATCCGGTAACCTGTATTGGTATTTGATTTGCTATTGATTATCTAACCCTGTTCTGGGTATTTTACCACCAACAATTAAAATAAACTATTTGTGATAATCAATGACTGTTGCTGCTATGAAACACATAGCTTTAAACTTTGCCAAGCTTGACAAGTTTGAAGGGATGGACTTCAGAAGATGGCAAAAGAAGATGCACTTTCTTCTTTCAAGAATGAGTGTGGTCTATGTTCTGACTACACCTATTCCTGATGATGGGGATGATGCCACTGTGGAACAGATCAGGAAGAGGAGCAAATGGAAGAATGATGATTAAATTTGCAGAGTTTAATCCTCAATGGTATGTCAGATTCTCTCTTTGATATTTATCAGAATTTTGAATCTTCCAAAGAACTATGGGATTCCTTAGATGCCAAATATATGGCTGAGGATGCATCAAGTAAGAAGTTCCTTGTAACTAATTTCACAAATTACAAAATGACTCATTCAAGACCAGTTATGGAACAATACAATGAACTTCTTGAAATACTTGGAAGGTTTACACAACAAAAAATGCACATGGATGAGGCTATTTCAGTCTCTTGTGTCATTGATAAACTTCCTCCTTCTTGGAAAGATTTCAAGCATACCTTGAAACATAAAAAGGAGGAGTTAACTCTTGTTGAGTTGGGCAGTCATCTGCGCATTGAGGAATCTCTCAGGGTGCAGGATAATGACAAGCCAAAGAGTAGCAATGCTACTGGTGCATCTGTTGTCAATATTGTGACAATTCGTATTTTCAGGTCATTCTCAAAACATTATTCATGCTTCATTATTTATCATTTATCGTGAACTAGGTTTACGAGCATCAAATTCACGTAACCGTAATGGTTTAGCTGTGAATTCATGATCATATCATCGAGGTCATTTCATATAGACTAAGTTTAGTCTACATTTCATTAACATCATTGTCATCATATTAGTTCATGCATGGTTTTGCATTTTACATTAAACGTATAACTTTTATTGAATAAACGTTATCGCGTAATTAATTATTTTGAATAATTGATCCATTACTTCCAAAAATTATCCCGATATATTTTTATACTCATATTAAGTTTATAAAATAACATTATGAGTTTACCCAGTGTTTTAAATTTATTTTGTAACTAAATTGTTGTATTTATATAATTACGACGTTTTTCCTAAATACGACACGATTATTATTATATCACTCAAATTTTGCAAGAAATGTATTTTTATAATTTTTATGACCTAAATATATTTTATCTTGACCCGTGAAAATTTATTTTTATCTAACACTACCCTAAATATTCAAAAGTAACTACAACTTACCACTTAACTTAATTTAACTTCACAAATCTTACACTTATACTAATAAAAAAAATTATATAAATGGTATGACTACACCTCCCTTGTCGACAAGGGAGGATGAGTCACAAGTTATTTGCAAATATCTCTTGCTAGTAGAAGTATTATACAATTTAACTTAACACATACACAAAGTTAATATCAAGGTGAAAATCCATTTGCTTCCTCTCTTTCTCTCCAAAATTCGGCAGCCACAAGACCAAGAAGAAGGAAGCTTCAAAATTTTAATAGACAAGATTTTTAAACACTAGTATCACTTGTTGTATAGGTTTTGCAATAAAAACCTCAAGTGATTAGGAAAAACCCATTGTCCTTAAACCTCATCATATTTCTTGTAAGCATTCATATTCATGTTTTTATTTCACATTCATTGTTATGGTCATATCATTTTATTTGAGAAACATGCAAGTTATGTGATGTTTATACCACTTTTTAATGTTTTTAAGTGTTAAATATATATAATCCATCCTATAAATTACTCCTTGTTATATATAATTTTTGGTGATGTCTAGGAACCCATGACACCCTAAGAAGGTGTATGGTAGGATTAGAATAGCTTCGGAGTTGTTTTGAATGGGTTAGAATAGGTTTGGCGCGAGAAAAACTCATTTCGACAAGTTTGCAAAAGGGTCTGTCCTTATTTTCAAAATCTGGAAAATCCGACAGTAGGTAAAAATTTTTGGCCTAGATATTTAGAAAATATACTTTAAAACGAAACCGTGGCCGCTTGAACGGATTAAAACGGAGCTATAACGAAGAAGTTATGAATTTTTCAAGTTGGCGACGAAAAATATAAATTTTCTGGAATTTCAGCAAGCATTGTTTATTTTGTACGAGTCAAAAATGAAGCTTGGGCGTTGTAAATTATGTCGACTTGTCAAAAATATGTTGGTATACTTTGATATAAAGTTAAGGATCTTTAAAACGTAGAAAACGGATTTGTAACGCTAAATTATACACGTTTACAAAAGTTGCCGTAACTATTATCATATAAGAAAAACTATAACACATTTCTAATAGACAAGTTTTGCGGCAAAAACTAGTTACCAAGTTAAAGGTTGTTTTTAACATTGATTTAGAACTTTTCATAAAGTGAAGTCTTCTAGTAAAAGTGAAATCGCCAAGTATACTTTCCAAAATGTCCGATCGTTTGATTAGCGGAGTTGTAATGAATTAATTACGGTCGCTTAAACTTTGCCGGAAAAACCATCCTTAAACTATATTTTGGGACATAAGTACCATACTTAACCTCTATTTTTCTTTATGTTCAAGACCTCTAGGATAGAAACTCATGTACTAAAACTTTGAGATAATCATACGAGCTTCCCAAAACCGTTGAGTTTGTTTCCTAACGCTCGACGTGCACCATTTTACGACTAGCTTTTAGAGGCCGTTTTTGTCACTTTCATGGATATTTCAATGACACTATTTTACGACGAAAAGTTATAATTTCACCATAAATCACTAAATGATTATCGTCGGATTAATCATTTCAATGTAAAATCATGTGAAGTAATTTAAAAATGGTCAAGACGTTAAAAGATTATATTTTCGACGAGAAGTATTGTTTTCAAAAATACATAAGTGGTATAAATATCATCCGAATTGCATGCAATAACATTACATCATGACTTATTACATATCATATCATTCATAATAGGTCAGTTTCGAGATTCACGCTACATTTCGGTGTACTCACTTTTGTCATCGCATCAATTCATCAAGTGAGTTTTCATAGCCCCGTTGTACATGTTTATACTTATTTTCAAACTTACGGGGGAGAATACATTGCACATCATTTTTATTACGATACCAAGTATATCAAATTCATTACATTGCTTAAGTTACCTCATGCCAATTGAATGTCCCCATTATATAACATGAGCCGTTAATTTCATAGAAGCGAGGGTGAGTGGATAGATCTATCGAGGGTGACTCCTCCATCCGGGTTGGTGGATTCCAACTGGGTAAACGGATGCATTTCATTTAATAACATTATTTGAGTTGTTTGGCAAACACTCTGTTGGGGCGAACATCATGATCAGTCTAGTTTCGGTGTCATGGACTTATAGCAATTGTAACATTTTTGTGTGGCGACATTGTCATACTTAATCTATACTTGTGTAGTCGTATAAATCATTTTCATAAACCTATGATTTCTCACCAACATTATTGTTGACCGTTTTAGCAATGTATTTTCAGGTAACTAAGACATTCGCATCATGGCACGATTAAGGAACCCCATAGAGTCGCGGCGTCGACTTGTCTCATTGTATATTATGGTTTTCTTTTCAAAACATCGTTTGGACTTGTAATAAACTTACATTTTCCGCAAACTTTATCAACTTTTGGGACCTATCTTGTAACTCTGAATGTTTTAAATAAATGTCAAACGATGTGTTTTTAAACGACACTTTAGGTCGTTCAATATAACTGTGATTGTGATGCTATGACAGTCAATCCCCAGGAATTCCATTCCGCTGCAAAACAGATAATTTGGGGGTGTGACAGATTGGCATCAGAGCTTCAGTTATAGAGAACTAGGTTGCATCATTGACCCTAGACTATAACTACATTATCATAGCATCTCATCATTTCATCATGAGTGCATATTTACTTTATATGCGGATTCATATACATTTTATTCGAGTTATTTACTTTTATTTTACAACGGTTGTCACAGAGATGTCTTCAGATTCCGACCCTATCCCTATATCATCTGACACGAACATGGAGGATGTCTCATCCGACACCAACATGAACGATGCCTTATCACACACTGTATTTGTATCTTCTATTGGCTCTACTTCAGACTTTCCACTTATTGTGACTGACACTGAGACCGAACCCTTTGAGGAGGGCGAAGTCGCACCTACACCACCTGTTAGCCCTACACATGGCCCGATTCATCCACCATCACCACTATTATCATCATCATCTTCATCATACTATCTTAGGGAGCCTATGCCTACACTGGACTTGCCGCTCAAAAAGCGAGCACGTTTTGACATCCCTGCATCATCTTCTACAGAACCCGAACCACCAGCTAGGTTCAAGATAGGTGAGAGCTCAAAGGCTGCTGCTGCTAGACAGCCTTCCACTGAGACATTAGGGGCGCGTATAGATAGCCAACAGGTTCAGATTGATAGGATGTTAGGACAGTTGGAGGAACTGTCATTAGATCGAGTGGAGAACATTGAGGAGGAGGTTGAAGGCCTCGTGATAGGTAGAGTTTCGATTGATTTTGCACACCAGGGTTTAGAATCTAGACAGTTAGAGAACAGGGGGCATATTGTTGAGTTGAGGCAGGAGATGCCTGAGTTATATGACAGAGCCGAGATGGCCCAGGACGAGCTTCAGCGTCATGCACAGGAGTTGGCACTAGCTCATGAGAGCATGGTTACCGCACAGGCTCAGATTAGCGAGCTGAGGGATTTGATTGCTAGTTTGACGACACAGGTCCGAGATCTTCAGGATCGAGCTGGCGGAGCACCAGGAGGTGCCTAGTGTAGACCTTTATCATGTATAGTTTTTATTTACTGTTATCCTAGTCACAAGGTGTGTGACATAGTTTAAAGAACTTGTTGTCTTTTGGTTGTTGTACAAACAAAATATCAAGTATTGACTCTACTATGTAGGAATGGTTTTACTATCTATGATATCGGTCCACGAAGGCCGAAATTTTCATGTATATTATCCACGTGTGTTGTGATTTTATTTGTGATATTTCGTGGTTGTTCCGTTGTGATTTCATTTATATTATACATGTTGTGGTTGTGGATATATATGTATAATGTTTGTTTCTACTTACGAGTTCTCATAATTGTTTCATCTTATGGTTTTGAAGAATAATGGCGCCAAAGAAAGCCACACCTGAGTTGACTCAAGCTGCTATGCAGAAGTATGTGAATGATAGCATAGCTGATGCATTAAGGACCGAGAGAGCATCGGTGGCGGCTGCTGCTGAGGCTGCGGCAACTGCCGAGGCCGCTAGACTTGCTGCTGCTGCAGGTAATGCAGGAGGTTCCGAGGTTAGAAGCTGTTCGTATAAGGATTTCAAAAGTGGGGATCCCACTAAGTTCAAGGGTACTGAAGGGGAAACTGCCATGGTTAGATGGTTCGATAAAATGGAATCCGTGTTTCTGTTATGTAATTGCCCGGAGGATAGCAAGGTTAAGTTTGCTACGAGTACACTACTGGATGGAGCAATGTCGTGGTGGAATTCGTATGCTCAGCCGATGGGAATGGAAAATGCGTACAGGATCACATGGGAGCAATTCAAGAGTTTGCTAACAAGGAAGTATTGTCCACGTACAGAGGTGAAAAAGTTGGAGACCGAATTCTACGAGTTGGTAACTATTGGGTATGATATTGATGCTTACGTTCGGAGATTCCAAGAATTAGCCGCATTATGCCCATCTATGGTTTCGGATAACGAGAAGCTACTGGAGGCTTTCATCGGGGGACTTCCCGAAGTTATTCAAGGAGATGTGACTTCGTTTGATCCGCAAACGATTGAGGAGTCCATTCGAGTGCGCAAAAGCTTATGGCTCAAGTAGTAAAGAGAGGCAAAATCACCAACTTCAACCGAAACAACAACAATACCAACAACCGTTTCAATTACAACAATAACCGAAACAATTACACCAACAATAACAACAATAAACGAAAGTGGGACAACAACAACAGAGGTGGAAATGTCGCTCAACGACCACCTAAGAGACAGGAGATTGCAAAGGCCTATGTTGCAGGCCCAACGGAGAAAAAGGGGTACACGGGGATTCTGCCTAAATGTGAGAGGTGTTCAAGTCATCACAAACAGGGACGTTGTCCAGATCCATGTGGGAATTGTAAAAAAAGGGGACATCAAACTAGGGATTGTAAGATGCCAACAACGGGGGAAAATCAGAAACAACAAGTAACATGTTTTGGTTGCGGAGAAAGGGGACATTACAAGAGTGAGTGTCCAAAGGGAAGGAACCAAGGAAACGGGAATCAGGGTGGAATGGCACAGGGAAGAGCCTATGTCATAGGTGGTGGAGAAGCTAGGGAGGACCCGAATGTTGTAACGGGTACGTTCCTTATCAATAATCGTTATGCATCAGTTTTATTTGATTCGGGAGCCGATAAAAGTTTTGTGTCCACTGCATTTGCACCTTTACTCAATATCAAACCAACCACATTAGACACATCATACAACATCGAATTAGCTAATGGTAACATAGTTAGCACCAACACCATTGTCCGTGGTTGTACACTCAATTTTCTAAATCATCCCTTCAATATAGACCTTATGCCCGTAGAACTTGGTAGTTTCGACGTCATCATCGGTATGGATTGGTTATCCAAACATCGTGCGAGAATCATTTGTGATGAGAAAGTTGTTCATCTTCCTTATAACGGCGAAACTTTAATCATTCGTGGGGAACGAAGTGGAACTAGACTCAGTATTATATCATGCATCAAAACGGAGAAGTACATAAAGAAAGGTTGTTTTGCTTTCTTAGCTCATATAACCGAGAAGAAGTCGGAGGAGAAGCGACTTGAGGATGTACCGATTGCTCGAGAATTTCCTGAAGTCTTTCCCGAAGACTTACCAGGACTTCCACCGGCACGTCAAGTAGAATTTCATATTGACTTAGTGCCTGGAGCTGCACCAATTGCGCGAGCACCCTACCGATTAGCACCATCGGAGATGCAAGAGTTGTCTAACCAGTTGCAAGAACTTTTAGACAAAGGATTCATTAGACCAAGTTCCTCGCCTTGGGGAGCACCGGTCTTGTTTGTGAAGAAGAAAGATGGATCCTTCAGAATGTGTATAGATTATAGAGAGCTGAACAAGTTAACGGTAAAGAACCGTTACCCACTTCCCAGAATCGATGACTTGTTCGATCAGTTACAAGGCTCTAGTATCTACTCAAAGATTGATCTAAGGTCAGGTTATCATCAACTTAGAGTGCGAGAGGAGGACATACCGAAAACAGCGTTTAGAACACGTTATGGACATTATGAGTTTCAAGTAATGCCGTTCGGATTAACTAATGCACCCGCAGTATTCATGGATCTCATGAATAGGGTATGTAAACCGTATTTGGACAAGTTTGTTATAGTATTCATCGACGACATATTGATTTACTCAAAGAGCAAAGAAGAGCATGAAGGGCATTTACGAACGATTTTAGGACTACTCAAGAATGAGAAGTTGTATGCCAAATTTTCGAAGTGTGATTTTTGGAACCGTAAAGTACAATTTCTTGGTCATGTCATTGATAGTCAAGGATTACAAGTAGATCCTGCAAAGATTGAAGCTGTAAAAGATTGGGCTACTCCAACAAATCCTACAGAAATTCGACAATTTCTAGGACTTGCCGGGTATTACCGAAGATTCATCGAAGGTTTTTCAAAGATAGCTAAAGCTTTGACCAAGTTGACACAGAAAAACAAGAGGTACGAATGGGGAAAGAAACAAGAAGCTGCTTTTCAGTTGTTGAAGCAAAAGCTTTGCAGTGCGCCAATTTTGGCACTACCCGAAGGAATTGAGAACTTTGTTGTATACTGCGATGCTTCACATAAAGGGCTTGGAGCTGTATTAATGCAAAACGAGAAGGTGATAGCTTATGCTTCTCGACAACTTAAGGTCCATGAGAAGAATTACACCACACATGACCTTGAGTTGGGGGCAGTAGTTTTTGCACTCAAGATTTGGAGACACTACCTTTATGGTACAAAGTGCACAGTGTTTACGGACCACAAGAGTTTACAATATGTTCTTGATCAGAAGGAACTTAACATGAGGCAACGTCGTTGGTTGGAATTACTCAGCGATTATGATTGTGAAATCAAGTATCATCCGGGAAAAGCCAATGTTGTGGCTGATGCTCTTAGCCGGAAAGAAAGACCTAAACCTTTAAGAGTAAGATCATTAGGAATGACGATCAGTTCACCTTTACCATCAAAAATACTTGAGGCACAGATCGAGGCACTCAAGGAGGAAAACCGACCAAGTGAAAAGCTTTATGGTATGCCCGAAAATGCAAATGGCTTTGTAAAGAGAGCAGATGAAGTTTTATGCTTCAAGGATAGAATGTGGGTACCATTTTATGGCGGGATACGAGAATTGATTAGGCATGAGTCGCATAAGTCAAAGTATTCTATTCACCCAGGTTCTGATAAGATGTATCAGGATCTCAAGAAACTTTATTGGTGGCCGAACATGAAAGCGGAAATTGCCATGTACGTCAGCAGATGTCTTACTTGCTCTAAGGTAAAATTCGAATACCAGAAACCTTCAGGATTACTCCAACAACCTGAAATTCCACAATGGAAATGGGAACGCATTACAATGGACTTTGTTACGAAACTTCCTAAGACATCGGGAGGTTACGACGCTATATGGGTAATCGTCGATCGTCTTACCAAATCAGCCCATTTCATACCAATTAGAGAGACTTATTCCATGGAACAACTCACTAGACTTTATGTCAAAGAAATAGTCTCGAGGCATGGAGCACCAATTTCTATCATTTCCGACAGAGATAGTCGATTCACTTCAAACTTCTGGAAATCATTACAAGATTCATTTGGAACCAAATTAGACATGAGCACAGCATATCATCCACAAACCGATGGCCAAAGTGAAAGGACAATTTAAACATTAGAAGATATGCTGAGAGCATGTGTGATTGATTTTGGAAATGGTTGGGCTAACCATTTGCCATTGATCAAATTCTCGTACAACAATAGTTATCACACCAGTATAAAAGCGGCACCATTCGAGGCACTTTATGGTCGAAAGTGTCGATCACCTGTTTGTTGGGCCGAGGTTGGAGACGCACAACTCACTGGTCCAGAAATGGTACGGGAAACAACAGAAAAGATAGTTCAAATCCGAGATAGACTCAGAACTGCCAGAAGCCGACAGAAAAGTTACGCAGATGTTAGGCACAAACCGTTGGAATTTCAAATTGGCGACAAAGTGATGTTGAAAGTATCGCCTTGGAAAGGCGTGGTACGATTTGGAAAACGCGTGAAATTGAACCCGAGGTACATTGGGCCATTCAAAATTTTGAGCAAAGTTGGCCCTGTAGCTTATCGACTTGATCTTCCATCAGAACTTAGTCACGTACACAACACGTTTCACGTTTCAAACCTGAAGAAATGTCTTTCGGACGAATCACTTGTTATTTCATTGGAAGAAATTCAACTCGACAATAAACTAAATTTCGTGGAGGAACCGGTAGAAATCATGGACCGCGAGGTCAAGCAGTTGAAACAAAGTCGTATTCCTATTGTGAAGGTTCACTGGAATTCTCGAAGAGGTCCTGAGTTTACTTGGGAACGGGAAGACCAGGTGCGCCTCAAATATCCTCATCTTTTCACCAACAACACCGTAGGACCCAACAAGGACTGAATTCAGGGACTGAATTCCTTTTTGGTTGGGCGAATGTGACAATTCGTATTTTCAGGTCATTCTCAAAACATTATTCATGCTTCATTATTTATCATTTATCGTGAACTAGGTTTACGAGCATCAAATTCACGTAACCGTAATGGTTTAGCTGTGAATTCATGATCATATCATCGAGGTCATTTCATATAGACTAAGTTTAGTCTACATTTCATTAACATCATTGTCATCATATTAGTTCATGCATGGTTTTGCATTTTGCATTAAACGTATAACTTTTATTGAAAAAACGTTATCGCGTAATTAATTATTTTGAATAATTGATCCATTACTTCCAAAAATTATCCCGATATATTTTTATACTCATATTAAGTTTATAAAATAATATTATGAGTTTACCCAGTGTTTTAAATTTATTTTGTAACTAAATTGTTGTATTTATATAATTACGATGTTTTTCCTAAATACGACACGATTATTATTATATCACTCAAATTTTGCAAGAAATGTATTTTTATAATTTTTATGACCTAAATATATTTTATCTTGACCCGTGAAAATTTATTTTTATCTAACACTACCCTAAATATTCAAAAGTAACTACAACTTACCACTTAACTTAATTTAACTTCACAAATCTTACACTTATACTAATAAAAAAATATTATATAAATGGTATGACTACACCTCCCTTGTCGACAAGGGAGGATGAGTCACAAGTTATTTGCAAACATCTCTTGCTAGTAGAAGTATTATACAATTTAACTTAACACATACACAAAGTTAATATCAAGGTGAAAATCCATTTGCTTCCTCTCTTTCTCTCCAAAATTCGGCAGCCACAAGACCAAGAAGAAGGAAGCTTCAAAATTTTAATAGACAAGATTTTTAAACACTAGTATCACTTGTTGTATAGGTTTTGCAATAAAAACCTCAAGTGATTAGGAAAAACCCATTGTCCTTAAACCTCATCATATTTCTTGTAAGCATTCATATTCATGTTTTTATTTCACATTCATTATTATGGTCATATCATTTTATTTGAGAAACATGCAAGTTATGTGATGTTTATACCACTTTTTAATGTTTTTAAGTGTTAAATATATATAATCCATCCTATAAATTACTCCTTGTTATATATAATTTTTGGTGATGTCTAGGAACCCATGACACCCTAAGAAGGTGTATGGTAGGATTAGAATAGCTTCGGAGTTGTTTTGAATGGGTTAGAATAGGTTTGGCGCGAGAAAAACTCATTTCGACAAGTTTGCAAAAGGGTCTGTCCTTATTTTCAAAATCTGGAAAATACGACAGTAGGTAAAAATTTTTGGCCTAGATATTTAGAAAAATATACTTTAAAACGAAACTGTGGCCGCTTGAACGGATTAAAACGGAGCTATAACGAAGAAGTTATGAATTTTTCAAGTTGGCGACGAAAAATATAAATTTTCTGGAATTTCAGCAAGCATTGTTTATTTTGTACGAGTCGAAAATGAAGCTTGGGCGTTGTAAATTATATCGACTTGTCAAAAATATGTTAGTATACTTTGATATAAAGCTAAGGATCTTTAAAACGTAGAAAACGGATTTGTAACGACTAAATTATACACGTTTACAAAAGTTGCCGTAACTATTATCATATAAGAAAAACTATAACACATTTCTAATAGACAAGTTTTGCGGCAAAAACTAGTTACCAAGTTAAAGGTTGTTTTTAACATTGATTTAGAACTTTTCATAAAGTGAAGTCTTCTAGTAAAAGTGAAATCGCCAAGTATACTTTCCAAAATGTCCGATCGTTTGATTAGCGGAGTTGTAATGAATTAATTACAGTCGCTTAAACTTTGCCGGAAAAACCATCCTTAAACTATATTTTGGGACATAAGTACCATACTTAACCTCTATTTTTCTTTATGTTCAAGACCTCTAGGATAGAAACTCATGTACTAAAACTTTGAGATAATCATACGAGCTTCCCAAAACCGTTGAGTTTGTTTCCTAACGCTCGACGTGCACCATTTTACGACTAGCTTTTAGAGGCCGTTTTTGTCACTTTCATGGATATTTCAATGACACTATTTTACGACGAAAAGTTATAATTTCACCATAAATCACTAAATGATTATCGTCGGATTAATCATTTCAATGTAAAATCATGTGAAGTAATTTAAAAATGGTCAAGACGTTAAAAGATTATATTTTCGACGAGAAGTATTTTTTTCAAAAATACATAAGTGGTATAAATATCATCTGAATTGCATGCATAACATTACATCATGACTTATTACATATCATATCATTCATAATAGGTCAGTTTCGAGATTCACGCTACATTTCGGTGTACTCACTTTTGTCATCGCATCAATTCATCAAGTGAGTTTTCATAGCCCCGTTGTACATGTTTATACTTATTTTCAAACTTACGGGGGAGAATACATTGCACATCATTTTTATTACGATACCAAGTATATCAAATTCATTACATTGCTTAAGTTACCTCATGCCAATTGAATGTCCCCATTATATAACATGAGCCGTTAATTTCATAGAAGCGAGGGTGAGTGGATAGATCTATCGAGGGTGACTCCTCCATCCGGGTTGGTGGATTCCAACTGGGTAAACGGATGCATTTCATTTAATAACATTATTTGAGTTGTTTGGCAAACACTCTGTTGGGGCGAACATCATGATCAGTCTAGTTTCGGTGTCATGGACTTATAGCAATTGTAACATTTTTGTGTGGCGACATTGTCATACTTAATCTATACTTGTGTAGTCGTATAAATCATTTTCATAAACCTATGATTTCTCACCAACATTATTGTTGACCGTTTTAGCAATGTATTTTCAGGTAACTAAGACATTCGCATCATGGCACGATTAAGGAACCCCATAGAGTCGCGGCGTCGACTTGTCTCATTATATATTATGGTTTTCTTTTCAAAACATCGTTTGGACTTGTAATAAACTTATATTTTCCGCAGACTTTATCAACTTTTGGGACCTATCTTGTAACTCTGAATGTTTTAAATAAATGTCAAACGATGTGTTTTTAATCGACACTTTAGGTCGTTCAATATAACTGTGATTATGATGCTATGACAGTCAATCCCCAGGAATTCCATTCCGCTGCAAAACAGATAATTTGGGGGTGTGACAAATATGGTGGAGAATAACAACTCCACCAGGTACAATGACAACAAGGGTAAACGTAAACATCAGGATAACACAAGGGCAGACCCTAACAAGAAGGAAACACCTACTTGTTGGAAATGTGGCAAATCTGGTCATATTAAAAGGGATTGCAAAGGTGTTAAGATTGGTGGCAAAACCAATGGATCAGGCACTAGTAGATCAGGGAATGGTTCAGTTCCTCTAAAAGGTCAGAATATATTTAATGAATCTCTTCAGGTTTATTATGTTACATATGTATCTGAATCAAACTATGTACAGGATGATGATGTTGGGTGGTGGGTTGACTCTGGAGCAACTGTTCATGTGTGCAAAGATAGAAGCTGGTTCAAGACTTTATGAATCACTGAATGATGGTTCTATTCTTCACATGGGAAATGAGTCAACAGCCCTGGTGCATGGACGTGGTTGTGTAGATCTTAAGTTTAGTTCTGGAAATATTGTAACTTTTTTTTAATGTTATTCATGTTCCTGATATAAGGAAAAACTTGGTTTCAAGTAGTGTTTTGAATAATCATGGTTTTAAACAAGTTATTAAATCTGATAAATTTGTTTTGTCTAAAAGTGGTGTATTTATTGGTTTTGGATATTTGTGTAATCAAATGTTCAAGTTGAACATTGTTAATGTTTGTGATAATTCAGCCTTTGTGACCACCTCTGAGATGACTGACTCTACCCTCTGGCATGCTAGACTTGGCCATGTACACTATAAAAGGATGAAAGATATGTCTAAGGATGGGTTAATCCCAACATTTGACATGAACACTGAAAGGTGTAAAACTTGCATGTTGACCAAAATAACTAAGAAACCTTTTCAGGGTGTTAAACGTGAAACTAAGCTCTTGGAGCTAATTCACAGTGACCTATGTGATTTGCATGCCACTCCCTCCTTGGGGAATAAGAAATACTTTGTGACATTTATTGATGATGCTTATAGGTTTTATTATGTCTATCTGTTACATACTAAGGATGAAGCATTAGATAAATTCAAAAAAGTGTTTAAATCTGAAGTTGAATTGCAACTTGGGTCCCTTATCAAAAGATTAAGGACTGATAGGGGATGTGAGTACATGGATACTTTGTACTTTCAGTCTGTTGGTATAATCCATGAAACAACTGCCCCCTATACTCCTCAGCAAAATGGTATTTCTGAAAGGAAAAACAGTGTACTGAAGGAGATGGTTAATTCCATGTTGTCCTATTCAGGACTGAGTCAAGGGCTCTGGGGTGAAGCTATGTTAACAGCTTGTTATTTATTAAATAGGGTTCTCAACAAAAGGAACAAGGTTACCCCTTATGAACTCTGGACTAAAAGGAAACCCAACCTGAATTATCTCAGGGTTTGGGGTTGTAGGGCTGTTGTAAGACTCCCTGATCTAAAGCTGAAAACTTTGGGTGAAAGAGGCATTGAATGCATCTTTGTTGGATATGCTGATCATTCCAAGGCTTTTAGGTTTTATGTTATTGAACCTAATGAATATGTTTCAATTAACTCCATAATTGAATCAAGGGATGCAATCTTTGATGAGAATAGATTCTCATCAGTCCCTAGACTAAGTCAGAGGATTCCAAATGGAACTAAAGACATTGGTGTATCAGAGGTCTCTGATGAATTACCATCAGAGGTCCTGATGAGGTTGTGGTTCAACAACCTGAACCTGTGCTCAGAAAGAGCAAAAGGGTCAGGAATCTAAAGTCATTTGGACCTGAGTTTCAATTATATTTAATTGAAGGAACAAGGGATGAGGTCTCTGACCAATACCCCTATTGCTTCATTGTTGAGGATGATCCTAAGACTTTTGAAGAAGCAATGAAGTCCCAGGATATTGCTTTCTGGAAAGAAGTAATCAATGATGAGATGGATTCCATCATGGGCAACAACACTTGGGTGTTGGTTGATCTACCACCTGGTTGCAAACCTTTGGGTTACAAATGGATTTTCAAAAAGAAAGTGAAGGTAGATGGAACTATTGAAAAGTTTAAGGCTAGACTAGTCATTCAAGGCTTTAAACAAAAGTCAGGAATAGACTATTTTGATACTTATGCCTCTGTGGCTCGTATCAGTGTCATAAGACTGCTGATTGTTTTGGCATCTATTCACAATCTGATTATTCATCAGATGGATGTGAAAACAGCTTTCTTGAATGGTGAATTAGATGAGGAGGTTTATATGAACCAACCTCAGGGCTTCATCATGCCTGGCAATGAAAACAAGGTGTGTAAACTGATTAAGTCTCTTTATGGACTAAAGCAGGCACCTAAGCAATGGCATCAAATATTTGATGAAGTGGTTTTGTCTAATGGTTATTTACTTAACCAGTCTGACAAATGTGTATATAGCAAATTTGATGAATCTGGTAAATGAGTCATCATTTGCCTATATGTTGATGACATGCTGATATTTGGCACTGACCAAAATCAAGTTGACTTGACAAAGGAATTTTTGTCATCAAGGTTCTCTATGAAGGACATGGGGGAGGCTGATGTTATCCTTGGTATAAGGATTAAACATGAAAGTAAAAGAATTTCTATTTCTCAGTCTCATTATATTGAGAAGGTGTTGAGGAAATTCAATTACTTTGATTGTACTCCAGTGAGTACACCTATGGATACATGTGAGAAGTTGATGCCTAATAATGTCAAGGCTGTATCTCAACTTGAGTATTCTAGGGTAATTAGCTGCCTGATGTATGCCATGACTTGTACAAGACCTGATATTGCTTTTGCAGTGGGTAAACTGAGTAGGTATACTAGCAATCCTAGTGCTCATCACTGCCAAGCAGTTCAGAGGGTACTGAAGTATCTGAAGAGAACTATGGATTATAGTCTCTCATATACTGGTTATCCTTCAATGTTAGAAGGATACACTGATGCAAGTTGGATCAGTAACACTGAAGACAATTCGTCTACCAGTGGCTGGGTATTCCTACTTGGTGGAGGTTCAATTTCTTGGGCATCCAAGAAGCAAACTTGCATCACCATTTCAACAATGGAATCTGAATTTGTAGCCTTAGCAGCTGCTGGCAAAGAAGCTGAATGGTTGAAAAACTTGCTTCTTGAGATTCCATTGTGGCCTAAACCTATAGCACCTATTTCTATCCGTTGTGATAGTGCAGCTACATTGGCAAAGGCTTATAGCCAGATGTACAATGGGAAGTCTAGACACTTAGGTGTCAGACATAGCATGATTCGTGAGCTTATCATGAATGGGGTGGTATCTATAGAGTTTGTTAGATCTCAACAAAATTTAGCTGATCACTTGACGAAGGGTTTGGCTAGAGACTTGGTTATAAAGTCTGCTAAAGGGATGGGTTTAAATCCAACTTAGTCACTGAATGCTAAGAAACCCAACTCCCTCCTCAGGAAACTTGGGAGCTGAGTTTAATGTGGAAAGCTGAACATTCAGTGGACTGGAGCACATGTTTTATTTTACATCCTAAGGTTGTGCTCAGAACCTGCTGAAAAGGAGGATGAAATCTTTACTTCTTAATGGTTAATTTTTTTGAAAAAGTGCTTGGCAGAAGCACGAATAAAGAGGAACCACCTATGTGAATGTTGAAGTTTTTCCGCTTCAGGGAGCTTTGGACTTTTGTCTCTTACAACATTTATGAATTTGGATATGGACACATGACTTGTATAGTGTCAGAAGCTTTTATGTGTTTGAAAACTTGTGTGTATTTTATCTTCAGGTATTCAAATGGGTTAAAGGGTTCAATTCTTAGAACACCCTGATTCTCGAATATTTTAATGTGTAATGTACTAAGATGGAAATTCAATCCTCAGGATATTTTCGTTTATGCACATGTTTTGTTTGATGTTTGATTTTCATGCAAAGGAAGTGAACTAAATTTGGGGACGATTGTTGGAAAATTTAGTGCACTTGTGGGATTGGTTCACGCCTAGTAATGGGTCAGGAGGTACGGAGTGTACACCTATAAGGTCCCTGAACATCCTGACTCTATAGTGGAGAGATTCAGAAGTTATTACTCATAGGCAAGTTTCTACTGGTAGTGCTAAGTTAGTACTGGTAGGCAAGTTTCTACTGGTAGTGCTAAGTTAGTACTGGTAGGTAAGTTTCTACTGCTAGTACTGGAATCAACTTGTAACAGGCATTGACCTATTCAAGTAGCAGTTACAACTGCATAATTACCACGTTTAATTGGTCATGTAACCACTATTAACTATAATGGGGATAATTATGAGGTGATTAATGGGCTGATTAATCCTCATAATTTTATTTGACTAGTTAAGAGTAATTTCCTATAAAAAGGAAATCTGGTCATGCTTGAAACACACAGAAAAACGAAAACACTAAAAGCAAAAGGGTTATTGATTTGTGCCTAATTCAATAACATACATTTGGTATTATCCCAAGTAGATATTCATGATACCCAGGCATTAGGATCGAATAGTTTACTTTGGAAAGTGATAACACAAGATTTCAAGTTATATCCGGTAACCTGTATTAGTATTTGATTTGCTATTGATTATCTTACCATGTTCTGGGTATTTTACCACCAACTGTAACACCCCCCGAGATCATAATGACAATGGAAGACTAATCGGGGTGTTACTCGAATGGAGATCATAGTCAACAATTATAGAAAACGACTCGAAAGAGGCGTTTTATTAAAAGTAGTTATCATTCATCGAAAACTCATAGTTGTTACAAAATATTGTAAATTGTTCAAGTGTTTTCCCAAAATAAATAGCATGAGTTTGAAAGAAATGACAACTTTATGTTTACACCACAAGAAAAGCCTTGACATGCCCCACTCCGTTCCTTGGACATAATCTTCACTGATTACCTGAGATAACATGCTTAAAAAGGTCAAAAAAAATGTCGAGTGAAGTTCATAGGTTTAAATAACAGTTGAACACAAGAATATGAGCATGATCATTGTAAACTAACAATATCATAAAGAAAATCACAGATTATTATGCGCTAAGCTCATGCAACCAAGACTCAACTGCATACACCGAATTACTGGTGTACGTAAGTTTTGCCCCAAAGGAGGTAATAGCCAATTACCTAATGCAATTCAAATATGGTGTGCCCCGGTTATTTCTCTATAACCAAGACGGGGTCGTTACTCCCTATAGTACTATTCACGGCATCTGCGTTCACTCGCGGTGACTAATGGTTCATGATACAGGGGACTTATGGCTAAATACTTAGGCAATTCCAATAATCAAGAAGCGAACATTTATGAAAAACCTTGTGTTCTAGTTTAGAGCATGTATCTCCCTCGCGGGGTTTGCAAATAAAAGTAAAAGCGAGGCTATGAACTCACCTTGATGATAATGAATACGCACAAACAGATCAAGCACAATGTAGCGGAGGTTCCAAACCGAAACCTAAAAATGATGAGATGGCGAGTCTCAGATTATGATGAACATTTTGGTTCGCGACCAAAATAATAGGGCATTGAATATTCTTATTCAATAGATAATTGAACTGTCCAATTCAATAGTGTGTGTGCGCGCTTAACGTTTTAAGTTATTTTACTTGCTACATTGCCTTAGTTAATGATCTTCACTTACGCATAAGTGAAATGTTCCCCCGTTGTGATCTCGTAAAAATGATAGTGTTGCTGAGTATTTTAGCTTGTTTAGATCCCACATGCGTTTTATCAGATTATATATATGTATAATTATAATCTTATATATATATATATATATATATATATATATATATATATATATATATATATATATATATATATATATATATATATATATATATATATATATATATATATATACACGTAACATATTTAACGATATCTGGTAATAAAATAATTTGAGAACACTTATATGATCAAAATACTCGTTTTTACAAAGTTACGATAAGTTTATAAGTTCTTCTAAACTTTTCCCGAATTTACACTTTTTACCCTCAAGTTTCAAAATGTATGAGTTTAGTCCCTCAAGTTTAAGCAATTTACACTTTCTACCCAAAACTATTTTATATCAACACTTTTCGGAAATTGGCAGTTTCAACCCCCTATCGAAACTGTTTTACAAAAATATCCCCAAGGTTACACTTATACGCTTTTTACCTTAAAGTTTCCAATTGTACACTTTTAGCCCAAAAGTATTATTTTAACTAGTTTCGACAGTTTACATAAATGGTCCTTGTAGTTTCCATGCATTCATATGCATGTATATTTACACCCTTTTACTTTCGAAAATTTTCACACTAGCCCTTAGACTTTTTATGCGAACTATTTTACGTAAAAATCAACCCTTAAACTTTTAAAAAGTTACGGTTTTAACCCAAAGTTCATGCGCTTTGCAATTTTGATCCGAAATACCTTTAAAACATATGAAAACTTTAAAAAACATTTACAAGCTTATTTCTAGCTTATTTTTAGTGCTTATTAACTTATTTCCATCTTATTGGGCCGGGTTGTGGGTTGTTTGGGTTTAGTTTGGGCTTATTGGGCTCGAGCATGGGGCTTTAGGCCCGTTTGTTTTTGCGTATGAAATTAACATGAACGACAGTTTTCCAAGAGTTTTGCTAAGGTTTTGTGACTCGTTTTCGATATAAATTACAAGTTTTAACTAGATAGCATGCCAATATAGTGAGCAAGTAAGTGTCGTGTGATGATATTACGAGACCTAATACGAGGTTTAGGGTGCATTTAAGGTTTAACGTGTGATATGTATACGTGTGATATGAAAACGAATGAAACAACATAGCATGAGTTAGGGAAAGACTTACTACACTCGAGTGAGTGGTAATGAAATATGAGATAGGTGAATAAGACTACTACGAGAACCCTTGTTCTCCTTATAACCCGTGGTGATTAACCAAACTTTCCTAATCTCTTTGCCTTGCAACGTTTTCCTTTATCTTTCCTTCGATACCCACTGTGAATGATTTGAGATGTACTGAGCAATGTTGCAAAAATCGTGAATCGGTAGCCGGGCGGTCGACCACCCTGCAGCGAGTAATCGGTCAAGTCGGGGATTAATCGGTGATTAATCGGATTGACATTTCCTGCAGTTTTTTGGTATTTCTGGAGACCAAACTAAAAATCTTAACCGATTCCAAGCCTGCTATGTTTCCAAACCTCAATAAAAGGCTCCAATTCTGATTATGATGCCCATTGTGCGTTATAAGTGAAATATACGATCCCCAAATTAAGTATAATGCCTAAATTATTATTATTTTTAAAATGACCGATTTGCCCGATTCGGCCGATTTTTTACCGAATCGGCCGATTTTGACCGATTCGGCCGATTAATCGGCCGATTCGGCCGATTTTTTGGCTGCTTAGGGTCGATTTTTATCCTAGGCCGATTTTTTGACCGATTTTCAAAATTCGCCAAGGTACTCGGCCGATTACCGATTAATCGGCGATTAATCGGCCGAGTTGACCGATTTTTGCAACACTGGTACTGAGAGAGTACTTGTGAGGATTTGTGGGTTTTGTTTAGGTCTTGGAGGTTGGTTTTTAAGGGAGAAGTAAGTAAGGTATTATCATTATTTTATGCATGGTTCATTCAAGTTCCAACGAAAAATAGAGCACATGTGTGATTTTTTAGGCGTGCGAGTGATGGCAACTAAAATTGGGGCACGAGTTCTTTGCTTAGTCGACTCAAAGAGACACAAAAACCATTGGGTAAGGAAGTCAACTTGGTCAAAGGGGATTAGAGTAGTATTTTGTTAGGATTAGGGTGTTATTATATTGGTTTTAGGGTGGCTTTGGCCATGTCTTGCCTCTTCTTTTCCATGTCACACGCAACATGTGATAAAAAGGTAACATTGTTTATTAGCTTTGTGTCATTTTGTTCCTTGTTTTGTTTCGGTTGTCCATAAGAAACGAGCAACATCAATAATGCTTGCCAAGACTTGAAATCAAACTAAGTGTGGGATATTGGTTTTGGGGTGAGAACCAGTTACACAAGTGAGAAAACACAACATATTTTCACAACTTGAAATTGGTACTTGGGCTTGGTATAAATGGCGAGGCCCCATGGGATAAAAAAAGAGTTTGGGCTTGGTTAAAACCGGGTGTGGGTTGGGCTTAAATTTAACGCAAGGCCCAAAAGAAAAGTGGGTTGGATCGTGTGGTATTACGAGGCCCATTAGTGGTGAAATGTTGTTGGGCTTGACGGGTATACGAGGTCCAAAAGAAATGAAGTGGTGAGTTGGGCTTGAATCGAGGCCCAATCCGATATTAATATATTTTTATTTTTATTTATTTCGTATTTTTATAAATTTTTACATTTATATTATGTATTTTAAGATTATCGGGATCGTGAGGAATTTTGTTCTGATCACAACGGTATATTTATGAACGCTTAAGCTGCGTTGATCATGCATATGCCAAATGATATGCAAATGCGATAATTAGAAAATTTCATGATGATATAAATCGTACTTAATTTCTGATTAAAGTCTTAAGTACAATGAAGTTTTCCGGAAGCTTACACCAACAATTTTTTCTATAAAACGATGACCAAAAATCCATTGAATTTTACTACAGAAAAATCGATTTTCTTGACTTTTAGTGAAAACATTTGTGACAGTGCCAAGTACAGTACCAACGAGGTTAAACACCTCATCATTTCTTCGCTAATTTACTTAAATTGGAACTTTTTTTTTAAACTGCAAAAATATATAAACATAAGAAAATATTACAAACAAAAGCATCCCCCCACCAAGCAACAAGATGGTTGACTTGGAGAGCACCAAAAATCAAAAGGTTTGACTGTACAATAACAACGAAAATTTTGAAATGTACTGATGTAGTACGCGTACTATTTTTCGTTCCACTTAATGTTACGAATTATCATGTTTTGTACCAGTCTACCCACCAAACTTGGTTAACCGGCTGCCAAAATTTTGTTTGTCACATAAGCTGCCACGTTAGATTTTCACTAATATATATATATATATATATATATATATATATATATATATATATATATATATATATATATATATATATATATATATATATATATATATATATATGTATATATATATATCTCTATATTATATATAACAGGAGGCATTTGGCATTAATGTCACCTCAATGCCACATAATCATTTGTTGTCACCTAAGCAACAATATTTATTTTTCGAATTTAATTTATTAATTTTCGAAATTGTTAAGAAATTATTTCTAAAAATCGCTTTTAATAAAAAATGACCATGGTAAGATTTGAACTTGGGTCGTTTGTAGGATTAGTATAAATAACTTGTGTGTTTACCACTTAGGCAACAAGTTATTTTGATAATTATGTTGCATACTATAATATATAAATGGCTATAATTTTATTAGAATCATAGAGTAAATAAAATTCTTTTGAAATCAGTATTATCTTAGGATTGTGTTTCCTTAATTATAACTTTTCAGTGTTTTAAATTGAAATACGGCAAACACTAATATTTTTTTTTCTCAAAACCCTAATATCCATTATAAACTTTATACGAATTCTTTGTTCTTTTGGTTGCATGTATTTTTTTTCTTATAATGTTTCTAACGCTAATTTTCTTTTAGCTGCATGTATTTTTGTTCTGAAGATTGTTCTGAAGAAAACTCCATCACAATTTTAGGGTTTTAATGATTTTTAATGTGTTTTTGTGTAGGTTACTATGTAGCCAGTAGTGGATGAAGAAGGATTACTCAATTCATTTAAACATGATTTTTCAGAGAAAGGACACAAATAAAGCTATATCATTCAAGGTATGTTTTCAATTTTTTGAAAACTTGACTGATTTCCTAATGGACTTTGATCAGGATAAGTCATCTGGTTGCTAAGCTATTACATGGTATGTTATCAAATTCACATTAATATTTGAGATTTGCATACTACAGTAATATACAAAACTGAAACATGCATATGCTAAAACATGGAAAGCTCCAACGATGGTGGGAGTGTAATTGCAGGTATATATGAACTTGTGGAATGCAGCTTGCAGAGTTGCTCTTGGGCCTTCAATTGCAGGTATATATGAAGTTGTGGTACCTTTACTCAAATTAATTTGAAAATAAAGTTCCAACCATAACCAAAAAAGATTCAGTTATCTAAGGTTTTTGTTAGTTTTCTTCATAAAAGGACTGGCTATATCAGGGATTCTTTTTGGCTTGACTACCCCTACTGCATTGACAATTGACGTGATTACTATTTTTCCACAACACATGTGCCAACCGTGCATTGGTTAATATCTCTCATCTATTCAAGACAGATACAAGAAACAACAACATTGTGGTGTCTTTTCAGGTAATGACTATCCATTTTACTGATAAAATGCTCTTACACGTGTTGGTTGTTTGTCTTAAACTGATGCTAAAAGGGTATGCATCTTAAGATTATTAAAAGAATGTCAACATCTTTAAAGAATAGACGTGGGCTATCTCTGTTGGGTTATTTCTCAGCGGAACATTTTTTGTTATGTTGCGTTGTTGGTTGACGATCTTCAAAGTTATTGACTATCGCTTTTATATTTTTATGGCAGCTTCTTTTGAGTTAATGAGGAAGGAACAACAGAAAGTGCTAATAGAAAAGTATTTCGTAGTAGTTTAATAAACGTGATTATTTAGTTTAGATCATTGAATTGGATAGATGGATATACAAAATCACACCGCTTGGGACTACATTCATACGTTATTGTATGTCTGTTCATAAATAACAAAAATCAATAATAGAACATTAACACAATTAGAATTCCTAAGCACATTCTTGGTTGGTAGCTCATTGTCAACTAAATTTCGCTTTACAAAGTACATTGAGTTCATTAAGATCGTTATATAGTTGTTCTGTTAAATGATATGGACTGTTAATAATTCGTATGATTGTTTACAAAACAAGGTGCTGGTGGCTCCACTCGTGCCTGATCAGCCAATTTACCTTCGAAACTGTGTACGCAAAAAGAAAGATGGTGGTAAAATTAAATGATGGTCATTGATTTTTCTTTTAGCTTCAATATAAAATTCACGGGCTTTCTTCATATCATCATTTTCTTTAACGTCACTTTGTGAACGGCTTAGGTAAAAATCACCTAATTGCAGGTTGCGTGTAACTTCTGAGATTAATCTGCATTTCCGGTAAGAGATACGAAAACAGATGATGATTTGTGTTCTACGGCTGTATCTTCTTCAGCTAGCAAGAAACAAGCTACTGGAACCAGTAACTTCTGTTCTCAGTTTCTGATAAAGTAACATGACATGGTATTTCATCCGTTCTTTGTTATATGTTTCCTATTGGTTATGAATGTTTGAATGTTGAAACCGCGATGTTGATGGTTTAATGTTTTGATTCAAAGTTCTCTATATGACATGAATCTGGATGAATGGAACTCTTGTGTTGGCATTGGTTTCTGATGATTGTATCTTTTGTGCCGGTGGACTTATTCGGCTTCTTGATGTACAGAGTCTGGTATAAGCTTATAATGTATACAACATACGAGGATATGTTTTTTTCATGTATCTGCTTTGGTGTTAGTTTCTGATATTTATGCGTTATGCATGTAACATTTTGGTCGATTGTGAAACTTTGGCTGTGTGTTTTGATTTTGGGTCAAGTTCTATGGATGATCGGTTTTAGACCAGTTACAAGCTCACTCGAACGAGTCACTCGGTTTGAACCTGTAAGTCTTGAAGAGCTCAGAAGACCTAGAATCGATGTTATTGTCAATTGCTCACGAGTCTTTAGGGATCTCTTCATTAACCAGGTACCTTCTTTAACATCCATTTTAAAAACCCATTCAGTTTCGTTTTTCGTCTTCTAGGTTAATCTAATGCTATATCTGTCATATGTTCTAACAAAAGAATCTTCTTGACCAAGCGGTTAAGATGGTGTCTGAGCTTGACGAACCATGGGAGCAAAAATACGTGAGAAAGCACGCTCTTGAGCAGGCTGAGACTCTGGGTGTTGATGTTAGAGAAGCTGCAACACATATCTTCTCCAATGCCTCTTACTCATCAAATGTAAACCTTGCAGATGAAAACTAATCATGGAACGATGAGAAGCAGCTTCAAGATATGTACTTGAGCTGAAACTCATTTGCATTTGACAGTGACGCTCCCAGAACCAGAATTGCCGAGAAACTCAAAGTCTTCGAGATGGCATTAAGTACAGCAGAAGCCACGTTCCAAAATCTTGACTCATCGGAGATTTCATTGACTGACGTGAGTCATTATAATGCCTCATGATATTGGTGCAATTATTTGAGGTTACACCATTTTGGTCTAAGCTAGGTTCCGTAACTATTAGATGGCTAGACCAAGCAGCAATATCTTGCATTAAGATTTAAAGAAACATGATTAGTATGTTGAATTCCAAGTGAAAGGCAATAAGTCATGACTGTAACATTTCGTTTTTGCTCATTCTTCCCTATAAGTTATGTTAATACAAATATCGTCATTAAACGTTATTTATATTTTTGATCTTTACCTAAGTTTTGTTAACGACAAAAGTAAATTTAATTTGTATAAAAGCTTAAAGCTTGTCAAGTTTAATTGATATCAAAACAAGCTTTTCAAACAATATATTCATCATTCAAGCATTTACATTTATGATTAGTAACATCTTGATATGACTCTAATCATTATGTATGATAGTAGTTTTTAATGTGTTAGGTTCTTAAAACCAAACACTACTTAAGTACTTGCATATTTCTAAAAATAGAAATACAACATATGACATCATGTGATGCATCATGGAAATCATTGGAAGATTTCATTAGATATTTTGTGTGGATTTTTACTCTTCATATCTTGCACAATCTTACTTAGATAGAGTTGACTTTGGCAAGATTTGATATCTTGGCTGTCAGACCCGGCGGTACCAAAATGGTACACGGGCGGAACCCTTAAAAGGGTTCCGC